>JAPZDX010000007.1:24988360-24998929 GCA_029783625.1 Naso annulatus | reverse complement strand
TGTTATCGTTAACATTTTCATTGGTAACTGTAATTTAATTACATTTTTTTTTAGTAACTGTAATAGATTAGAATTACATTTATTTTGTAATTAAATTCATAATGCTGTTACATGTAACTTGTTACTCTCCAACACTGACTTTATCTCATTACCTCTGCTGTGAACAACTCTGCCCAAGTCAATCAGAAAGATGTTCAACAATGACATAAATAAACACAATGATCCCATAAGTAAGAAACTTAAATTGTGTGCTTAAGAAAAATATAAATTAAAGTTCAAATTAAAATTAAAACTAAATAAGTAAATTTTTTTTAAAAAAGTAAACATAAACCACTTTCAGTTTTAGTTTTTTGAGCAATAAGGTATCAGGTTCATTTACTGACATTCCGACACACAGGGCTGCACAATGGAATGAAAGACTTCACCCGTTCATCAGTCACAGCATGCATTTTGTATGTTCATGTGACTACATTCTTCTGACACATTAAACTTGGCGCTAACAAAGACAATCTAATCACAATCAGTCCTCAGTGAGTTTCAAGTGCATTTAAACCTATACTTTCATGTAATCAAGCGCTATCCGATTGCAATCCGATTAGAAAAACCCACCCCCTCCCTACTGTGGGTACAGCTGGTAACGTGTCATTCTTCTCCATATGACTGGCTCGCTCCACCTTCAGAAGGCTTCTGAAAAACTGAAACTAAAACACGCACTCTTAAACTTCACTAAAGCTAAACAAAAAATTAAATATGAAAGTCAAACTAAAAATAAAATAGGCCTGTAAAGCTTTCCATTTTAGCGCAACACGCACGTCACAGTGCCAGCGTTGGCTTATTTTATCAGTGGTGGCATGTGGGCTAATTAAGATAACATTAGTTATATTAGATAGAAAACATCCAGCTTACTTTTTATTGGGCCAAACTAACCCTTTTTAAAATGAGAATCATCTGGAAGCTTTTGAACTACATGACTGAGGCTAAAGCTACATGACCCAGGCAAAATGTCAAAATCCTAGCCTGTTGTTGATCCATGTAGTAGATATGGAAAAATTAATCAAACTGCATTGATGTCTGTATTGTGGTGTTGCACTAGTAAGTCTTTGTATTTTCATTTCAAGGGAAAAATTAAACATCACACTCAGTATGTTTACATGCACAGTTAAGTCAAGCCAGAGTTATGGCTTGATAAGGCCATTTAATTGGACTACTGTCCTTGTCCCAGTACACTTTGATTGATTGGTTGATTGATTTATATTTCTTATTAATGTGTCATGCATCAAATGAGGCCCAGCCCATATGGGCTTACGAGACACACTTCACATTAATATCCAGGATGGCCAAGTGATATAACATACATAAACATAATTCAGCACTTTCAAAAAATAAATTACAATACAAGTGAAGACAGTCAGTTCACATGGCATGAATAAAATAAATTGAATTATAGCTTAAGTCGGGTACAGTGTTTTCTGCTTTAACTGCCACGCCTTCTCTAAATATCTAGTGAGAACAAAGATTTCTTCATTAGAAAAACAACTCAACATATGATCTTCAGTTAACCAAAACAAATCTGGGTTCTTCCCTTGGATTCTTTCAAATTAAACACTCCTCAAATCATTATACAAGTGGCAAAGGAGCACAAAGTGGAAATCATCCTCAACAACCCCAAAGTTACAGAATAAATGCTGCTCTTCAGGAATGCCCTTATATCTTCCTACCTGAGGTAGAATTGATTTATTGTCCAACAGCGGCAATATGCCCCGTTCAGCTGGCTGCTATTGGACCTTCTTCCAGTTAGCCAAGCAAGCTACAAACAAGTTAGCAGGGGGCTGGCGAAATCCTTATTGAACAGTGAAAACATGGACAACTTTACAGCCCTGTACGCTTCATATTTATGCTTTACTTTTGGCACAAATTCGATGCATGCTTTCCCTCGTGCTAACAGGATTTTGTTTTCATGCTGGCTTCCTTCTACAAATTTATGCTGTCCAAGTTCTGGCGTCAAAGACACCGCAAGGACTGTTGATCATGTGCAGATTGCTTAGGCCAGTCCGGGTCCGGTTGAGGTGTATACATGCAGGAGTAATTCCATCTCCAATCACATTATCTGCATGTGTAAGCTTGACTTTAAGAACTTCAATTTAGAATGATTTCAGTTGGACTAACATGTTTACAAGCATTTTAAAAGTCCGGTTCAAGCCGAAATAAGGGTTAGGACACACCGGCCCGACGGTCCTGCCAGATGCCGGTCAGCTGCAGGCGGTGGTCCCAGTTGGCCCGGTGTGTTGGCCTTCTTAAACCTCGTCTGAGCCAATTGAGAATGTTGAATTGGCGTTGGCCGTCAGAGGGCGTCAGTGGTGAGAGAAAGCGCTCTGATTGGCTGTTCAGCTAGCGAATCAGTACAAAGGGAGGGGGAAGCAGCTCAGGCATTCTCAAGAATTATCCATGTTAACGTTAATGTTACCTACTTGCGTGGAGAATGAAGACGAGGTTGGTAGCTGAACAAAAGCACTTTTGTTTGTCTGTGGATCTTCTGGCTTTTCCATTTCCTGCTTTCAGAGATTACAGCCACCTGCTGGTATTCAGAGTTATGACCTCTCATGCAGGCGCGCAGGTGTGGAATGTACGTGCTAGCAGACCGCTGGGTGTAGTCAGTGTGATGTGTTCAAGGGCAAATTTTTGGTCCAGAAAGAAGAAGACGCAAGGCAACAAGAGGAGACACAGCAGTTGGTCTTGGTTTCCTCTACTCAGCCCGGTGTGTCCTTACCCTAACACATTAAAGTGATTTTCACTAGTGTCATGTAAACGTACTGATTTTTATTCAGTTTTTAGCATTTACCTGTTTTGCTTGTTCTTACAGTATGTCATAAAAATTTAATGTGACTCAAGAAAAGCTTTTCAATTGTAACTGATATGTCAAAAAAATCGATCACCATTGGCTGGGGCAACATTGGTTGAAGTTACTGAGGTGTAAACTTCAAAAATACAATAAAGACCAGGGCGAAGCTGCTAAATTCAGTCTAAGCTCTGAGAGCTGAGAATGTGCTTGTTACAAAAGCGGCTTTTAAAAAATATAATCTGTAATACATAAACTAATATAGTTAGTTAATGAAACACTCCTTAGCTTTGGAAGTAGCAATAACACCCTGTACATACTGGAAGTAATATACTAGTTAGCTGAGCATGCTAATAATGGAAGCTTACATAACAGAAGATAAAAACACAGTTTAATCAGTTCCTTACACATTTGCTTCAAATAAACTGCAGAGTATGGCTCTTACTACACCTCGGCATGCAGAGAAATCCAAGCTTGCAGACCTTTCAGCTGCTCAGGCGATGATTGGACAATCAAAGTTCGGTGAAGGGGTTTAACGAACGGTCAGTTTTGCAGCCAGATCGTATCAAACGTCTAAAATGTCCATACCGCTAATCCATGACTGTACAATAGAAGGCAGCTTAATATGTGACTGCACATACACACATGCACACACATTCTATAGCTGTGAACCTACCCTAACCCCCACGTGTGAATGTCTACAGAGTCTTATGGTATTTGCAGGGTCTCTGAGGGTATTCAAACATTCAAAAGCTGCGTGCGAAGCAGCGGTGGATACGGATTGTGTGCCATCGTCTAAAAGCAGGGGGGAGAAAAGGGGGGGGGGGTAATTAACATATTAATGACCTCACCTTCCTACAGCTTCTGTCGGATAGTCCAAACACTTTGATAAATATGCAAATGAGAGCCGCACCATCTGAAGAGGGAATTAGCTCTGCCAGAGACAGTCGGGAGAGATGGAAGGGGCAAAGAGAAAGAGGAAGGAAGCAAAAGAGCGAGGCAGGGGCAGGGTGTGAGGAGGGAAAGGCGACCTAAAAGGGGCAGGAAGGAGAAGAGGAGAGGAATGTCAAGATGAGGAAACAGGAGGGTGAAAGAAAGAAGCAACCAAGACAGAGAGAGAGACAGGAAGGGGTCCCAGGCTTGCTGATGAACCGAAATTCTCATGTTTGTTTAAGTGTTCTTTAATTATCCGGCGTGCACAGTCGGCATTGTAGGTGTGTGTGAGTCAAATCAGACGAGGAGAACGAGAGAAAATACTCATCTGCTTCTCGTGATCCCCAGCTCTAAGATCGATATGTCAGTGCCCATCAGCCCTGCAGTAATGTGCAGAGGGGCTGCAGGGGCTCAGGCCAGTGGGCATGCAGGCTCGGGTTGGGTGCGGGGGGGTTGGTGGGTGGGGGGGTGGGGGGCAGCTAAGAGTAACGACCCTGAGCAGACAAGGTCAAGTAATTATAACACAGACTGATCTCACTTGCTCTATCATTGAAAAGAGTGGCGAGTAATAAGGATGAGGGAGAGCACCATGGGAAGCAAGTGTTCACCGTGGGTTACACAAAGGAAATGGGGGGGGGGGTGAGAGAGAGACAGCATATGATTGTGCATTTGTGTGTGTGTGTGTGTGTGTGTGTGTGTGTGTGCTGAAGAGACACCTTTTGTGGAGCGCCATGCCCGGGATTCACCGACACAATCCTCACATTCCATAATTATGATGAATAATTAAAACGTTTCATTAACTCGATCATTTCCTGTTCGGCCATGTTTTACTCTGACACCAGCGATTAAAGCAGGGCCCAGGACTGCACGCCTTCCTCATCCGGCCAGTTGGCGACAGAGGACAACCGTATGTCTTTTGTATAAGAGCAGAAATCTGACGGGGGAAACGAGGGGCTTTAGCAGTTATCCACCTGACTTAACTGTTCTCAACACTTCAGTGCAAAAGCACACTGCGACTGACAATAAAATCTACGTGCTCAAGGTGAAATTGTGCAAATCTGGATTTGGTTTCCCTGGATGTTTTTTTCTTTTTTTTCTTTTTGGATTAATGCAAATAAGGGAGTGAATAGTTTACCTCTGTCAGCCAGCCTTAGGCACTGAGACATTCACCTTGAAAATCTTTGCATATTGATAACTTTTACAGAAAAATATAATTTTTCTGATGCATGCTGTCTAATGAACAAATACCTTATTCCTGCAAGCCAGATATCCACCACCTTGCATAATGATAGATTCAGTACTTCTTTATGAAGTGATACTGTAAGCACTGCACTAGCATGCGACAAACACAAAAATATCTTCACAAATCATGGCCTTTGTTAAAAATCAGGGGAATTCTTCACTGTGCATTAACACCATAATTAGCAAAAGCCCAAGCTGTCCTAGTTACGTAAGATGGCTCTTTTTGTCTTTTGAAATTGGATTACTGCGGGAGAAGCCATTTATTTTCAGAAATGGGGGGTTCGGGGCAAATTTTATCCTACTGCCACTGCCATGCAGTCTCTGGTGCAAAGCTATTCTTCCCTATTGAGCTCATGCACACTTCTTATACACCCCAATAAACATGATTAGCATGGCAGACTGTAAATATGCAAATGACAAAATAGATGTGGAGGGGAATGTTTATGCTGTGAGCTCTCTGTGCAGCTCCTCCCCCACACCACCTTGCATATGAAAACCATGAGGAGTTTTATTGAGATGGGGTCTCTCTTAAAGCTATCTTTTTTTTCTTTCATTGAAGAAATTCAACCATGTAATTGCGGCTTTGAATGAAAAGGGACGTTGAGGTGGGAAAAATTATTTTAGGTTTACAGTAAAACCGATGTGCTCCAGCGCTTTCATGGTTCTGACCCTGGTCTTTTACCTCCTCTGCTAAGCTTTCCACATCCAGACTGTCTCGTCAGAAAGATTATGAGACCTTGTGTTTACAAAGACTGAATTCTGTTGTCAAGATTAGATAGCCCTGAAGAGCCGTGCATGCCTCTATTTTTGTCCTTGTTTTTGGCTGGACCGCAGCAGTGAGGCCAGCCCTACAAACACTGAGTGAGTGAGTGAGTGAGTGTGTGACAGAATTTTTACAATTGGTCAGACAGTCATTGGTGTTTCCTTATTGGCCTTTTCAACATTAATCCATCGAATGGTCAATATATTGCCGAGGGATGTTTTGCCCAAGTCTTGCAGCTCTGTCCTTATCATGTGCCGTCAAAGAAATACAACCCATGAGAACAGTGAAAGCATCACAGACCTTTAATGAGACAGGCAGGCTGCTGAAGAGATTGCATGTACGAACTGTTCTCCTAAACTTAAAGCAACACTATGTAACTTTGACCGTGACACGTGGCTTTGAAAGACAAAACTAAAAGATGCACATTAACGTGTCGCACAAAGCAGCAAATTTTAGTCAACCCGGGTCATATTTTACGGAGATAATGTTCCCTGGTGTTCCTAAGACTGCTCTGTCTGTCTGCAGCCGTTTATTTAGCGGTGCTGTCACCAGCAATGACCTGCTGCTGCAGCTGCAGCTTCAGTCTGCAGGCAGCCTACGTGTTGCTTTCAGGAACCTCCGTGAATCACAGAGTTGAGGCAGAGCAGTCGTAAGACATCAGATGGAAAACTGGAGGACTTTTTTCTGTAAAATGTGACCCTGTTTTACTAAAACTGCTGTTTTGTGCGACATATTAACGCGTATTGTTGAGGGGGGTTTTTTCGAAGCCACAGATCGCGGTCAAAGTTACATATTGTTGTTGTAAGTGTCAAATTAAACTCAGATGTGTGAAAGAAATGAGAAAAGAAAACAGAGTTAGGAAGAAATTCGCTGACTGGACTAAAGTTTTAGTTTTCATTTTCTGGCGGCAGCATACTGCTGTGGAAAGAGGGAAAAAAGTGATTACAGTGAACTGTGGACACCTGTGTGACAAACTCATTGTCTCAGCAGACAAATCTACATTTACACAAGCAGTACGGTTCGCATACTGAACTCAGGGTTACATGCCATTTGCGTCCGCGTCTTGAAAAAATACATTTTCTTCTTCTGCTTTTTCCGGAAAAATTAAACAACTCTGCCCATGTCTATTTTTTTAAAATTCCGATTTAATGCTTGATGCATGTATCCGCACATCATTATCAGATAACTTTATTTAGCGTCCATGTGACCAGTGAAGTTAAATTCTCTAATCTTCTAAGATTTTGATCTGATTGAAGAAATTTTGCTCATGTAAACATAGCTTCGACCAGCTCACTGAGAAGGAAGGAAAGAAGGAAGGACACTTGTTTAGCTCATATAAAGGCCAAAAAGATAGTGATAGGAAATGACTGAAATGAAAATGCTTAAGTTTTTAAATAACCATTACAGCGAAATATGTGTTTGTCTATTGCTTGATGCTGTTCATTAGTGCGGCCACGGGCAGTTTGAATAAATAAGTTTCTATTTTTATTAAGTATAATCAAATGGAGATGTGGCAAAGTAATATGAGAATATGAAGTATTTAAGTTAAATATTTAAAATCATTTAAAGAACAACTGTGAGAAATAACTGACTGAAAAGCATTTGTGCATTTTACTATCAAGCTAATATATTGGGAACTGGACTGTAACAGAGTGCATCAACAAAATTTGAAGTGGACATAAACTAGAGGGGAAAAGAAATGTGAGCTGTCCTCTGCGTCCTTTGAGGATAATCAGGTTGTTTTCAAGTTTGGGCCGGAGCTGAACACAGTGTGTGCCTATAACTTGACACTGAGAACAGGTCTCAAACTCGAATGGTCCGATACATTTACATGTAAAAACTCAGAGGAACAGATACTGTGACAGGAACTGAATTGCACTATTTTTATTTTTTTTTAATGTAATACATTCAAACATAGGTGGAGAGAGGGTAACCATAACTGTACAAAAGTGCACAATAACAGCAATTACACTTCCTGAATTTTTCTGATTTATGGCGAGAAGCAGGTTAAGAGAATAGAAAGGAACGGATATGATTAAGAAGGTGCTGTATTAATCTCATAATATCATGTGTGTATTATTTACATGATATCTATATTTTACTCTTAAATATCACCATGACCTATTGTCAATACCCCTTATCAACAATATTTTGTTTGTGCCTCTGAGGAAAGAGCAGGTTTTATCTAAAAAAAACAAAACAATTTTTGGTCAAACCTTAAGACAGATTACATCTGACGGTAAGAAGTCCCTCAATTTTGCAGGTTTAAGCTTTTATCTGAAAGCACTGAGTCCCGCCAACAGCTTTAGATGCATTTTGAGTCAGACCGGAAGATTCAGAAAAATTTAGCCTCATGCCGATTTTCAGCAGTTCCATCAAACTAATTCAGCTTTCGTGTATGAATAATATCGAAGGCAGCGTCCATTTAATTTACAACCACAATCACACCTGATCACTTACAAACAACCATAGAAGATTCTCTCCGATAATGAGTCATTTACAGCCTTGTACAGTCAGTGCAGTCACTGCAAGTTGCCCTCATTCACCTGACCCATGCCACGCACACAGTTCTTGACCCGACGCTGTTTGCTGTGTGTGAATAAAAACTTACATAGATGCATAAACGAAGTGTATAAACATAAATACACACATACAGCACAATCACACACAAACATAGCAGCAGCAGCCTATCTGACCCGGCCCAGGCTGCTTCATGCAAAGTCAAGGCTGTTCGTCCTGAAGACTATCAGCTCTCCAGGGAGAGAGGCCATCGAGCGGCATTATCGACATTATAGACGCCTCAGCCTGCAGATAGGCTTCACATCGATCCTCTGATTAATTACTATCTGCAGGCAGCAGCAGAGTGAGAGACAGAAAGAGAGAGAGAGAGAGGAGGGAGGCAGTTTAGGAGAGGGAAGTGAGAATCACAGAAAATGGAGAAAGAATGGAGGAAGAAGGCGGACTGGGGAGAAAGAGGAGAGAGAGTACACCTTGTACTATCTATGGATATCAGCTAAAGGCTACACATAATCTTCCAGGTGGGATATTATTTATTGATATATAGGTAGGCAGGAACCCTTATCTTTGCTGCAACCACCCTCTAACACGCAGCCAAGGACAAAATTAAATTTTCACATTACTGAGGTGGAAACAACTTGCAAAGACAAGTAAAGGACACTAAAATATCCCCCATTGAAACACTACAGGTAACAGGCCAGACTTCACAAAACATGCACATTTAAAATTCGTTCGAGCTGCTGTGTGTATGGCTAACTTAACAGTCAGAACTGCAACTACTGCGGACACGCAGGTTGAGTGGCTATCACTAATTAACTCCTGTTAAATCCTTTGGGCTACACCACTCATCCTCCCGAGAGACTGTGTTGCACTGTGTGTAACCCAAGTCAATAAGCTTTTACGAAGCAAGTATAAGGGCTCAATTAAGGCCAAATGTTTAGGAGTGCCAAGGAAACACGTTTTTTCTTTTCAAAATGGTATTCAGAATCATAAAAAATTGTATTTCATGGATTCATGCTTTTTGGGATTGTGGCAAAATTGATAAGACTTGGTTTGACAGAACAGCGGTTTTCAAAGACTTTTGGGGTAAAGTTTAATTTTAATCCCTCAAATTTGTATATTTCAAGATGTGTTACAGGATTCAGTAAGGTATCCATGAAGTTGGGTTATCCTTTTTTCATCAATGATATTAAAGATATTGATAAATGTCAGAAATCCACATACACTCCCACATTGCAACAGTGGAAAAAAGAAATGTACCATTATTTGAATATGGGAAAGATAACAGCTACTGAAAAGAATAAAGTTACTCCGTTTGAAATTAAATGGAGAGAGGCATTACTAGCACTGAGTATTTAAAAAGGTGCTACATTTAGTTTGAGGTGTTAGGGTTTATTTTGTTTGTGTTTTTTCCTCTCATTTTCTTCTCTCTCTCTTTTTTGTGCTTTTTCTTTTTCTTGCTCAAAAGTCAACAGCCTAACAGTCACAGCATGTCAGTAGAGTAGTCAAAATTTAATGCAGAGTAAGATTTACGTTAATTTTGTAAATGATGGGGGGGCACTCAATGGGAAATTTATTAACTTGTAGGAACTACTCAGTGGAATTATTTTGTCATTTATTTGTTTGAAAGTTGTGATGAAACATGAAGATGCTGGGGTTCAGCTTGTTGCTTGAGTATTGTCGGTGTTTTCCTTTTGTGTGTTTTATTTTGCTCTGTTCGTTTTTCTTTAATCCTTTTTCATGGAGTGGGGATGTGTATTATATATGTGTTAACAAATGTAAATAAAATCTTATATATATTTAAAAAAAAGAATCATTTCGGTCCACACAGTCCTTGCAGGTTGTCCCCTCATTGTTGATTATTTGAGTTGTACCTCATCTTTTCAGTCGAATCAGTGCACTTTAAAAAAACATTGAGCTGAGTCTGTAGCTGTGTCACAATTCAGGGTCCGCATCCTTCGACTACGACAGCCGATGAGACTCCTCCATCACTCTCCTTTCTGTTAAATTAGACGGTCTAGTCTGTGGAGCATTTCCTGTTTTTGTCACCAACCGCTCCACGCGTCACAACACGCCGCTCCTGTTGCTTAGCAATGACACGGCAGTTATCTTATGTGCATGTAAAGAAACAGCCAGAAATTCTTATTTGTTATTTTAATACTTACATTTAAAAACATATCCTCTAATTAACGCTACTTCGCCCGTTGTGTTTGCTTGAATTTAAAAAAAAAAAGAAGAAGATTGTCAGCGGTGTGCAATAAATCTTGGGATATGTTAG
>JAPZDX010000007.1:24936722-24948907 GCA_029783625.1 Naso annulatus | reverse complement strand
TTTTCATTATCAATTAATCTGCCAGTTATTTTTACGATTAATTGATTAATAATTTAGTCCATGAAATGTCAAAAAAGTGATAAAATGAATTATCTTAATTTCAAAGAGCCGACGTCTTCGAATTGCATCTTTTGTTCAAAGACAGGCTGAACCAGGGATTCTTTTTACTTTTTGTAAAATAACTTAAACGATTAATCAATTATCAAAATAGTTTGCGAATAATTTTCAATTGATCGATTTATCGATTATTTGATTAATCATTGTAGCTCCACTCACAACTATTGATGATAATAAAGTAAACAAACTACATTTTGATCAGTATCGGCAGATTCTGCTTCCAGTAAACTGTGATCTGAAACTGTTCACGAAAATCCGGATCATAGCACCCTTCATTTTCATACTGCTCAGATGTTCACATTTACCATAATGGTTCCCACCTTTACATTTCACAGCAAGGACCAAAAGCTCTTCAACTTCACCACATTTTCTAAGGCTTTCTTTTTTGGCAGACATTGTCTGTTCATTCACTGTATTCACAAACAAGATGCCCAGAGCTCTTCCCTGTCTTCAGACGCTTAGTCATCAGGCCAACTTCCTGCTAATACTCTTCTTGTCTCATTGTGAGCTCTTCGCAGCTTTACGAAGATGTTTGCAGAATTGAAAAAGGTGCTCTCCTCTGTTTTCTCACTATCTTCTCTGTCTCTCTCCCTCTCTTGCTCCCCCATGTCTTTTCCTATTCTTGTCTCAACAGGAGAGCGAGAGAGCGTTTGACTGGCTCCATTCAACCAAAGGCTGCACTGTGCTCTCACTCGGCAGTCAAGGACAACTCTAATAGAGGTAGAACAAAAGAAAAGGGGAGAGGGAGAGGGGGAATGAGAGACCTGTCGAGAGAAACAAGCATGCTGTGGTGCAAGAGTCTCTGAAATTATATGTAAAATAATAACTGTAAAATAATAAAAGTGCGCGATTCTTTTTTCAGTGAAGCTGACTGTTGCCCTGTGTTGCTGTCCACAGGTGAAAGGCAACAAAGAAAGGAAAATTTCAATCTACCTATATGTTACATATATTGCACAGCTCGGCTGACAGCTTATAAAAATGGACTGGCTGCATTTTCCCCTGGGCATTTAGTACAACATACAGAGCCGTACACTGTAAAGTCATTAGACTGAATGTATGTGAGGTCAACATTTTCATCAACACTTCTCCGTAGTCCTCTGGTTTTCTAATGTCTTATACACTGCGTTCATCCTGATGTTTGTTTTTACTGATCATATCTCACATATTTTGCATCCATGTTTAATTTTTGGCAAATTTCTTTTGCATTTTAAATATTTCTTTCCTCCTTGCAGAATACCCTGTTGACTCATGTCTAAACCCTAAAAAATGTTTTAATTTAATACTGGAATATTGCATTCTGTTTGTAACATGTCTTCTCTGTAGTATTAAAATTCTATGTGACATCCCTTAAAATACAGCAAAAACAATCGAGTAAACTGTGTATTTCTTTCTTCTCTCTGACACCTCAGTATGTGTTTGTGTTTACAGTCACTCCCACATGAAGCGCAGAGTTTGCTATGAGCACATTTAAATGCCTCTGCAGCTAGATAGCTAATCCCTGTAGTGGATTGGCCCAGTTAGTGGTTCCCAGCTTTTGGAAGGGAATGCTAAACTGGGGATGTGGTGGGAGGGAGATGTGGGTATCTCTTCATTCATAATGGTAAACCCGGCCCATGTTTGTGCTGTGCTGATTGATGTTATCTGTGTCAGCCTTTGTTTCTTCCTCTCTCTCCTCCTCCTCCTTCCCTCATGTTCCCTCTGTTTCTCCCTGCACAGCCTGTCTCCTGCTCCCTCTCATTCTTATTCTCTGTCTCTTTTCTTGTTCTCTTCTGCTTCTCTCCCTTCTCCTCTCCTCCCTCCTCTTTCTATCCAGTGCCCAGATGAGGAGAAGGCAGCTGTGTTGTGTTTTAAAGTGTGCCCGGTTGAAACCACTGTGCCTGGCATCTGCTGTTGGCAAAAAAATAATAACCAACCCCCACTATAGGCATCCGTCTCTGTCTCTCTCTCTCTCCTACTCTCTCTTACTATCTCTCTGCCTTTTAATCCTCTGAAATGAGATGAAAGACAACGGCTGTCCTTTTAGAGAGGAAAGGGTTAACCAGCTACCCAGCTCCTCTTCCAGCAAGCTCACTAATAACCACCAATTATTGAACTGTACATCAGTGTACAAGAGAAGAATGGAAGGAACATTAGAAAAGGCGCTCTATCAGTCAGGGCTTGTTACCCCAGAGGTACATGGCTAGCTAGATGGCAAACGTGTTTCTCCACTCGACTAGCCCAAATGAGGTCCCTGCAGATGTGTAATGCCAATGTTTGTTAGACATGCTACAGAAATCTCCTGATCAAGCTAAAGAGCTAAACATGTCGGGTAGCAGTGTGGCAGCTTACCTCAAAACTGTCAACAAAGAGAATGACAACATAGCTAGCTAGCTGGGGATCTCATTTAAATGGGCTAATCAGACACAGCTGTGCTTTGTGTTAAGGTGCAGCCCTCCTGAGACCAAAGCTTCGGAGACGAAGGGAGAGTATCATCTGACTCTGCCAAGGAAGATGCACCCAAACATGGGGGCTGAGGGAGACGCAGGCGGGCTGCAGGAGCCGGGCTGTAATTAGCTGCCCTAAGCTTGACGCCCACACGCCTCAACTGAGACGCCATCCATCCCTGCCCCTCTGCAAATAGGCTCCAAAATGCCTGGGCTCTTGTACACAGCCACACACAGGTGTTCATACACACAAACACACACACACACACACACACATACATAGTACATATAGGGCCTAGTTTGAGTCATCGAGGACACAGTTGCAGAAAAAAATCACCCACACAACGATGTGCAAGAACAAAAAACACAAAATCCATATATTACAGGTAATCATACATAAACAGTCACCAACATACAGAGCTGCAGATCTGAAACATCAGTGAACCTGTGAACTTCCATGAGAATTTATGTTTTCCAACAAACAATTTCCTGACTGGAACCGTTTAAGGGTTGCACTGAATATGGGTTTTTATTATAATGACAAGCTAAGCCAAAACTGAAAAATATGAAAAAAAAATATCTGCCAATATAATTTCAACTGTAGACCAAAATAGAAACCAAAAATCAATCCCAAGCACAGTATAGAAAAAAGCGAGCTATCTCAACTGCAGAGCCTGTCTTCCCATCTCCCCTGGTCCACGAGAGCAGAACACACTGGTGCGCTGGCTTTTGACCACGGCAATTTTAATCAGTCTTTTTCACACTTCATTGGGAATTCATCGCCGCCTTCCCCCTTCAAACATTGTTTGGGAGAGTTATCAGCGGCAGGCAGCATATCCGGTAATTATACATGCAAGGTAATGCTGGGAGCTGGGCTGAATATTTCAGCCAAATGCATGTGCTGCTGAGAGGCACTGGAGGGTACAGCTGCTTCATAATGCTGGGTCTGTGGCGGCCATGATTGAAGAATGGTGTCTGAGAGTTACATCCAGAAAGCAGTCGTTTATTCGCACAACGTGAAGTAGGCTGAAACATTAAGTTTAAAGCAACGTGATTTGCATTACAATGGCACAATTTGCCAAAGGTGTTGTTCTTTAATGTAAATCCTGCCCATGAATTAAAGCATATTGCTGTTACAGACGCGAGCACACAGCAGATGAAGACTGTGAGTGTTCCGGCACATTGCATATTTGAATGTGTTGCCGAGGCAAAGCACAAACACTACTAGAGACTAGATCACTAAAAATTTTGATGGTTCAACGTGTTTGTTTACTGTGTGAGTAAGAGGCCAGCTGTTAATAGGGTCTGAAGACACAGCCAGACAAAAAACACCACAAACACACACACACACACACACACACACACCACCACCACCACCACCACCAGTCAGACACTAGAGGATCCTCTGGGGAAAACAGCAGCGGGGGCATAGCAATGACTCATCCAAACGGTCACGGAACACACACACACACACACACACATACACACACACACACACACACACACACATCCTGCCGTGGCAGCCAGGCTGTCAGATAGCATCAGCACCCAGCCTATGGAGCACTGTTGACAGGTGTGGCCCGCCAGTCACGCACACACACACCAGCCAGTCGCATCCCCCAACCCTTCGCCTGACAGGGAACCACATGTGATAATGTACCCCATTCGGTGACTCTGTGTGCGCGCGTGTGTGTGTGTGTGTGTGTGTGTGTGTTCAACAAAGAGAGAGGGCTATATGTTTAGTCACAGTGATCCCGTGTCCTCCTGCACTGTGTGTGTTAGTGCTAACTGCATGCATACAGTAGTATGATGTATGCGTGTATGCCTGTGTGTGTGGATCTATGCAGTGCAAGTGTTACAGGAGTACTGCGGCAGACGTCAGTACTGCGTAGAGGTATGAAAACAGCTCTGCAGTAAGATCAACAGGGTAATGCAAAGCCTGATCAGTTCCTTCTCTTTTCAGTATGGGTTCTACAGACAGAGACGCGCCTCTACATGTTTGAAGTGTGTTGACAAAGGCCTGGACAATCCATCGGGAGCACCGGGAAGTTTCCCAGTGGCCTGGCCTGTGAATTGAGTTTTTTGTTTGTTTGTTTGTTTGTTTTTGTTTTTTTAAAAGTCTTGTGAACACAACGCTGCCCAATGCAGTCCGGCCCACACAGGTTGACATGCATGTGGAGTCCGGTGCAGGGGAACAACAAGCGGGCGTAGTCCTTTGAAACTGTTGGGTGATTTTGTGTGTCCTTTTGCCGAGCCCTTACACTGTGTCACTACAGAGAGCTGATATTTTGAGGGAGCTAGAGCGGAAGTGCTGTCCCTGCATCTTAGCCTGCATGTGTCGTCAGAGGAGAGTAACATTACGTTACAGAGAGAATAAAGTTGGAGCGGTGCTCCTCTACCTGTCTCGGCAATAACAGAGACAAGATGGACAGATGGACTTGCATGAGATGCTGCTAAATGTGCAAAAATCGATGCAATGTTGCACCAGGTGAGTCAGTCTTAAGTGTAAGTGAGCATGCTAGCTAACTAGAGAGTAACATTAGTAATGGTAAAGTGAGTTCAGAGTGACGAGAGAGAGAGAGAGAGAGAGAGATATTTATACTTTACAGCAACCAGAAGGACTAAAATATGTATTTTACGACTAATGCATATAATCTTCGCTATTTTTAATTATGGAAAAATGTTTTTCGCAGGTTTACTTTTGATGGATAATGTGCAGGCTTGGAAAGTAACAGATTACATGTACCGGGATTATGTAAACAAAATACAGAAAAAAAGTAATTGTACTCAATTACAGTTACAGAAAAAAACTTCTTATTTTTATAGATAAATACATAATTGCTAAATGTTTATGTTTGCCTTTGTTCAGCCTTGTTCTCCCTGTTTGTGTCTTTGTTTGTAAACACTCTGAGAACAATAGAAAACCAGCATCCAATTTCCAGTATATACATGTACTACATGGGCAATAAAACTGATTCTGATTCATGTATTTTGAATGTGTTTGTGTTTGTGCGTGTTTCTGAAGTGCACCAGTACATCTATAGCCTCCGTGTTGTGTCCTCCAGTGTGTTCCAGACCGAGTATTGGTCTCGCAGCACTAGCCCACCTTCATCCAGCAGCTGTCCATCTCTCCTGACTCGTGCTACTATAGCTAGTTTTTGATTATTTAATAAATATGGTGAAATGTTAGTTCTTGTGTTGTCTTCCTCATTTATGATATGAACCTGTTTTTTATGAGGTTCATAACAAGTAAATTGGGGACGCATGATATTATTAGGATGTTACTGGTATCGGCTGATATTGGTGGATATTGACCAGCACACCATTATCGATCAATATAATAACCAATAAAATAACAGGCTGTTGTTTCCTTGATTAAATGCCTGAGTCGACCACATGTTTCACATGATCCCTGTGGACAGATGTTGTGTTTACTTACTTTGTACTTAATTTGCCCTGGTTGTGAGTATTGTTATGATTGTCTCAGGGAGAACATCATCCAGTTTTACGTAAGATGTGTCTTACTTTTTTGCTCTAAAGCAATTGTCAGAAATAAATCTGACATATTTTGCATAACATTAGTTCGACTGTTTTTCTTTTTTTGCACAAGAAATGAATACTATATAATTATTAGCTTTGCATTTTATGTCTGCATTTGCTGATGATCCAACACGTTGAGAGTATGTATCAAGGGACTTGATGATCTCTGCAATTAGGTGTGGGAAAAAATATCCATATATGTTGGTATCGGTATCCATTATTGGTCAAATGAGTTAGGGTTAGAAAATTTAAAATATTGGCATATCCAGTACCGTGCATCCTGCAGCACACTGCACTAAGCAGCTGTTGGTCTTATTGGTCTGTGATTCACTTGCACTAGTTTTCATCAGAATGTAGGGAAATAGAGGCACAAAGGTCGCTGCTTAAAAAGTGGCCTGGCTGGAACTGTATTTCCTGGCCTGAATGATTGTCTCAGTCCAGCCCTGTGCTGACATATTTGTCACAAAGTGGTAATTCTTTTTTGGGTAGACACCTGGCACAGTAGAGACACTGTCACTGATGTTTATACATGCATAGATACACATTTACAGTGTATGTGCAGCATGTGTGTGTGGGAGCAAAGCAGATGAGACCCCTGCACTCTGAGTGCATTTGAGCAAAACAGCATGTGTGAATGAACCGTTCAGAATGACGCGACCTGCATGCACACATTCGCACGAGCCAGTCCTGCTGCTGTCCACAAGTACAGAGCTCTGCACGGCTACCAAATTAACAGAATGCATGTTAAGATTGTTTGTAGCAAAGCAACACACACACAAACCCAAACACACACACAAAAAACCTCGAGGACAACAACAGCAGACCTGTACACTGCATATAAAAAAACTGACAGAGTTATTTTTCTACCTGTTTCACTGCTCATTGCTCAATCCTAATTAGAAGGCCATATGTTTGGTGTGTGGAACAAATAATTTCATTGTTATTAGAGGAGTACGCAAACGCGCACGCAGGCACATGTGATGCATTCAAACACAAGAACAGATGGACAAACACACTTGCACATGCATGCGAACATTCACACACAAACAATAGCCACCCACAACCGAGCACATTAACGCACCTCCCCTGAACACACACACACACACACACACACACACACCCACAGACATACACAACCCACTCTCTTGCCTCTAAGCAGTCTAGTTCACTTACTACAAAGCCCACCAAAAGCTCTTTGCATATCAAATAATCATGCCTTCCATCTGTTTCCATTTCTCTACATTAGCTGTGTGAAGGCGCCCTACAGACCCCGTTAAGAAGCGCCGCAGCCATGGGTAAAATAATGATTCCTCTCTCAACCCCCTACTCCTCATTATCTTCATCCAAAGCCAATTCAATGACAGGGAGTAGATATGGGCCAATTGCATATACAGTCCTTATGCTGTTCTGTAATGCTGTCTTACTGTGATATTATGCAGGACTTGCAATGTAATGGGCTTTTTATAGCATATGAATAGTTATTTTGATGTTGTTATAGTATGAAATATAGATCATAGCGTAGGCTATGTCTGAAATATGCTGCCCTGAATCCTTTTGGAATCCTTTTGATTTTTTGCAGTGTGGTCATGTATCTTTTTCCATTCCTTTTTACTATTACTGACCAAGAACATATATTCTATTGATCACTCAAGTCAGACCTGCACTCAGCAAAAACATGCTCAAAAAATGGCAGACTGAAACGACTTAATGCACAAACTGTGGGATGAAAATGAATTAGCGAAAATGCAAAATACCACCATCTTCCTCATACAATGAGGTGGGAAGCTGATATTCAGCCTGTGAGAGTATGTGCCATCTCACCACTGAGCTTAGGAAGGGGGGGATGTTTGGTCCCTGTTATGCAAGATGGAAATGAGTTTGCCTCGCTTTGCTTTAGCCAAGCTATTTTGGAGTGGCTCACATCGGAAAACGCTGGGCCGAGCAGGAAAATTAGGTCATTTACAAGAGCAGGGCAGTGCCTTCGTTCAGGAAGCGAGCGGCGGCGGGGGCTAAGACTAAAGAACTAAAACGTGTAGCGCTATTTATTCAGGGCAGGGGTATACAGATTTGAGTAAAATGAACAAGATGTGGGAGCTTAACACAGAGACAGCAAAGCAGCTTTTAAACAGAGACCTAAGAATGACCTGAATACATTGCAGCAATGGAAGGGAAGCGTGAATACAGCTCTGAGTGCAAAGACTCAAATTCCTCCTGTATTTGTAGCAGATCACACCACACACTATGACTTTCTTGTCTGTATGCAGAGACCGATGCTGACACAGAGGGTCTGATTTATTATGCATGGGACTGTGGGGCGCAACTGGTGAGAGAGAATGAGAAACGATGCTATCCGCCTTGTTATCAGTAAATATGTGATCCATCCCCCTCGTTAACCACTGAACTGAGATGTAGAAGTAAAAGCGAGACTTGCAACCCCTGTCACAGTTATATTTAAACTAATCATCCACTGGGACAAGGAAAATCCTGTTACACAGACAAGGATAGCAATGAAACAGAGATGCATTGCATTCAGAGCCAGAGCAAAAAGATACGCGGGGAGGGTACAGGGGAAGAGAGACACACTAGATTTTTCCAACAGGCAAAGAGGGGCTGGAGAGAGTGTGTGTGCAGAGACGAAAGAAAGGGATGGGCTTAGATAAATGGGAAGACAGAAAGGACAGACAGGGACAGAGTACACACAACTACAATTGTGTGTGTGTGTGTGTATGCTTCTGTAGGTGTGTGTGCTACGCAGCGGTTGTGACAAGGCCTAGAGTTGCTATGTCAGCAGTTTCAGGGTGCCGTGTCCAAGGAGACCTCCAGGTGACAGGTGGATATGCCCTGGTTTGAGGAGCGGGATTTCCCTACTCACTCACACTTACTGTATGTACATAGAACGATACACACACAGATAAGCAGGAAGCATGTGCACAAAGCATGTAAACAAGCACAAGAAAACCTGAGGTGCACATGTTTACCTTTTCTCTTTATCACTCACTCTCCTGTTTCTTTGCTGAGGAGCCACATTACAGCCAAAGACAAAGTACAGATAGATAAAAGGGATGCAGGCGACTAGTCAGCTGAACGTTTAAACTCCCACTCCCTCACTAGACACCACAAATACTAGTTGGTTAGTAATTACTCAATTAACAACGCTGAATGCTGGTTAACTGTTGCATCTCAGTGTTATGCAGCCAGCCTCCACTGCAGGTAATTGCTCCTCGCTCCTCCTGCACACTCCAGCAGGTGGAAAAGTGAATCTTAAAGGGGTCATATTATGCTTTTCTGTCTCTTCCAACCTTTAAATGATGTTCCAAAGTGGGATTTCCATTTTAAATGATGCCAAAGTATGACATAATGAGGTAAGGGTATGTGGCAGTAATCAGTTTTTTTAAATCTCTGACCACTACTGTGTCACAGTGTGCTGATCTTCTCTCGGTTCAACTGGAAGGTGTGTGTTTGAACTGGCCAATCAGAGCAGAGTAAGCCTTCAGGGGCGGGGCAGGAGCTAAAACAAAGCGTCTCAGACAGAGGCAAAAAACAGAGCCGCTGCAGTCGACTGTATGAGGAAACAGATGAGTTTTTTGAGCATCGAAGCATGTAAACCTGCTCTAGTAGTAACCAAGAATAAAATATGAACCCAAAAAATGAGCATAATATGGCCTCTTTGTTGGGACAAAGAGAGATGGCAGCTCCAAGGACAATCAGCTCGGTTTGGCAGGATTCTGATGCAGACAGTGGTAACAACGTTGTGTGTCGGCTGTGTACGCAAAAGCTCACATATACACATTTGGATGTAAACCTACAAGGAGAGCGAGCTACTAGCAACAGTCGGCAGACAAGTAATACAACATCTGCCGCTCCAGCCAACAGATGCTGTGATGCCAACCGCAACACAACTCATCACTGAAATGACTGCCTGTGATCTGCTGTCACTATTTTTTATTGAAGGCAAAGGCTTCCGCAAGTTAACGCCCTATACTGAGCCTGAATACACGGTCACAAGTCACACAATAGTAACATCCTGACTGGAGCTCAGCCTCAATTTTTAATGAGCGCAATCTTAATATTAAACTGAGCAACGTGCCTCTTGTTACAGCAGCATTTAAATTACGGGCTTGGTGACGTTAATTGTATTGAAGAATGTTTAGACTAAATGGCTCCTAAATACACACAAGTCTTTTGTTTCAAACTTTTTCTAACTTGATACATTAGATTGTGCTCAATTTAGATGGTTTTCTAAGTGTTTTCTCTTATAGACTGGTCGACTAGTCGCAATTGAAATTTCTGTTTAACCGTCAGAGAAAATTAGTCGCCACATGCATCCCTACAAGATAACAGACAACTTTTTCAAAAAAAGAAAAACATCAAAATACAATTACGATTTAATTTATTGCCAAGCTTAACACTGCATGCTCTGTGAAAAACAAGATACTCCGTGGTGTACAGTAACCACCTCAAGTCTCACTCTGCTTCCTATCTTTTTCCTTAAAAGTTGTAACAAGCGAAATTTTCTCGCCTCCGATGACCCACTGTGATTGCATTCTCTTGTTTGCATGTGATGGATTCACCAATAATGGACAAAATGTCACACAACAACCAGGTTCCAAAAAACTGGAGTCTAAAAAAAATGATCAGTTTGACGAAAATGCACAAGACAGAAAGACAGATTATCTACAGTAAAATGGCTTTCCAATTCTCATCATCATTCTGACACCCCTTAAAAAGGAACCAAATCAAAAATGAGTGTGCTTGGATTGTTGTCTGACACAATCCTTTCTTCATCTGAGTTTGATTTTCAGAGCTAGTCAAAGCAAGCCATAAGCACTAAGTGGTCAAAATTGAATCCAAATCATTGTTCCCCAAACAAAAGCTGTGTGTTCACGAAAACAAAATTATTGATCTGTGCTGTGTTTTCCTGGGAATTTGTGTGGAAGGTTGTGTGTCAATATTTATGCATCTATGCCTGTTTATGTTCCAACTGTTGCCTCAACTTGCATGTTTGCATGCATGTGTACACTTACGCCTGCCCGCACTCGTACATTTGCTACCACATGTGTGTATTTGTGTGCATTGGATGAGCCGTCAGTTCTAAAGAGGGGCTATGCTGCTGTCATGCGATGACACCTCTTATTTGCTGCTGTCCTGTGAAGCAGAGCTGAAGGCAGAGGTCAGGCCACCCTCACAGAGACGCTGCAGCTCAGAGCACATCATGTCTGCCTGCCTGCCTTCTTCCCAACGCTAAAGTACAGGCCTAAGTCCATCACGCAAACACACACACACGCACACACACACACACACACACACACATTAGAATTTTTGTTTAAGCCTCAAATATAGATATTAGTACACACAAAACAACTCAGCTGTTTCACTAGCCATGTTTCCATAAACGTATTTGATGTGCATTTTGAAACATCGTTTTAGAAATAGTAAATGAAAACAGTGCAGTTCAGACAAAAAATTCACTATTTTGCAAAAAAGTTTTTAGTCTCACCTGATATGGTTTTTGCCTTTGTTTAAAAACAGTTAGTGTTCAAAATGGGAGATGGAAACAGCTGTGTCAAATAAAAATTAAATAAAATAAAATTTCAATAAATGGCATAGCGAATATTTATCTGCTGGTTTCTCTCCCCAGAATTGGTAGCAGGCTAACATAAGTACAAGAAGCTGTCTTTCTTTTATTCCCCAAATGCACAATAACATGGCTGATAGCAACAACAACAGGATAGTGTGGAGTGACGTTGAGACTGAAATATTCTTAGATTTTGTACGAAGAATATGACGGGAATTTTAGATGGAAAACGACAACAGAATGCAACCACGTTTTGTTTCCAGTATGCTACCTCTACTTCTACTGTTTATTATAGCCATATGTCATGTTGCCTATACTGCCATCTTCTGACCAAACTACACTTTACAGCCTAGTTTATTCACTTCAGACCGGTCGTTGTAATCGCTCCTAATTCGCCTTTTCTCTTTTGCAAGAATTCAAAAACTCACTTAAAGTCCCCATGAAATGAAAATTGATTTTTAATTTTTTTTTTAAATCAGATATGTGTTGCTCTTATCCTTGCCTATATGACAATATATGTCCCAACAATG
>JAPZDX010000007.1:24707179-24723654 GCA_029783625.1 Naso annulatus | reverse complement strand
CACAGAGAGAAGGAAAAACATGCATACAGTTGCAATAAAATACTTAAAATATTGTCCATATAGCTAGCTGCTTTAGCTGACAGCCGATGGAGATACGGTTTTCATAGCATCAAAACCATCAAAAAGGTTCATCCAAAACTCGAAAAAGTTTTGTTTGAGTATTCTTTATCGTGCCATAGGCTCAGTGCTTCCATACTACTGTTATTTTGGCTAAAAAGGTACTAAATATGACATATCCCTTTGAGGCTCCCTTGCACGTGTGGACAAGAGTGTGCATCGAAGTTCTAACGCTTAAATGATGAATCCCGCCTCCTTGCTCGCTGACTGGCCACTACCCGGATATCAGTGCACAACAGCCTGAGGAAGTAAACAAGCAGCAAAACTGTAGGAGCGAGATTGGGCTGAGAGTACATGGTGGGGTGGGGGTGAGAGAGGTCGGGCCATGCTGACACAGCTGGAGTGTATTTGTTGTAAGGAAATTAAGTTGTTCATGCCACGTCTGGAAAAGCTTGCGTGAGGGAGTCTCGTAACAGATCTGTCAGATTCAGGACTGTTTTAGCCGTAACAGTGTTTTGGAAGTCTTGAGCCAGACAGGATAAAAAAGACTTGGATCACACCACATGAAGCTTTTGAGAGTTTGACTGGACGTTTTTTGATGGTTTTGATGCTTTGAAACTGTGTCTCCATTGGCTGCCAGCAAGAGCAGCTAAAGTGAGAGGCTAACAATTTTGAGATGAGATGAAAAGAGAGGGGTATGAATCAAAGGAAATCTTTACATGAAAATGAAATTTTGAAGAGGGGCTGAACAGGACATTACAGTGTGTCAAACTGGAAAACATTCTTTACAACTTCCAACAGTTACCCAGACTTAAACTGTGTACACACCAATTGTCACTGCATGATGCAGATGTCATTGCATGAACAAATCACTAAAGTTGAGTATTTTGAACTTGCGGAAAGACGGACATGCGTCAATTCACAGCCATCCCGTCATGCTATGGGTCCGTCGCGGGTCATCACGCCAAATTAAACTCACTTTTGGTGTATACACAGCTCTAGTCAACAATTTGATGTCCTGTTCAAAAAAGTCTTACAAGCCTTATCTGCTATTTTTGAGATGTCTGACAATTTGCCAGAACTTTCTTCTTGGCCTCCCTGAACATCTTCCGCACTCTACTGTATGTTCCCTAAAGTCCTCTGATCCGAACAAGATTTAAAGTTCTCATTTAGCTTATGACCCTTCTCATAAACTAGTGTCCACCAACATTTTTATTACAACCAGGTACAAAACTAATGACTCCCTTCCAACTCCACCCAACTCCTTCCTTAATGGATGCTTTGAACATTGTGCCTACCCTTTTCTAGGTTGCAGGACAAAGCTCTTTTAAATCTGTGCAGACAGCTCCCTCACCCAGATAAGTCACAGTGAAGAGGGAGATGAGCTTTAAAGCACAGTTTAAACCCTCACCTATAGTCAAGAGCTTGGGGAAACAACCGAACAAAGCAAAAGACCAGACTGTCAAAGGGTGTTCATGAGTCACTCTTAGATATAGAAGAAAGTGCCAAGACACCTGGAAGGAAATGACTGAGGTGTTTTCTGATTAAGATGTCTCTAGGGCTGTGAAGGTTGTCCAGGCATAGCAAGAGGAGAAAACACCGCTGGAAGGAGACGCTCCAAAAAACCCAGAAAAACTGAACAGATCACACAACCAGACATCCGATAAGCAGTTGATTGAAAGAATGGATGGATGGATGGATGGATCTATAGCTTAATTAACAAAATTGCATTGGAATGCTCTCTCAATGGTATTCAAAGTTATATCTTAGACCTCACACAAAATAACAGTGGCAAAAATGCACATACCTGCCGCTATAGGGTGTAGTTCCCGCAGGGCCCAATAGAAGGCATGCAGGAGCAGCCAGATAGACAAAGCTGTCAGTGCACAGAAAGTCTCCTTCCTCTGGTTTTTGTGGGGCAAGTTGAGTCGGTTTGACATTCAGACCTGTACTTGACTGGTCCATGAGTGTTTTCATGCTATCTGGATGGTGCTTTACACTCTCTTGTTTTGTATCATGGGTGGGAACTTCTGTCACTGTGGTGGGGTCACCGTGAACGCCAGGTCTTGCAGACACTGCAAGATAAACAAAGCTGTCTGATTGAACAAAAGGATCTAAGTCACCACAGTCCAGTCCTGAGCTTCTGATTGGCTTCTGATTGGGATCTAGAAGGTGTCTTGTTGGTTGCTTGGAGGGAGACAGGGGAAGAGGAGTGTCACATCCCATAATGGTCACTTTTCTCCTGGGTGGCATTTCTACACTTTGTGGGGCATTTAGGGTCATGGAGTCCTCAATGTCTGTATGGTCAAGAGGGGTCTTAATGTTACCAGTTTTTCTTCCATTTTCGTCTATCCCAATCTCTTCATCTCCCCCCATCTTTCCTTGCCCCACCTCCTCTCTTTCACCATCTCCTTCTGCATCCTCTTGCTGGGAGGTGTTGAGAAGAGATGGGTAGCACCATTGTAGCTCTGTACTTTCCTCCCTTCCCCATTCTTTTAACCCTCCATCATCGCCATCTTTCTCCAGTGATGTGCTGCTGCTGCCTAGGTCAGAGCCACTGATTGGCTGGTCGCTGTCAGAGCCAGCCTCCTCCTGGCTCTGATTGGATAAGGAGAGGAAAACGCCGCTAGAGTCAGACTCCAATGTAAGGTTGGAGTCTGGAGAGCTGTCCTCTTTATTGGAGCTAGAAAAAAGACAAGACAGCCAAATTACTACTTTATCCCCATGTGTCTGCAAAACTCTAGTAACTTCTAACGTTCTCTCACTTCCTCTCTCTCTCTCTCTCTCTCTCTCTCTCTCTCTCTCTCTCTCTCTCTGCCATTAGTTAAAACAGATGCCATCAAATTTGTCATAACCTACTTTTTAAAATCAAGGCCATTGATTTGTTTTTATCTTTCAGCTCAACAGAACGCTGTTTTTTTTTTATGGCTCTGATTTAAATACTTCAACAGTTGTCTTGACTGATGGATTACTCATTATGAAGATCTGAGTCCTTTAATTTGACTGAGACCATTGTATAGCTTGGTTTATGTCTTCATTAGCCAGAAATAACACACACAAACTTGTTAGTGTTGATTTCACACCTACTTCATTTGGTACAAATCAAATAAACAGACTTCTACAGGTAATGACATGTGTGATGTGCTTCATATGATTGATATTTAAAATGCTCTAGAACACCACTAGTAAAGCAACTATAGGGTGTTAAATATATAGGAAAACAAACACGGTTTAATGAGATGTGTTGATAGGGAATTATATCATGGCTACTAGTGTAATATACACTGTATTAAATGTCCTGCCAGTAAATGCCCCCAAATCGCTAATGTTGTACAGCACCATGTCAACCAGTTGAGCCCAAATGGTCCACACTGTAAAAGCAGTCCATGCTGTCGAATGTACACAGTCTTTTGGGATATTAACAAGAGGGACTTAGGCCAAGAGCAGTATGGCACAATAATAAATTCAGTTATAAGATTAGTGTCTGAAAGATGGTGGGAGCCAACCTTGGCTTTTAGTGCCTTTCATGGCCATCAAACAGAGCATAGCTCTGGTTTCTGTCCTGAAAATACACAACTTCAGTTCATTTCTCTTCTTTAGCAGCTCAACAACTCTGTATCGCTCACATGCATTGAATGGACCTGATCTCATCCCATGACACTTTGCTCTTCTACCAGTATGAGATAATCGTGGTAGTGACAGATAAAAAGCAATGAAACAACAACACAACTCATTTGATAGTCAATCTTAAATGTTTCTCTGCCCAATCAAATGCCCTGCTGAATCAACCCTCATGTACATGCAAATCACTTAAAGGAAAGCTATTATGATTTTCCATCTTTTCTTCTCTATAAATGTTGTTACAATGTTGGATACTCATGTTAAATGATGCCAAAGCGTCACATAATGAGGTTCATGCATTTGGAAGTGAGCCCCACAGGCTGTTTCAGTTGGCTCTGCATGCTGTGTTTCAGAAATTTTTTAACTCTGTTGTTTCACTGACATTAATACATACTGGATTTCCCATTGTGGGCACGCCAGCTCTGTGTACACAGTGCTGTACCTGCCCCCTCCCCCACTCTACATGGACACCGCTATGCTCTGCTCTCTGCTTTACGGATTACTATCAGCGCTTTGTTAGAGATGACTCCAATAAAGTGTTTTTTCAGATGTGAATGAAGGAAAGAGAACTTTGTTTAGATTTCCTAAAGACGCAAGCACCAGACAGAAGTTGATAACGTTTCTTTTTCTTGACCAACTAAACAAAAATACAAAAGGACGCTGTTTCCACATTATCTGGTCGTGTTGAAGAGTCAGAAGCGCAAGCTGTAAGTAACATTTTATTAGTGTCCTACCTGTGTTTATTTGTGTCAATAATTATATTGGAGGCAAGCACAGTGGGGGGCTTACACAGACCATTTTGAAAGAATGCAGAAAAAATACAAGGATCTACAGACTTGAATGTTTGGTCAATTGTGTCTAGCTGCTCTACAGGGGTACAAAATCAAAATCAATGAATAAAAAGTGAGTATGATATGGCTTCCTCAATAAAAACAGCAGCACTTACATTATTGCGGTTGGAAGTCAGCTTGAATAAACCAAAACAATAGCACTGCATTTAGTGTTTAACACAAAGGAAGATTGGACCAAATTAAGAGGTTGTAGAAACGAAAGTCTGAGTTGAGACCACTTACATTAGCCAGTTCAGAGGAGGGAGGGACTTGGCATTTTCTGTCATTAACTATGGATGATATAGCTGTTTTTGCTGCACTATATCAGTTGTGGAGGTCGTAGACAACCTGGAAAATTTAATGATGTTGTGTCTGGGTTAACAAAATCATCTGCTGGTCTGTTAAGTTACACACAGCCACAGATGGGACATTAGCGTTAGCTATTAACGTTTGCGTCAGGAGGCAGGTGTCAGGGAAATTTTCTTCGTTGAAATTTGAAGTTGCTAAATCTTAAAAGAATTACAAACATGGTGTGATGAATTGGATCCTTTAATACATGTAGCATGGAGAGAAGACCCTACAAATTGTTCCCTGTTGACTGTCAGATTTTCTTGACTTATATACAGTCAGGTTAGGAAATAAATACCAAAGAACACCCTTCAGCAAGACAATACATACATCCTCCAGCCAGGTGCAGCTCATACAAACAAGACCAATGACCATCAGCTGTACAACTCATCTTATCTGACCCTCCACTCTAACCTCTCAACTTCGTTGTACAATTCATTGTGTAATGACAGTAAAGCTGCTTTACCTTAGCCTTTATCTAGATTGTCCCCCTGCCTTTACCTTTTACACCCTCCTGCAGTGCCACAAGAATTGTCTCTCATCAAAGTAGCGCATTCAGACTCACAAAGGGGGGGCTTGCCATTTCTTCTGTCATTAACTACGGTTAATGGAAGTGCCAAAAATGTTGGAAAACTTAATGACTTTTTTTGTTTGTCTGTTTTAATCTGTTTTCTTTTGCAGAGTCTGCAGCTAGTTTATGAGACACATTTGCTCTACATGTAATTTTTAGAATTTTATAATTCATAAATCAAAACTACAATTTTGTGTAACCTGGAACCAAACATGAGCCATCCAGGTGTTTGTAAGAAAAACCGCTGGCCCTGTATTTGTCGCAACTTGTAAAACTGTCTTAATCAATAAAGAATCGTGCTAAAAACATGATCGTGATCCTGCCAAAAAATTGGGATTTGATATCCTTGCCACATTGCCTGGCTCTACATAGAAATAATATAAAATATCCACACAACCCAATAAAAGAGATACATTTGCTGACTGACCCAAAAGGCCAGTACACATAAATGCTTTGTACAAAACTGTGGCTTTGAACTGGAGATCCTGTGGCATTGTGATCTCATGCATTCGTAGCCTTGAAATGTAACGGATCAGATTTTTAGTCGCATATATTTTTCCAAAATTCAAACCTGAATTTTGTTTTTGCCCTTTAAAATGAATCTTCAATCATCCGTGACTGATGTCAACAGTACATCCTGTACATCATGAACAGTTTAAAGTCAAAGCTGACGATAACTGTTTTCACTTAATTACCTTATGCCAACAGTGGAAGTCCCAGCAGATTTGGTTGACCAATCAGCAGCTCTGTCTGTGTCTGTAGCTGCTGAGGCCATAGCACTGAGCTCCAAACTGACCTGGGATCTGCTTCCCACTCCTGGAAAATAAAGCACAGATTCAAAACAGTTAAGCAAGACAAACATGAATCTAATCAATACATCACACCATTTATCCCTCTCCAGGTCAAGCCTTTGATATCTGAATACAGTCAAGGGTCAGTGTTTGCCGTCGTCCACTGGATGTTGTAACATTTATTCCGTTTTCAAGCAGAGACATTTTTACGCAGAAATTGAGAAGTGACAGATGCATTAAGCAGGTGTTTGAGAGAGTAGTTTTATCATTTGGATACTGAAATCTACAAATCCAATCCTGATATGGTGTAGAATGCACCGATCTGAGATAAGACAAGAAACAGCTCCTACCACACCTCCCACCCAGACTGATGACAAACAAGCAAACAAAGCTCGATCATAACTAGTCTTCAAGCCTTGAAATCCTCTTGATGGAACAACAATATTTGGTTGCTGCAGCTACTGTTCATAAAACTTTTTGTATCCCCACATTTACCCAAATGAATGTGCAAATAACTCATGCCAATCAGGTTTATCTTCCTGTGGGCTGCTCTCCAGGACCTGGTGAACTCTCCTGACTTTCCTTGGGAACAACATTTGTCCATCCAAACAACCAGCAAATGCGTTAATGTGGTCTTTTATTTTTTTGAAACGTATTTACAATTTGTGGGGGTAGGTGAAACACGACTCCATTTATCAGTCTTGTATCTTGCTGTTTGGTGTCCTTTGTGTGTGTGTGTGTGTGTGTGTGTGTGTGTGTGTGTGTGATGTGCACATAATGTACAGATATGAGGAGACTTTCACAGCAAAATCATGATAAGGCTAAAGATGAGTGGTTCAGTGGTTGCCAAGCAACAATAAAAAAGGCTTCAATAAAAGAGGCAGTGTGCCTGATGGTTTGCAACCTGTAAAAAGCATTCAGGCTGATAGGAGTCTTATTCTTCCTTCCTCTATAAGAAAGACTGTCACTAGCAACCCAGCTCCCTGCTGTGCCATGCTGTGCTGCTGTTTGCTTGTGTGAAGTGAGGAGGTCAGAGTCTGAATGCCAAACAATATTCTCCTATCTGTGTTCAGGTACTAATACACTCCACAGTAGTTGGCTGACTGAACTGTGTTATGTTTACTGATGTCTGATACCTGTTTGCAGTCCACACAACAAACAATTCAAGTGGCTCAATTTATATCGGTAAAGGCCTATTACAGATACAGCTTAAATAAGTATTTACAACCTATTTTGAACTGGTGTCAGTCTTAACCTGAGACTCATTATTGAAAAGCATCTTTCTCAAGGTTGAAATGATATATAATAACTAATAGAGCTAGGGGTGTTGTTGTTGAAAAGTACTTTAATATACCTATTTAATTTTGTGTACGATATCGACTGTCATAGATATTGTGTCTTTATTATAAGATTTAGATTTTCCCTTTAAGATCTCTGCATAAAATGATGGAAAAGGAAAATGAGTTGTGTGTCTAGGGAGACAGGAACAGTGAATATACAAATCTATTTTGAAAGACTTGGCTTCATAAAGGACAGGCGAGACAAAACAGAAACTTTGCACTGATGACAAACAATGCACTGAGGATTAACATGTTCTCAAGTCAAGCTCACCTGCGGAGTGGCTTGTTCTCAGTAATTTTTATTTTATTTTATGGCCAGAACAGTAATAAAATAGTATTTTTACTGAGTTTCAGAAATTCAGCCTTCTGTGATCCTGTAAAAGATTCTCCATTACATGCCTTATTATTTTTTCTCAAGCTACTTTACAGCACTGTCCTAATATTAATGAGGAGAAAAAAAACGGGACACAAAATCTGTGCCTGGCAACCGATTAATACATCACTTCAGAACAATGAACAGTTGCACTTTGTTGGCACTAATTCACCACCTGTTATTTTGGTACATGTAAAACTGAAAAAAATTCTTAGCCAACGTTCCAGTCAAACCCTTAGAAAGTCACAAGCAGGACATGCAAGCATTTTGTGTGCAGTATGATTTTTAAAAAAAGTGAAGTAATGTATTTCACTGCAAAATGTTAGTCATTTAAAAAAGGAAGAATCTGTTCATTATTCCAAACAGGGCAGAATTTTCACAGCAGCCACTACAGAAATGGCCGACGTGCCCCCTCATTTTGGCCTTTTGTCCCTTGAATTAAGTTCATGCCCTGCAGCCACAGTGGCCCTGGTGCCATGCCCGCACTGGCCCAGAATTATATTACTGTTATTTCACCACTGTCTCCTGTGCCTAGCTTCTGTCATTATGGTATTCAGACACAGTGTCTGTTGCTGAGATTCTGATTTGTTTTAGGTCGAACGCCACAAAAACTACGACTGGTGTGTTTGATTTCTACCCTGGTATGAACCTGTGGAACAAATCTATCGCCATTTTTTTAAAGTTGAACCTTAAAGTTCGTGAGATTATGTTTTTATTCAAATCAAATTTGAGGGTTGAAATCTTAGAATGCACTGCTTTATTCTCCTGTTTTATCTGTCTTCTTCTATTTTAGATTCCTCTTCCAATTTAACACTTTAACTTGTATTTAAAATGTCTTTTTACATTTTCTTGTGTTGCTTTTATATTTTTTAATGCCTTTTAAGCTCAATGTAAGCACTTTGTATTGCCTTGTTGTTGAAATGTGCAATACAAATTAAACTGTTTTGATAACAGTAACGTTAGCTAATGCTTTTATGCTAGGTAGGGTAACACCAGAAAGTTAACCAGCCTCATTAACTGCAATAGTGACATTAAGTTTGTTTATTTTCCCCCAGCAACCATGACAAACAAGCAGAGGAGGGAGAAACGTTTAAAAAATGTTTGGAGGATGCAGCTAAAAACTGCAAAACGGTATACTTGAGTGAGCATGAATGAACTTTGACTCAGCATGTATAAAGTTTAAACTCAGGAGGAGTTTGTACAAATGTTGGTTATTATGCCAATAAATGATCTTGGGAAATAAACAGCACTTTGATCATTTATTTCACCGTTAGTTATAACCTACTATATTTTAAAAATATATTAATCCACATTTTCCTTAAGCTAAATTCATTTATTTCTCTGGACTCAAAATCTTTGTTTTGTTTGACAGCCTTTGTCCCCTCAAAAAATTTACAGCACCAAGGGCCAAGTTTTCTTGCCCCTAAAATGACGAAATTCCAGGCCTGATTACAAATGATAATACAAAATACACATTACAAACTGTGATATGTCTATTACTTTAAAGCAACACTATGTAGCTTTGACTGAGACCCACTGCTTCTTAAAAGGACACTGAACGATGCACATTCATACGTTGCATAAAACAATAATTTGAGTAAAACCGGGTCATATTTTATGGAGATGATGTCCTACGAGTGCTCTGCCTCAACTCTGTGATTCACGGAGGTTCCTGAAAGCAACATGTAGGCCGCCTGCAGTCTGAAGCTGCAGCTGCAGCAGCAGGTCATTGCTGGTAACAGCTCTGCTAAAATAAAAGACTGCAGACAGACAGAGCAGTCGTCAAACATCAGAGGGAAAACCAAAGGGCATTTTCTCTGTAATATATGACCCAATTTTACTAAAAAGCTGTTTCATGCGATGTATTAACATGCATCATTAAGTTTCGTTTTAAGAAGCAGTGGGTCACGGTCAAAGTTATAGTGTTGCTTTAATTTCTTAATCCTATCTTACTTGTTTGAGAAACAGCAGTATTTTACCATAGCCAGCTTTGTTTTCATGCATGCAGCCTGTAATAACTAGCCTACGAGGACATCCTTACAGAGAATACACTATTTTGGAACAGAAAAAATATCAGTATGTGATTATTACATGTAACAGAATTTGTTTGTGTTTGCATATATACTTTTTTCAAGTACTGTGCATTCATTACTGGGTAAGGCTGGATTACAAATAAAGCAGAGCGGTGGTCCCCAAAGCCCAAAGTAACTCTGTATCAATTAGTTTGGTTAACTGCAAATTTGCTAAAGAAAAAGTTTTTTTCTCTTACATGTCTACATGTTGCAACTGCAACTTCCTTATTCCTTACTGATCTTTCCTTACTAGTGTATCAGTGTTTTCTGACATCCACTTTGTTGCTGCTGTTAACACCGTTTTGTTGTGAGACTAATACAGGGTTATCTTATTTTATCATGGAAGGTGAGAGAACATAACACCCAAAGTTGAAGCAAATAACTACATGTAACGTCACTACATAAAGTTGTTTTGGTGCTTTGTGAAATAAATGTGTAGGAGGGTTAGGATATTGTCATGTGACATTTCTGGAATAATTTTTATAGCTGTCACCTCAGTATGGGTATGTGTATGAAAGGGGTATGGAAATTAATGAAACAGAAAGTAATCTTCACCTTATAGCGCTGAATTTTGTAGGCTCTTTTATCAACCAACTTTACAGAGCGAGCTTACGCTTAGTGAATGCTGCTCTTACCCACGTCCTATAAAATGGTTAAAAAAAAGCTCTGTCGCCGCTGTTAGTGTTCTCTCTTCCTAAGAGTGCAGCTGCTGGTGTGACTGTGTCAGAGAGTGCGCGGCAGGGAGGGAAGGGAAACATTTTAAAACACAATGTGACAGTGGTCAGGGCTCCATGGCTAGCAGCCATCACTGATGGACGATGACATGATGTCATGGGCCCCACCCTAAAACCAACCGCAAATAGTCTAAATAACAGGATAATCCAGCCCATGCTGAAAAAAAGGAAAAAGGATATAAAGAAAAGATGCAATAGATGCTATAGTTTTTTTTTTTTTTGCTTAAGACCAAGAACCACTCATTCCTGAGGATAACTGCCATGACGATCTTTTTCACATACTTTTTCACATACTAGTGTTACTGAAGAAGGATGCCACTTGAAAGCCCACCAGAGAACATAGCAGCACTCAAGTATGTAAGTATTTTGTTAACTCTGACACTGTGGCAGAAAAAGCAACAGCAGTGCCATCATAGATGGTATGTAATGCCACTAAATTGAGGATGCTGTGACAATTTCAAGTGCGTTTCTCTCAGGATGATGATGATGATGATCAGAAATAATTACACAACACACGCAGCACGCCACTGAGTAAAGCTGAGTGGCTTAAGGACTCCCAAGCTTTCCAGTCACAAACATCGGCTATATCCCCTCACTGCCGCCACTCTTTATGTTCGGTGGCAACAAAGGCATTGCAATCATTTTGTGGATCTCACCCCGGGTGTCACACCTAGAAGACGGCAACCGGTGTTTTCCAGAAGAGACATGCCTTCCACTCAGGATTACAGATGGAGGAGAGGGTCAAAGTGACCATTTGGTATCTGTCAATAGGTTGTTTCTAACTTTTCCATCATGTAATCATTGTATGTGGACTGAAAAAAAAACTTCTACAACTGTCTTCAATGCACTCACAAAGTGTTCTTAACCCCCTCCATGGGTGGTTTGGTTGATTGGATAATAATCCCTTCTTAATGATGTCACACATGTATTTTCATGGGGTAAAAGATAATGCAATTGCAATCACCCAAAATGCATTTCAGTGCAAGGTCTGGAGGACTTAAAAGAGCATTTTCTACCTCAGGCCCCGCTCTCAGTTTGTAAGGTAAGGTTTCTGTTATAAATTTGAAGTTTCTAGGCCCAGGCCAAGAATAAACCTGATGACAACATTGTAACATAATGAGGAGATTTTTTTTTTTTTTTCAAACATGACATAGCTCTTCCAAAGCTGTAGACATTACACAAGTATTTTATTATGCTGAGGAGCAGTCTTGGAAAACCAATGGAAACCGATGGAGTAAAATCTGTAAACCCATTAACCTAGATACGCTGTCAATGGAATTTGCAATTTTCATTGACAGTATTTCCAATTACAGAAAATAAACTTATGCATACCTGTCAAGAGAGCACCTTTCTCTCTCTGAGGCCCAGGGTGTGTTTGGTACATGTCAGTTCGTTCCCTCTGTGGCTCCAGCAGTGTCTGGTATAAATCCTGTGAGTCCCTGTGGGGTTGAGACAGGTCTAGATGCTCCAGGTCAGAGTCAAGCTCCCTGGCTCTCCTTTCTAACTCTGTCAGGCTGAGCTCAGAGGCTGCAGAGGAGGGGGGGTGGGAGCCCCCAAAACCAACTGGGGGCCGGAGTAGAGGCCAACGTTGTAAGGAGCCCGAGAGGGAATCTGTATCACCTCCTCCTCCTGCCTCCCCTTTCTCCCAGCCGTCATCCCACAATGTGGTGACCATCTCAAGGACAGCATCCCAACTCTCCATCCCTGCTTCCTCTCCAAATGTCCCTGCCTCTCCTCCCTCCACTTCAACTTCTTCTGTCTTTATTTTTGCCTCCGTATCCTCCAAATTTTGTCCATGTCGCTCTGGTATTTCATCTGCAACCTTTATTCCTCTATCCTCAACCTTTTCATACTTTATTTCAACATCCTTTTCTTTTTTCATATCTTCTTTTTTGTGTCCATCCTCTTGCTCTTTTCTTTCAACATTTCTCTCTGAATTTTCTCGTTTAGTTTTTTCCACCAGGCCCTCACTAACAGTAACAATCTCTTTCACCTGACCAACTTTCTCCTCCCTTTTGTTCCTCTCTTCCTTCCTTTCATTTTCTTTCCTCTCTTCCTTCCCTTTCCTCTCCTCCCTCTCAGTCTTCTCCTTTTTCTGCTCTCCTTGTTTCTCCTTGCTCCTGGATCTCCTGGGTTCTTCTTGGTCTCTGCAAACCCTCCAGTGTTCCAAGTTCTGCTCCTTCAGGGAAGCCCTGCCCACCAAACTGGTCCCCTGTCCTACTTCTGGATGGGAGGAGGGCTCTTTAAGTGAGCATCGTCCCACAAGACTTGTTGAATTTGTGATGTTCGTTAGTGGATTCTCTGAGAAGTGTCCTGGACGGGAGTGGAGGTGGGCAAGTGGGCGCCTTTTCTCCAGTGCTGAGAGGACAGAGGGGAGTGGAGGGAGAATAGGGAGGTTGTGGAGTGCCCCACCTTGTCGAACAGTCCTTTTTCTGACAATGATTCTGCGAGGCCAGGTTGATTCGATGCCCTCTGCAGGGCCTGTTGACTGAAGGTCCTCAAGCCCTCTGCTTAATCGAGGGCTGACCACGCCTGGTCGTAGCCCTGTGGCTGTGCCAGGTCGAGTCCTGGAGCTGGACTTGGATGATTTGGACTTCTGGGATTTAGAAACTTTCTCTACATGGCTAGATTCAATTCTGTCAATGTCCAAAGTCTTTTTCTCTGCCTGATCTAGAGGGTCAATATCAGTTTTATCTCCAGTTGTCTGACCATTATCTGTTGTCTTGCTGCTGTTCTGGCTTTCACTGACATTTTCAGGCTTAATGTTACTCTTAGTCTCTGTGTCATTATTAACCTCAGCTTCTAGTACTGCCTCAGGCTCAGATGTAGGAACCATCTTAACTTCTGTCTCAACTTTAGTTTCTACTCTCGGTTCTACTCCTGAACCTATGTCATTATTAACTGTACTTCCAGCTCCAGCTTCTATTCCAGTCCCTTTCTCCACCTGCTTTGAATTAGCTTTGTTCTCAACACCCATCACAGTTTCTGTCTTCATCATCGAACCAGATTCTGTTTCAATCTCAACTTTTTCCCCAGGCCCAACCTTGTTCTCAGTGTCAGTCACAGTTGGAGGTATAGCCTCAGCTATCTGTTCTGGTTTAGCCACAACCTTTCCAGTCTTTTCCCCAATCCTTGAACTTCCTCTGTGTCCCTCCCTGCTAATATTTGGAGGCATATTTTCTATCTCAGCTCCAGATTGCACTTTTCCTTCCAAATCCCTTCCCCCGGGTCTTGTTTTCACCTGAGAGGATGTTCTTGTGTCACATCCATTTCTAATGCTAGCTCTGGATCCATTGTCATTTTTGTTCCAACTTTCAGCTCTATGGTGTCCTTGAATTCCAGCCCTGATTTCAACCTCTGACATGTTTCCAGCCCCAACTTCACTCACTAACCTTGGTCCACACCCAGATTTGCTGTCAATTAATACCAAACCCACACTCCCATTGTCAAATTTAGAAACTATAGCTCCACCTACACTATCAGGGCCAACCTTTGACCCAGCTCTATTTCTACCTACAGCCCCTGTGCCCATTCTAGGGGCAGCGTTGGGGGAGGGTGAAGGTGAGGGCTGTGGGAGCAACAGGGGTGTTGTGTCTAAAACCTGGTCATGCTCTAAAAACACAGAGTCTCTGTCTGAACGCAGCGGGACTGGTCGACCATAGCCAAAGGTTCCAAAAGTTGATGTTTCCCTCCTTTCCCTTTCCCTCGCCCTCTCCCTTTCCAGTCTACCCCTCTCCCTCTCTCTTTCCCACTCTCGCTGGGCCCACCCTCTTTCCATCTCCCTTTCTCTCTCTCTCTCCCACTCTCTTTCTCGCTCACTCCGGCCCCATCCTCCTCCTCGATCCCTCAGGTCCTGCTCAAGGTCGTGAGCAGACAGTTGGACCAACGGGGCACGGTAGGGAGATCGTCTGAGCTCGTGGGGTGGTGACAACCTAAGGCTCTGGGTTTGGGAATAATGCCTTGGCTGGATGACATGGGGAGGGGAACAGCGCAGACTTTGAGTCTGACTGGGGCGAGGTTTAGCAGGGGAGAAAAAGACCGGAGTATGGTAACCCGAGGAGAGAGGTGACCCAGAAAAGGGGGAAATGAGGGGGGAAGTTAGAGAGGAGGACTGGCCCCCTTGGGGAGGGTAGTGCCCTGGGTTCAGATACCCGCCTCCTCTGTCCATCATTTCAGTCGTAGTAAGCTCCAGACACTCTAAGTGTTTTGGAGGTGTCAAGACTTTCCAGGAATGTCGGCCATCTCTGCTCTTTGTGCTGTCTCCATGGTGATGTTGGTGGTGATGGTGATGTTTCTTGGATGAAGAAGAGGACACTCCCGGTGCTGAGAATGAAGAAACTGAGGGAGAAACTGATCGAGGGAAACGTCCCGGAGAATGGCACCCTCCACCATCGCCATCATGATCCTCAAGCTTCAACGAATCATAGATGGCTCTTTCATCCAGTCTCCGCACAAATGAGGGATTTGGAGTCAAAGATCGAGGCTGCGGATCGAACATGTCAGCCGGAGATCTGCTAACCCTCAGTGAGCCGCTTGCAGAGTAGCTGAAACTCCCCTCACCTCCACAGTCTCGCCTTATGGACCCTCCAGGGTGATGGTGATGGCTGTCAATCTGTTGATTGATGCACATGGTATCATAGATGGATCGCTGTGGTATGTAGCCATCTCCATATCCCCCCTCCATCACCCCAGCTCGCCCTCCCACTCCCCCATCCCCAGCTCCATGTTTCTCCAAGCAGCAAGAGCTCTTCCTGAAGCACCCGGGACGGCTAAGAGGCTTGCCCATGATTGGTCGGATGGCTGACGGTGGGAGGGGTTGGTGGGAGGCACGTGTGAAGCTTGAAGAGTGAATTGTGAATTCGTAAAATTTACTTATTCTAAAAAAAAATGTTTTCAGAATCTGCAAGATGCATGGCAGCTGGTTTTCACAGGGCCATGGCAAAATGACAGAAATGAACAAATGTCAGCTAAAGAATTGTTGCTTTTTCTTTTCTGGTAAAATACTAAAGCATAATCCTTCTGTTTTTAAGACAAGTCAATACAATCTTGTGATCGAAGTATGGCACTGCTGCAAAAAAGTTAGTCTGTCAAAAGCTCCATGACAAAAAACATCATGGAAACAACATAACATCCTAATGAAATTTGGATATGGAATCCTATTTTGAGAAATATTCCCACCAGAGTTCGAAGAAGAACATGAAAATGTAAGACAAAATATGTTCCTTTTTTTTTTTTATGTCCACAGGGTTACTGTTCTTAGCTCATCTTCTCTCCCACTCTCTTCACAGCATGACTGCATTTGTATTTATTCTGGTTGTTTTTTGTTCTGCTTGTCTGTTCGGAGCCAATTAAGTCTTTATCCAGAGGAGCATTAGTCAGTCAGGCAGAGCGACAGAAAGACTGAGCACAGTGGATGAAGGACTGAATCCAGTTAAAGCTTCTCTTCTCATTCTGGCCGTGTTTGTTGAATAGTGTCGTCCCTCTGCTGAAAACAAAGCAAACAACAAAAGATTTGAATGCAAGACATCTTGGAAAAGTCTTTTCTATAAATATAAAAGTGATATTAGCAAATTAAGATATTAGTCATCAGTATTAAGATATTGTATAATAATCATTGATATTCTTGCATATCCAATTAAAAGGCACAGGCCCTCCATCAGTTTAAAAAAGAACCGCAGTTTGCCTGTCACTGGAAAGTACTACACCACCTGTGAAAACAGCTGTTAATGTCCTGGCTT
>JAPZDX010000007.1:24542743-24553224 GCA_029783625.1 Naso annulatus | reverse complement strand
TCATCTGAAGTTTTAATTATGAAGCACTTTAAGGATTTTAATGTTTAAAACAGTGTTTGTATTTTAGGATAAGTGACAGTCAAACCAGAAACCAGATGTAGTGAAGATTAGTTTTGCTTTTTAGTTTAGATTGATCACATACTTTTGCTGACTTTATCTTTTATTACAACACGGCGCACATCGTACCAGCCTGGAGTGGAAACACCTGCAGTGTCTGAACAGGAACAGAACTTACATCATGACTTAAAAAGCAGCAAATCACTCGCTTTAACGGATTTCGTTTGTTTGTAATGTGAAGAATTGTGAAGTATCATTTCCATGAGACTGTTCAGTCCGAAAATGACAGATCAGAGGTTATAAACTTGACATTTCGTCCTCGCAGCAGAACTACTGGCATTCTCGCACTTCATGCTCAGGGTAATTTTAAAGGAAAACCATGTAGAAATGCAGCAGCGCTACCTTCAGCAGACGCTGCATGTGTGAGCAACAGCGAGTGAGACGCAGCAGATCAGTGACGCAGACGCAGATGTGTGTCCTGCAGGCTGCGTCAGCAAAATATATCTGAACGGTTACAGAGGAGAAACTGAAATGCTTCCATTACTAGTTACTAATTTGTGCTTTACTTTGAACAGCAGGACCTTTATCTTGTGTGTTTGTTTGTTTGTTTGTTTGTTTGTTTGTTAGTTGGAGCGCACTCAGGGCTTATTGGATCAGGAGAGACTGACCAATCAGGACATGGAGTCTCTGGGAGATGAAATATTGAAGGAAAAACAGAGTCTGGAGAGGGAGATTCACTCTCTGAGGGCAGAGAGAGACAGACAGGTAGTTACCAAACACACATACACACACACACACACACACACACACACACACTCCAGAGAGACACTTCACCTTTGGTAAGAGACCTTTGATGAAGTTATGCTCCATTTGTCCTGTTCAATCAGATCTCAGAGCTGGAGAGTGACAAGCAGCACCTGTCTGAGGCTGTGGCTTCCCTTCAGGAGCGCGCACAGTCTAACAATGTGGCGAGGGTTCGCGAGGTGGAAGCCGAAAACCGTCTGCTGCATCAGAGCATCACTGACACCAGCTCCCGGTTGGCCAGCTTGGAAAGCCAACTCAAAGTAGCCAGTGAGGAGGCAGAGAGGATCAGGGAGAGGGCGGGGCGATGTGAAGAGGTGGAGAGAGAGGCAGCGAGGCTGGAGAGGAGCAGGGATGCTCTAAACAGAGAGGTCATAAAAAATTAGATGCATTTTATGCATAAATATTCTTTATCAAAAGCTAAGTGAATTGCTTAAATTACTTACATGACATTATTCTCTGTTTTTCCCACAGGTGGCGTCGCTGCGTACATGCAGTGAGCGGTCAGAGGCTCTCGAGAAGCAGACGTCCTCCCTGGAGCAGGAGATCCACAAACTGAAGCGGGAGGCGGAGGAGGCCCAGCGGGAGCTGCAGCGGCTGAGGAAACACGAGGAGGAGAGCAGCCTGCTGTCGAAGGAGAACCTGGACCTGCGCTGCTCTGTTGAAAACCTGCGCTCCTCATCCGCCCGCCTGGCCACACTACAGGAGGAGCATAAAGAGGCACAGAAAGAGGTGCAGGAGCTGCAGAGGAGGCTCGAGGAGGTCAAAGAGGAGGCGCAAGGAGAGAGGAAGAGGACAGAGAGGCTCGAGCTGAACGTTGCAGCTCTAAACCAGGAGAAACATTGCTTAGAGGAAGAAAAACAGAGGAGCAAAGAGGAGAGGGAAGAGGCAGAGACAGAGAGGCAGGAGCTGCAGGCCAGAGAGGAAGAGCTGCGAAGGGAAGTGGAAGAACTGAAGGAGGAGCGGAGAAGACGGGAGGAAGCGGACAGCGAGAGGAGGAAGCTGCAGCTGGATTTGGAGCAGTCAGAGAAGAGCAGGAAGCACTTGGAGAAGGAGAGCTGGAGGATCAGAACGCTGCTGGAGGGTAAAGAGACGGAGCTGGAGGAGAAGGTCAGGCGACTGGCTACAGTGGAGAAGGAGGGCGTGACACTGAACAAGGAAGTGGACAGACTGAAGGAGGTGACGGTCAAGGCAAAGGAGCTGGAGAGGGAGAACAAGGAGCTGCAGAAACAGGCGACTATTGACAAGAGGACTCTTGCTACTCTGAGAGAGGTGAGAGGAAAAGCTCAAGTAGCAGACTAAAATGTAGAGGGTTTTTTTTTTTTCCTACATGAGCTTTAGTCGGTATAGAATGTACATGAAATTAATCCATTCTGTGTTTCTAGTCTGTTTCACATCATGTATACTTTTTTTTTTTGAGTTTTTGTAAAGTCAGCAAAATTATATGATACTTTCCATGCAGTTTTCTTGTCAACATGGTGGAAAAGTTGAAACAGCACTTAGGCTACATCCACATCGCTGCGTCTTAAAGTGAAAGCAACAAAATGTAACTTTGATCGTGACCCGCGGCTTTAAAAACGAAACTTAACGATGCATGTTAATATGTTGCACAAAACAGCAGTTTTAGTAAAACCAGGTCATATTTTACTGAGAAAATGTCCTCTGGTTTTCTCTAATGTCCTACGACTGCTCTGCCTCAACTCTGTGATTCACGGAGGTTCCTGAAAGCAACATGTAGGCTGCCTGCAGGCTGAAGCTGCAGCTGCAGCAGCGGGTCGTTGTTGGGGACAGCTTCACTAAATAAAAGGCTGCAGACAGACAGAGCAGTCGAAGTACATCAGAGGGGAAACCAGAGGACATTCTCTCTATAAAATATGACCTGATTTTACCAAAATTGCTGTTTTGTGTGACGTATTAATATGCATCATTTAGTTTTGTTTTTTTAAGCCATGGGTTGCATCAAAGCTACATCATGTTGCTCTAAGACGAAGTCTTGAATCAAAGACACTCTCGTCTGTATGCGCAGTGTAAGCTCTGTAGCAGCTCTTCTCTCCAGCCAAACTACATGTATATCAGGTGACCACTCAGCGTCACACAGCACCTGTTCCTTCAAAGAATGTTTCTCCTTTCCGTTATCTAGTCTGTGGAATTAGCATGTGATGTTTTACCTCAGTGTGCGTGCAGTCATAAGCTCCCAGGCATTGTTCCACGATAAACTTGGTCTTCTTCGGTCTCCGTACGCCGTGTTTTGATGCAGCGTTGATCTGGCTCCAGTAAGATGATGACAGCCTTACCAACTAGTCCGATGACAGAAAACAGCTTGTCGCAATGGTCCAAACACATTTGTGGTTCTCCTGGGTTCTCCCTCATCACTTAAGTAATGTCAGTACAACGTGCAGGTCACCTTCGTGGAAACATCCACAAGCGCCCACGTTGTTGTCGTTCCCTCCACATGCGGACGCAGTTTTTCACTCAGGTCGATCAAAGCTGATCTGGACCAACATGCGGAAGTTTTCTCACCATTCCTCTTGAACGTCAGCTCCGTTAATAAAGTTGTTCCAATCGATGTAGGTCTGATAGCGCCACTGAACACAAGAACTGTCACAGTTCACTGATTAATGTCGTTCTTCGTGTGCATGTAAGCAGTAATAACATGATAAAATGCAGAGTTTAACTGCATAACAGCTGCTAGCAGAGACATCAAGGTCAGCAACACCTGTCATTTAGTATCCATGTCGAAGTCATGTCGGGTAGTCGAGGCTCACAGATACGTGCGTGATACATACGGGTTTGTTTTCTTCCGGAAAATAGCCCCATGAGTTAAGCGCGACCAATCACAAAGGATGTCTGTGCCTGCGTCTCCAAGCCCCTCTGTCTGTCTGTCTGTCTGTCTGTCTGTCCCCGATGAGACGCCAAGTCAGAGAATTCAAAATAAAATGGGGACTTGACTCTAAACTGCTCCGTCTTTGAGCTGCTGAGACGCCGGTTAGTGAGGATACAAGGCTCAAGTGTAGCGATACTGCTGCTTCTTAAAAACAAGACCTAGCAATAGGCGATGGGTTAAAGGTTTGTTTGCATGGTGCTGTAAATGTGTATGTGGAGTTTAATAGTTGTGTGTGTCTGTGTGTGTGTGCAGGAGTTGGTGTCAGAGAAGCTGAGAGTTCAGCAGCAGAACGTTGAGTTAGAGCGGCTCAATGAAGAACTGGAGAAGATTGGACTGAACAGAGAAAAACTGCTTCAGCAGGAGCACACACTGGAGGACAGGTACTTCTCTCTAACATGCTGCTTTCGTTGCCCGTTTCAGGGCCAGTGATCAGATTTAAATGAGATCATGTGTAGAAATAAATGCCAGCTGGTAATTTATTTCCTCTGTGTGTATGTCAGCAGGTACAGGCTGCTGGAGTCTCGACTGGAGGAAACCGTCCAACAGACGATGAAGATTAAAGAGGAGAAAATCTCCAGTCTAGAGAAGAAAGTAGAGGAGAGCAGCGCGCTCAATGCTACACTACGAGAGGAGCTAGCTGCCGTAAGAGCACTCATATGTTCTTCTGTCTTTAAGATACGATGCACCAACCAAAGTGGTTAAAACGCTGAAATGAGTAAAAGCGCCTCAGGAATCAGAGTCCTCGTCAACTTCTCTCCCATCATTCACCCCGACTGATATCGACAATCACTAAGTGAGCTCTAAGGAACAGCTCGTAAAAAACAATCCTAGTTTTTTTGTTTAAGTCACAAAAAAGGTTTGAGACTAAAATTAAGTTGCCATGCTTTTTCTGCAATTAAAAGAAAGTGATTAGATTTGGGCCCAACTGATGCCTATACCGATATTAGGGAGCAAGAAAATTTTGATATCCAATACATTGACCGACATTTTAAATATAATATTTTGAATGTGGTTATCGAGTACTTGTGACTAAGATACGTAATGGAGGCAGAATGCCCAACAAACTATTCCACACATCAGTGCACTGAGTGGTTGGTTGGTGGTTCGGGCATCTGGTAAGGCTGAATCCTGGTCGCCTCCCTGTGAAGGTGTTTCAGGCTCGTCCAGAGGCCTCGTGGCAGACCCAGGTCCAAGAGGAGAGATTACATCTCTGCTCTGGCCTGGGAAAGAGAAGTCTGGGGCCCTGATGGCTGACGATGGATGGATGATTAGATGTATTAGCACTAAAGCCTATGAAGTGTTGTGTTGAAGTGTGTTTATATTTTTCTCTGCTGTAGGCTCGTCAGACAGTGTCCTCCCTGCGTCAGCAACAGGAGGCAGGAACACAGAACTCCAAGCAGCACTCAGGGAGCGACGGCGGTCAGGCATCAGCCACCGCTGAACTGCTACGAATCAAAGATCATCTTATTGATGTGGAAAAGAACGTAAGATTTTACTTTTTATGCTGCTTAAATGATCATGTTTGCTTGTTTTACTGTTTTTTTATCACATATATTTAGATTTACAACTTATTCTGTATTTTTTAGGTGTTTATTCATATCGTATGTAGCACATTTATTGCTCTCTTCTGTGTTTCTTGTGATATAATCCATTTATTCATAATTGGTCATATGAATTGCTTCTGTGTCTTTCTTTTCTCCAGAACGCCTCCCTGCAGACAGAGAGCAGTCTACTGAAGGAGCAGCTCAAACAGCTGGAGAACCAGAACACATCTCTCAACAACCAGATGGGGGCGCTGCAGCGACACACAACAACTCTGCAAGAACAGAATTCATCCTTACACACACAGACAGCAAAACTACAGGTAAACCACAAACCTACCTGATGTGTGGCAGTAACTTTATTTTTAAGTTAATTAATTTTACCGCTGAGTTCTGATGAACGTCATTGTGTCTCAGGTGGAGAACTCCACGCTCTCCTCCCAGAGTGCATCTCTCATGGCCCAGAATGCCGTGCTGCAGGGTCAAGTCACAGCCTTGGAGACGGAGGTGGAGTCGTGGCAGCGACAGCGCGAGGAGGCTTGGCGGGGCCGAGAAAGCGTGCTAAGCGACCATGAGCGGCTTCTGAACGTTCACGAGAGGCAAGCGCACGAGTACGAGCAGCTGATCAGTCAGCACACGACACTGAAAGGCAAACAGAGGACGCTTGAGAACGAACACAGGACTCTGCAGAGCAAGTAAGTGAAGAAGATACAAATCTTAGCAGCAGTGTAGAGACAGAAGGTCCCGCTGACTAAATGAAATCGCTGATCATAAATTTATCAGAGAGGAAAAAAGACTCTGCATGTACTTCAGAAAAACTTTTTTTTTTTTTTTTGAAGTATGGAATCACTGTCTTAGGATTATTTTGGTTTTAAACCAGATACAGCCCATAATTTGATTTGTTGCCTCGAGCATACAACATACAAATGCTTTGCTAGATCAATCTTATTATGAATATGTACTGAAAAAAAGTCATTTTACCTCAGACAAAATTTAAGAACTCTACACTTTGCATGTTTTACTAAACTGACAGAGGTGTGTCTCTGCTCACCTGCACAGCTGCTGTGAACATTTCCATATAAAGTCTCAATATGTGTCTAAAGATCAATGTGATCAGTTCCATAATTCATAACCTGACTGTATGTTAGGAAATAGTCTTAAGTTCCATCGATATTTGTTGCTGTTTCAACATTTTCACTGCGGTCACACTCACAGTGAGGATGGAGCTGTAGTTACTCAAGCAGTTTAGCCATAATCCAACAGCGTTAGCGTTATAATTAGCAATTATATCATTAGAAATAATCATTTTAATAAGTCAAATAAAAAATTATTTCTCATGTGGTTTTTTTGGGTGTGCCAGCTGCCTCTTTGGGCTGCACAGGAACTCCCGTGGTTGCACCACTGGATTAAAAGATCTGCAGCTCCTGCAGCGTGGTTCAGTGTCCCAGTGAAACAGAGAATGTAGACTGAGTTTAGTAACGACGGGGATTTAAATCAGTTCTTTAAAACTTGGATCAAGAAAAAAAGTGCAATGCTCAGTGAATTCTCTGAGCAGACATAGCACAGAATTAACACTGCTCACACTTTCCTCACCTGCGTTGTTAGATCAGAGGGAAGAAGATTTGGGTGGAATGAATGAATGAATGAAATGTAAACAAAGTTTTTTTCCTGCTGAAAACACTCGTTTCTCATTATTGCTCCTGTGTGTCTAATAGTGTAACCAAACATCACCACGGGGCTTGCTCCACTTCTGACTGCAGACAGTTTTAAGACACAGGAAATAACCTCTCTCCTCTGTCTGTCTGTCTGTCTGTCTGCAGGTATTGTATTTTGGTGCAGCAGAAGGAGAAATGGGAGGAGCAGGAGGGCCGTGGTCGAAAGGAGAAGGAAGAACTAAACCAGCAGATTCATAAGAATCGACTGCTGCAGCAAGAGAATCTGCAGCTTAAAACAGAGGTGGACAGGTAACTGTATCTTTGTACGGTCACACAGCCGCTGTACGACCTGCAGTGAAGAAGTTCAGAGACTGATCGTATAAAAAAAAAAAAAGAAAATGTGTCTAAAGTTGTTGTGATTTGTGAGACAAATACCTTAAATATGAAAATGCAGATCTATCGGAAATTAATCTGGGTGTCACGCTTTACAAAAGTTGGTTCTTGGTGGAAACGCTCCACAGCACGTTTGTTTCTCCAACAGCTTGTATAAAAGTTTTTGTTCTTAAAATGTATTTACTCTGGAACTAGAAGTGATACATAAACAGGAAGAAGACGATATTGTAAATGATTGCAGAGTAGAATATGACTCATGAGTGATATATTTTGATATATTTTTCTTTATTTGTGACCTCTTCGGTTTTCCTCCTCAGATTGTCACAGAACCAGTCACAGCAGTCAGAGCAGAGTGAGGAACTCCAGCAGCGCATTATTGAACTCAAAAGCTCATTAAGCTCCTCTCAGCTGGAGGCGAGTCGGTGGATGTCACGATATGATACGCTGATGGAACAGCACCAGGGTCTGGATCTCACCTTGACCAAACTAGACAACCACTGTGAGGTAAACAGGACCTTTTTTTCACCACGAGGATCACAAGCTCTCTGTCACTTTCCTGACTTGACTCCTGTGTCTGTGTGTGTGTGTAGCTGTTGAGTCGACTGAAGGGGAACCTGGAAGAGGAGAACCACCATCTCCTGAGTCAGATCAACCTGCTGAGTCAGCAGAACCACACACTGTTGGAGAGGAGCATGGAGAGCAAAGAGCTGTATCACCAGGAACAGAAACTTTACATGTAACTGCACACAACCTCACACCTGGAACACAAACTAACATAGAACACCTGGGCATGTGTAGTATTACAACTGATAACACTAAACTGTACATGTGAAGTAGACACCACAGTTTGTAAGTAGTTTTCTGAACTGCTTTTAACAGTATTATGTATAAATACTTATATTTAGACTCGTTCTCTCATTGTGTCTCTCCTCACTCAGTGATAAGCTGAACGCGCTCCGTCGACAAAAAGAGAAACTAGAGGACAAGATCATGGACCAATATAAGTTCTACGACCCTACACCAAAAAAGTAACGCTTTCATCATCACCTCTACAACCCCCACTCTTTTTTTTTTGGTTGTGCGGTGCAGTGCTGTGTGCAACATGAATAAACAGAATGTGATGATTTATTTTCCTTTTTCACGTGTAGAACAAATGTTTCACCTCATCAGCTGCTTTAAATATCTACTTATTCTGAGTTTGATGGCAGCAGCACATTTCAAACAAGTTGGACAGGAGCAACAAAAGATGTTAAATTGTGAAAAGCTCCAAAAACTTAATGGTAACGAACAAGTATGTGGTATCAGGTGATTGTATCATGGTGTGGTTTGTAACAAGTTTTTCACATGCATGGACAGGGAGAGGTACACCTATGGAGTACGGAGGAAAACAAGGGTCACGTAAATTATAATAAAGCGTTTCTTTAATTAAAATCTACTTGTACAATAAGAACAAGAATTAAAAAATAGGTTTACAAATCTATTAATTAACCGATTAATAAATAGAGGAATTTTAAAAAGAATTTACAAATGAAATTTTAAAACAGTAAATGAGTACATAATTTAATACATTAATACATTAATACATTCGCGAATTCTAAAATAATTGAATTTGAAAATACATTTAAAAGTGCAGTCTTAAAAACAGAGATAAATAATTGAGTTCACAAACTAAATTCAGAATACAGCTTTTAATCCGGCATTTAAAATAGAAATTCCTTTTTTCATTTTCATTTCCATTTCCCAGCTGCTTTTCATTGTCCTACTCGCTAATCGATCCTATTAGCCAGGAATGGAAATGAAAATGAAAAGAGGAATTGCTGTTTTAAATGCCAGATTAAAACATGTATTCTGAATTTAGTTTGTGAACACAATTATTTGTTTGTAAGGCTGCATTTTCAAATTGATTTTTAAATTGAATTACTCAGGAATTCATTAATGTATTTTTAAATGAGGTACTTATTTACTGTTTTAAAGCTTTATTTGTAAATTCTTTCAATAATTCCTGTATTTGTTTATGGATTAATTAATGGATATGTAAACTAATTAATTAATTCCTGTTTGTAATTATACAATTAGTAATTTATTAAAGAAATGCTTTATTAAAATTGCCGTGGCCCTTGTGGTCCTCCGTATACACCAGTTTTTAAAAAGCCATTTGAAAAGCAACAAGCGATTTGTAACACACGGTTGTTTGAAGGATATTACTTCATGGGATCTTACATCTCCCAGCTTTTTTGGAACCAGGCTTGTAATTTTATTTTAACAGAAAGTGTGGGTAAGCTGTGTGTAGTGTTGCCATTTTCTGCAGCATCAGAGTCAAAGAGCTACTTAATGTATTTCTTCATGTTTGACATATAACACATGTAAATGTTGCTGTGTGCCGTCAGGAGGAGTCAGTGGTCCGGAGCCAAAGCTTTAGCCAAACTGATGAAACCCCGAAAGGAGGGCAGCAGAGAGAGAGCGGGCGAGCGAGACAAAGAGCAAAGAGCGCCCCCAGACATCCCGCTGCCTTCTCCACCTCCCCTCCTCCCCCCTGAAACACCACCCCCACTTCTCCAGCGGACCACAAGTGACACGCAGGACGGCGGTCATGCCCACAGTAACCATAACAACCACCCCACCAGTCCCAGCTTGGGACCCCAGAGTCCTGCTCTCACACCCATCAGCCGAGGTAAAGTTTCAAAGACGAGTTCAAAAGTTCAGAAAATAGTGACATCAGAGGTGAAGTGGACGTCTGTGTTTTTTTCTTTGTGGTTTATGTTAGAGAGAGAAAGTGTGCACGCAATATTTTTAGCATGAAATAATCTCAAACCCAAAAAAACAAAGGCAATCAAACACACTTGGAGCAGGTGCACCTCCCTGTCTGCTCCTGTAGAGGGTGCTGTTGACCTCCACATGACTGACTGAAACACTGACGGTGTTTTTACACCTCACAGCTTTTAACATCCACCACATCTTTGTCTTTACTAGTTCATCCATGTGAGCCAGGCTCTGCTCTACAGTAGACATACTAATAATACAGGGTGAAGTTGAATTTTCCAATAAAAGTCATGGTGTATACAGAACTAAATGAGGACATTGATTACTCTCCTTTCTTGTGATGTGCTTTTTGCTTCTTGTTGAGGAGGCAAAGTATGAGTTCATGTAGCC
>JAPZDX010000007.1:24483360-24493996 GCA_029783625.1 Naso annulatus | reverse complement strand
GAACCGAAGGGCTCTGACCTTCAATAGCAACACCAAGGGAGCACTGAAGCAGATGAATACAGAAAGTAGCCATGAACTGACCCTCACTCTGTGGACCTTAGCCCTCCACTCCAAGACTAACAACTTCATCTGTGAGGATATTTATTACAATCAAGACACCGAGGTTGACATTAAGCCGTTTGTTGCGACTTTCGATATGACAAATGACTTCAAGTATTATGATGTCCTTTTGAACAATGAAGGCCACGTAAAGCTTGAGCCAATTAAGGTGGATCTAAGTGGAAGTATGAGGGGCGCTTATGGAGACGAACACAACATTAAAAATACTTATGAACTCAGCTATGACAATATGGCTGGTACAATTAAACACGGCATATATGGGAAGGTAATGAATGCCCAGCTAAGTCACAACTGTGAACTTGAGTTCGCTGGTCTTTCCTCCAAGTCAAACTGTGAAACACAAATAAATTCAGAGCCCCTACGTTGTAACAGCATTACTCGCGCAAGGGCACTGCCTTTCAGCCTTGCTCTCGATGCTCTAGTCAATTGTGATGGAGAAATTAACCTAGACGGGAAGCACACAGGACAGCTGTACAGCAAGTTGTTGGTTCAAGCTGAGCCCCTAGCTCTTGGGTACTCGCATAACAGCAGGGTATCAACCACACATATGCTTCCAAGTGGGGAGTCTTCCACGAATTTAGACAACAAATTTGATGGTCACCTGACACCAAGTGAACAATATTTGACCTGGAAAGTAAAGTCTAAACTAAACAACCATGCTTATAACCAGGATATCAGTGCTTACAATAATCCTGAGAAGATTGGAGTTGAATTTTTGGGGGTATTGTTAACAGATACTTTCAGCAAAAACGAGAGATCATTACCAGAAATAGAGGAATTCAGTGTGGCTGGTGTCCTCAAGTATGACAAGAACATTGACTGTCATATCATTGAGATCCCTTTTTTTGAGAGCTTTCCAGCTGCCTTTCAGCAGCTCCAGAATGCACTTGTGCAAGCCTTAGAGTCCCTTCAACAATTCATCAACAATTTAAATATTGATCAGCTAATCACTGACTTTAGAGCCAAGTTAGACCAGCTACCAATGCAAGTAAATGACTTCATGAGAGAAATGGATTTGGAGAACAAAATTAATCAAGTAAAAGCAAAACTTGATTATCTGATTGATGAGTTTGCTATAACAATGGATGACTTGGAGGTTTCAGTCTACAACTTGAGAAAAGACATGGAAAATACAGTGATGGACACTGCAACCAAAATAAGGGACTTCATCCTTACAGTCAAAGACTATGTCAAGGATGGACACCTTGCTGATGAGATTACAAACAAACTTTCACAGATTTCAAATCAGTTGCAGGCCTTTGATCAGAAGTATGGAATCAAGCAGTCACTCATCAAAGCTCTTGATGCGATTGAAGACGTTATCAGACGGATTGATTTACAGAAGCTTACAGAAAGCAGTGCTGCATGGCTGAAAGAACTTGATTCTAAATATTTAATCTTGGAGAAAGTTAAAGAAAAACTGCTTGAGTTGAAGCAGGCCATTGAGAACTTTGACATCAGTAGTTTTTTCCAAGATGTTAGGGATTACCTTCTTTCAATTGATTTGGCCATGTATGCTGACCAGCTATTATATGAAGTCCCCTCTGCTGAGATAGCACGAGTGATGGAGTCTATGAATGATGTTATTGTCAACTGGATTGATGAATATGAAGTCCCAAACAAACTGAATGCAGTGTACTTTTACATTAAGGATCTACTCTTAAAATATGATCTTGGTGATAAATTCAAACAATTGATGGATCAGGTATTGAATCTCATTGAGGAATTCAAAATCAGTGAGACTGTGCAGTCAGTGGTAGATAGTCTGAAATCTGTCAAATTTGAATTTGTTTATGATAAAATTATGCAACTTCTGCACAATGTGACAAGTCAGCTCAGAGCTATTGACTTTAAGGAAAGCATTGATTACCTTAATGAACGCATTTCTTCAATGCTCAAGTCAATCAGGGAATTGGATCACAGTGCATTTATTGATGAGACCAACAAGAAGATTGCTGAGCTTACACACTACATCAACGAACAGATAAAAACTTATGAGATTGTGCAAAAGATTGAGGCAGTTAGGGAATTTTTCAGAGAGATACAAAGTTCTGTCTTTGCATATTTGGATGAACTCAAAAACACAAAGGTGGCTGATGCTCTAAAGAAACTGAAAAAGCTGATTGACACTACAATTTACAATGATATCAAGATGAAAATGAAGGATATGCTTGAAGACATGAGACAAAGAATCCTCGACATGGATATTAGAGATGAAATATACATTCACCTCCGAAGAGCAAGTGAGTCTTATGCCAATATGGTTGCCTACATTTCTGCACAGTTTAACCAACTGGTAGAAAAGATCAGAAAAGTGGCAAAGGACAATGAAATGATCAGCCAGATGAAGCAAGCTGTAGACAGAGTTCTTGGTGCACTGGAAAGAGCTGAAATTGAAGTTCCCAACTTTACTGTACCTCTCACTGACCTTGTCATTCCAGCATTTACAATTAACCTGAACAAACTGCAGGAGATCCGCATCCCAGCTCAAATTTCCCTACCTGAGTTCACCATCCTTGACTCCTACACAATTCCTGCATTTACCATAGATTTTGAAGAGATCAAAACAAAAATAGTTGCACTCTTAGATGATATCAAAGAATTTGAGATCCGAACACCTGACCCTGAGGAAATCTTTGGTGACCTTAAAGTTATCTATTTGTTTGAATTACCAGATCTCACCTTCCCAGAAATAACACTTTCAGAGATATCATTTCCAGCCATCAACATTCCAGCATTAAAACTGAATAACTTTAATATAACAACACTGTCAATCCCAGAAGTCAGATTGCCTGAGATTCCCAGTGACATTTGTATCCCAGGTTTTGGCAAACTCCATGGAGAATTCAGATTGAATGCCCCACAATACACTCTAGTAACTACTGGGAAGATTTAGAACTCAACGTCCACACCAGAAAACCCACAGTTTACAGCCACTATTACTTCTCATGCCAAATCACCCATTGAGCCCCTTGAGTACACCTTTGAAGCCACTGCTCAGTTGGAAGCTCCCGGAATGACAGAGTTGCTTTTCACAGAAACGGTGAAAGCCACACATGTGGCCTTCTTCATTGATCATGAAGGATCCCTGACACTCAGTGGCAATTCTGCTGAGGCTTCTGCTAGGACTCTTACCAAGGCCACAACCCAAATGTACACAGCAGACTTACTCAACAACATGGCACTTACATTGAGAGGTGGCATATACGCAGCCATGAACACAACCTATGACCACAACTTGGACCTCGCATCATTTGAAATTTCAAGTCAGGCATCAATCAAACAGAGTATGGCAGCAACAGTGGAATCTGGCAGAATAACTGTCACTGGCGAAACTACTGGTGATGGAAAGTGGTCTGATCAGCATTACTCTGATGAAGGTACGCACAAAAGCAATGTAAAACTTAACATCAATTTTAACACTGCCACGTTAACTTTTGAAGGCAAAACTGATTGTAAAGCCTTGAAATCAAAGCAAACACTAAATGCTCAATCAGTGATCTTAAGTCATGTCACTGTTGACGGGAGATGTGAAACTGAAGTTCCATCTGTCATGAAGAGCGTAATGGTTTTAAATGGAGAGGCTCATATTGGTGATTTGAAAGCTGCACTAACAGCGTCTCACAATGCTGAATTTACTGAAAATGTGATTGGATCCATGGCTAACACATTGGATTTTGTTGTCCACCCATTTGAAATCGTGCTTGATGTTAAGAATAAAGTACACTCGAAGATTTTCTTCCCCCTAAAACTCACTGGTAAAGTGGATCTCCAGCATGATTATGGTGTCAGACTGAACTCTCAGAAGCAGAATGCTTTTTGGTTTGCTTTGGCAAGATTCAACCAGTACAAGTACAATCACAACTTCTCAGCAGAGAACAATGAAATGGACATCTTCTTACACTCATCGGCCTTGGGAGAAGCTAATCTAGACTTTCTGACTGTTCCTCTCTCTATCCCTGACATAACTGTACCTTATCTCGAAATTAATATCCCTGGGATCCAAGATCTCTCTCTGTGGGAACATGCTGGATTTAAAACCTTTCTTATTACGCCACAACAGTCATTTGATCTGAACCTGAGGCTTCATTACTCCAAGAACCCTGATGCACACAGCTTTGACTTGCACCTTGAGCCAATCTACAACGTAATCAGTGACAATGCCAATGCCATTCATGCTCAGTTTGAACTACTGAGAGACAAAGGAGTTGCACTACTTAAAGATTCTTACAACCAAGCAAAGTCACAGTATATCAAACATAAAATCGACACTTACAGCCTGCCACCCAGAATCTTCACTGTCCCTGGATACAAAATACCTTTGCTGAATATTGAGGTTTCCTCATTCAGGGCTGAGATGCCAGCATTTAGCTACTTTGTTCCAAAGGAGGTCAGTACACCAAGCTTTAAAGTTCCAGCACTGGGTTTCTCTGTGCCTTCCTATACCCTTGTGCTTCCTTCCTTAGAGCTACCTGTCATCCATGTTCCTGAAACTTTAAGTGAACTTAGGTTGCCTGCTTTCACACTACCAGCCATTCAGAACAATATTGTGATCCCTGCCATGGGTAACATAAGTTGTGACTTCTCCTTTAAATCCTCTGTGGTTAACATAAATGCTAATGCTGGCCTTTACAACCAGGCTGACATGGTCGCTCGGTTCGGTGCTTCCTCTACATCTGTGTTTGACATTTTTAATGGAAAAATTGATGGCACCACCAGTTTGACAAGGAAGAGAGGGATAAAACTGGCCACCACAGTGTCCGTAGAGCATAGCAGTGTGGAGGCAAACCATGAATGTGCTTTTAGTCTCAGCAAAAGAAGCGTGGAAGCTTCTGTAGCCAACACTGCAAAAATCGATCTACCCTTCCTATTTTTAGAATTAAATCAGGTACTCAGTGGGAATACCAAGACCAAGCCAAATGTTGCTTACAAGACAAAAATAAGCTACATGTTTAACACGTTTCCTCTGATTGAGTCTGTAGGCAAAGGGAACCTCGATATGAACTGGGAGCTGGAAGCCCTTTCCTCGTATGTGTCTTTGCAGACCACTACTCAAGGGAAGTCAGACATAATGATGATGGACTCTTTTAATTTAGTTGCTAATTTAGAAAATGAGGCCAATTTCTATCTGAATGGCAATGGCCTGCGTTCAACTGTCAAGACTGCCTTAAACTCTAACCTAGACAAACAGGAGAAACAAAAACGGAGCTCAAACAACAACATCTTCCAGCTGGACTTAAATAAGAACTTGGCTCTTGAGATGTCCTTGCGACGTTTATTTGCTACAATCGACTACATGAACAACAATAACATGGATTTTGCCTCTTTCGAAACAAATGGAAAGCACATTGTTAAAGGGGAACTAGACTTTGTTCCATTAAGAACCCTCACGTCTACACTGAATGTTGATGCAAGGCAGCACAGTAGTTTGGGCAATGCTGAACTAAATCAGAACATCAGACTTCTCATCAGCTCAGTGAAGCAATCGTTCACCTGGAGTGCTAAAGAACAGCTGGCATCTTTCATCCAGGCTCGTGATTTACTCTTGTCCAATGATGAATCTGAAGTACGAATGGATTTGACCGGATCACTGGAAGGCCACCTAGCTTTCTTGAAGTCAGTTAGGTTCCCGGTATATCAAAAGACCCTTTGGGATGTGCTCAAGTTTGATCAGGTCACAAATGAAGACGACTTGCAAGTTCTAAAAATCTCCTCCAGCATTGTATACACAAAGTCCATGGATGGTCAGGAGTATGCAATACCATCAAAACTATTTGAAAATGGTGTCACTTTCAGCATTCCTGAGGTTGGGATTACATTGCCTTCTTGGCTAAAAGAAATATCACACTCTTTGAAAAACAGAGACACGCGATTGGAAAGTCCTGATGTCCCTGATCATCTCACTCTTACCCCTGTAATCTCAGTTCCAGCCTTCGATGTGCCATTTACCAACTTGCATGTAGAACCCTTTGTAATTGATCCTAAGAATGTTGAGATCCCTAACATGATCACTACCGCTGCCTTTGAAATTATGCTGCCTGGCTTGCCAATAATGTCGGTGCCCAGTTATAATGTTAAAATGGAGTATCTACAGGAAAAAATGTCATTTCTTTCATTTATGATCCCACAACATGAAATTACAGTCTCATCTTTCACACTACCAAGATCCTTTACCATTGGAGATCATACAATCGGCCTCAGTGACATCACAAGCCTGGTTTCAAACCTCGAACTTCCAACCATCGTCATTCCAGAGCAAAAAATTGAAATCCCAGAAATTGCCTTACATCTGCCTTCAAGTGTGTTTATCCCAGCTTTTGGAGCCCTCAGTGCCACTCTGACCGTTTCCTCCCCTATTTATAATGTGTCAACAACTGCCTACCTGGAGAAAAAGGACTCTAGCCTTGAGACTTTGTTGAATTCACTTTGTACTTCTACAATGATCTTCTTGGAATATGATCTCTCAGGTAAGATTGGCGCACACTCTATTCGATTAGACAATGTCATTACTAGATTCTGAAATTGCTACATATATATTATATATTTATTTTGATTATGTCCCCTCAGCCAGTGCGACCTTTGGATTTAATGATGGACTAATCAGTCTAAATGGGAAGTGCAAGTTAATCCACAGTGATGTAAATGTTGACTGGCAACATGTTTTGACACAAAACCTGAGGTAGGTGCATATAGTATATATTTTGCTTCATAAAATCTCTATATACAGGAATCTTTCTGCTAGTGAAATGAAAAAGGTCATTATTTAAAAAAATGCTTCACATTGTTAATATTATGAGACATCAAAAATTAGAATTTTCATTCTTTTATTTTGATTTGTAAGAATTTTTTACCATGACTAACTTTCTTTTTCTATTTATTTGTATTTTTCTCTCTGCATCTTTTATATCAAAAGTATTTTATACATTCACTTGCAAGATCACTAGCAACAATTTACATGTGTTCATGGTACTAATTTTGAAAACCCAGCTATATATAAACTTTAAACTTTAATTCACACTATTAGTTAAGTGGGTATGAATACATTTTGAATCAGAGTATGTACTGAGATAAGGCTATATACAGATGGATACATCGCAGAGAATGTTTGTCTGTGTGTTTAAATGTGTGTGTAAGAGGGAGAGAGAGCTACCTGCACACTGTTAACAGCTGTTCACACAAAACCCCCCCACCAGATTTTGAGTATATATTGGGAATACTATGATTAATAAATGATCAGTCTCGGAACCTATCGGCTGCATTCGCTGTCTGACTTCCGGCAGACAGGGATACAGCCTCTGGGGGCAAGCCCCATTATTCTTATCTCTGACTTCCTCCTCCACGTGCCGCTCGCTGTTTATAGTCCGACTGTTTACAGTCCAACGCGAGAGTGGAGTTGGAGTTGAGAGACCACGTCTACCAGCGGATCTTTTCACAAGTAGCCAGTTTACACGCCATTAACAGTTACAGTCCGCTGTTATTTACGCGGACTGCGAAAGACTACAACCGGAAACCAGGGCTTTTCCAGTACCGAGATCGCCCTACCTTGCCAAGAGACTCTACACATGTAGAGTCTGTAGGCAAGGTAGGGCGATGTTTATAGAGACTAATAAATGATAAACAGAAAGAACCTGTTTGTTGACCGGGCACTGTGGATTTTTTCAGTGCATTCTTTCAGTGCGACTTTTTCTTCCACCCCTGCCCCGCTGGAACATCAACCTCTCTTTGTCTTTGGACCTCATGCTTTACAGATAAAGCATTGGCTAAGTGTAGATTACAGTGATAGTATCTGTAAATGGGACACAAGGGATACTTCACCTTTGGTTTGAGAGGATTCACAAGTTTGAGGCATAAATCTTGTCTTCCTCTTGTCTTCTCTGTTGCCTTTTGTTGAGCAAGATAATAAAAATGACTAAAAGAAATATAACATTTTTCTTTTCTTTCTTTCTTTTTTGTTTTGTTTTATTTTGTCTTGTTTTGTTTTCAGGATGAAGCGCCAAACTCCTCTGGCTGATTCAATGTAAGGTTGTTTTTTTTTTTTGTAATCCAAAAGCTGATTTGCTACCAGGCTGACCAAGGATGCCCTATAAAATAGCTTTACTAACAACTTAATCTCTGTTTTAAAGGGAGCCTCGTCATACATTAAACGTTGATGTCACCAGCCGAACATTTTCTGATGTGAGCTTCCGCTTCGTGTCCCGCAAAGACGGCATCACAGCATCTGTATCCTCCTCATCCTCTGGTTTCCTTGGATTGCATCTTCAGCGGAGGTCTGCGTCACAGTTGTATGGAAAGCTGTTTAGTCGCTACCTGGTAAGACACATGTCAAGCTCTTTTTTTTCATGTTCTTATTAACAGTAAACAATTTTTTGGATGCTATAAGTAGTGCAAATTGACACCATTTAAATTTTTTCTTTTGACTTCAGTCTTCCCCAGAAAAGGATATCGATGTTTTCTCTGCTAAAGCCACGCTTAAAAACTCTCAGAAGTTGATCTTCCAGACAACATGGAATTGGGATTTCCTCCATGATGTGATTGAGGGGACCAAGGACAGGATTCCTGCTATGACTGATGCTGTGCTCAAGTTCATCAACAAGTATCACATCGCCCACTTTGGTTTTGATCTAAACCGTGGCAGCATGAAGATGAAAAACACAGTTTCCAATTACATAGAGAGAGCCTATCATGAAGTTCCTTTTTCTTTCACCACAGTGCAGGACTCGATCAAACACCTCACTGATCAAGGGAAAGACGCATACATGACAGCTTCTGATAGCCTGATGTCCATGAGAGCGCAGGACGTTATAGGCAATTTGGCGCATGAGGCTAAACAAGTCTTGAAAGACAGTGAAGACAAGATTTTTGTCTTGCTAGATGCAGCCAGAGAGTATTTGCGTGATGCAAAGTTTACAGTGCCCGGATCTGAGGAGCAGCTCTCGAGCCTGGAGATGCTTCAGCGAGCTCGTCGGTCCGTATCAAGAGCCGCCGACAGGGCAATCCAAAGGTTTGGTCGCCTTATGGAGCAAATTTTTAAACACATAAGGGAAATAGAGTTCACCATACCTGGAATTAATGTTGTTGTTAATGGAAGTGAGATTATGGATCAACTAAAGTCGTCTATCACATTCGCATATGATCAGCTAAAGCATTTAGTGAGCAGAGGGTTTGATTTGCTTCACAAGGCAGTTGAGGACCTCTTCCTGGTGCTTGCTGAAAAAGGCGAGAATTTAATCATATATCTACGAGATGAAACCATGGAAATTGCTCCACAGGTTGATGCCATCCATGCAGAGGTTCTGCGATCTACAAAAGAACATATTGACGAGGCAAAGAGATATGCGGCTGAGTATAAAGACCTCACCAAACTTAAAATTCAAGAGGCTTATAATGCTTTAAATATGGAGCGTGTAAATAATGATACCAGGGAGCTTATCAGTATTTTCCAGTCACATCTCTATGGAGGACTTAATGAAGGCGTAGATCTGATGAGAAGGGCCTCCCAGAGCACAGCACCGTACATCAGGGTGAGCAATAAAAAGATGGACATTGAAATTCCTTTGCCCTTCCTTTGGAAGTCTTTCAGCGACTGGCCGACACCATCCAGACACTGAATCATGCCTTCGCGATCAGTGGTTTTATTTCTGAGTGAACAAATGATGTCTGTAATGAAAATATACTTTTTTATGCAAATGAAAAATTGTTTAAAGGTGTTTGACTCACATGAGATATATACAAGTAAGCGTTATCAAAGATTTCTGTAAATGTGACAATTTATAAAATTATGACCTACCAATGTTTCTAACAAGTTACTTAATCCTGTTGAATTTTAAAAAATTAATATATGTATAAATATTTGTGTTTTTTTCATATTGTCTCGATATTTCCTCATTAAATCAATAGACCAGAGCTCTTTTTCTTATTTGGCCACTTTTCACTTTTTAGATGACTGTGTCCTAAAGAGTAAAAAGACATTTTCACTTTAAACTATCACATGGTTTGCATTTAAATGCAGCCCAAATATTAAACAACAACAACAGCAAAAGGTAAATTTTTGTGGCAGAACATATTTTTTCATCTTTTTTCTCCCACCAATCATCTCACAAACATAAACTTTATTCTACCCCTCGTCATGGCTAACATAAGTTGCTGGTCACTGGCAGGTGTTGGAACAGCTGTTGTACACAAAAGGGGGAAAAGTATTTTAAAGTGTAACTAGCTAGTTTCTTGGGGGATGTGTGGGATGGTGTGGGAAAGAGGAGCCTAACGGTAGCGTCCGGGGTGTGTCTCCTCTCGCCACAGTCTTGTAAATAGTGAGCCGTTGTTGTTGTTGTTTTTTTTAAGAGAGGGGCAGGGCTTGGTTGGTAATGAAAGCGAGCGCTGGACACGTCATGCTTCACCTGATCAACCAATTAAAATACATCAAAAACTGTATTGCAATAGCCGGGTTTCAACCAGTAGACAGTAGTCATTACACACATTTATAGGAATATGGAAAAGTTAGTTAATTTGCACTAAAATG
>JAPZDX010000007.1:24380964-24394776 GCA_029783625.1 Naso annulatus | reverse complement strand
TGAGTCAGGGTCTTCGTGTAGCCATGAATGCAGCATGTGAGTACAATGGTTTGGAATGTTTGGTATGGTATGCATCTTCATAACAAGTTCCAACTCATTGTTAGGCAGTCTGGCTAGTCTTTACTTTTTACTGTTTTGGTTCACATTCACCAGTCTCAAAGCTTCAGCTAGCTGGAGAACATAGTGGATCATATAGACACTAAAGAGTAGGGCTGGGTATGGGCAAGAACTTCACGATACATGGGTCACGATACAATTACATCATGATGCATTGTGATACAATTCATATTATGACATATTGCGATATTCAAAATAGTTCACTAAAAATGTAAAAACAGATGCAAATTACTGTGTAAGATCTGGGTAGTCTTTATACGTCACATCTCATTAGATTGATAATTTAACTGACAAACTGAGACAAAACAATTTAAATCAAAATTTCCTTTCCAGTTTATTTAATGGTATTGGAAAATTACCAAACCCACTGATGTAGCTACCATAACATCAAAATGAAAAATGAAATATAAGTGCACTCTTGGACTTACACTGGACACATTGAAGCATTGGACACACAGAAGTTGAATATATGAAAATTAAGTGCAAGTGTTCCTTTGTGTCATTGAATTTTATGGCTGGGTTTTGGCACAGACTTCACTATACAATACATTTACGTCAAGATACATGGGTCACAATATGATACAGATATTATGAAAATAAGTATTGCTATATTGCTGTATCGATTTTTTAGCACAGCTCTACTCAAGAGATAAATATGTCCTTCAGTATTTGAGTATCCAAAAACCAGAGCCGAGCTAAAGGAGAAAGAGTAATGGAGATGTATTAAAGAAATTCAGCCGTAGACTGACTTCTAAAATTATGCTACGAACACTTAAATTGGCCAATAGATTGTTGTCATATTCAACCTGCTTTTGGTGCACTGCAGTGTTTAATCAGAGTTTGGTAGTGGCTAGAGCGGAATGCATTGACTTGCACTAGCATTAGTATCGTCACTGCGTTGACAGGCACTCTGCTTTTATTACGCTATTTCCAGATGCCGGTAAAAACATTGACTTATTTTTTTAATAAGACAAAATCTTAGTCGCATGAACTACTCAATTTTATTGAAGTTAATGATCATTCGAATATTTGAAAACTATTGCCCATCCCTAATCTCAGCTTGGTTTATCAGCCAAATACCAGTGCATTAAATATACAAACATATTATTTTTTTGGTTGAATTACATAGAGGTGTACAAGAAGCTGCTATGATTTAGCCGGGCTACATTTCTGACGAGTAAATTACGTGGTATGGGATCAGTGCATCAACTCCTGTGCTAGGCGAAACCAGACCCAGCATTTTACGCAATAAACAGAACAGCCGTTTTTCACTGCTCTTTATTAAAGCAGAAAAAAATTTAAAAGTGCTGCAGGATTTCCATATAGCTACATATTAATATTATTTATTTTATTTTTTTCCATGTGCTGGCTGATAAATTTTGACCATTTAATTTTGTTAGTAGAGATAAAATTCCTGATTTGTCACGTTCAACAGTATAGCTGAGGACTGAAAGCTCATGAGAGCTGGTGACAGTGATGATACAGAATGAAACCTCGGCAACCTGTTCAAAAATAATTAGTCTTGGCTCACATGCCTTAATTTTCCAGTACTGAGCAGGTCAACCATCTTTCTGTAATTTTGCTGGACTAATCCTCTATTTTCCCAACAAGGACATAAAAGAAATCAAAACTAAATATGTTGATTGTTAAAGTTTTATTGAAATGCTAAGAATGAACATTTTTGACTCACTGGACTCATTAATAATATTGATTTTTACCATTAAAATAAAAGTATAAAATTATTCTCTAAGATGACAGGATTTTTACCTTTTTCTGTGTAGAAATAGATATTTTTTATATATAAAAGTAGAGTTTATAAAAAGAAAAGGTATAAGAATATTAAGCCTCTGCATCAGGAGCCACTTGGTTTTGTGTTTTTCCGTGGCTGTGTGCAGAAAGCTGTCTCTGCAGGCTGGTCATCAGATAAAGGCAGTCTGCCCGGCTGGCTGATCGTCACGCACTGCCATGAGAATAAGGAGGCTAATTTACGCAGCAGATGACTGATAACTCCAAACAACCTTTGTGGAGGAGGAAAAATGCAGCAATATCATAGGCACTTTTAATTAGGATTGGTGAGTGCCAAGAGTATGTTAGCTGTGAGCAGTCCTCTCAAATAAAGTCAAACTGTTCTTCTGTCAAAGAAACTGTACACTCAATATGTCTTACATAGTAATTTCACCTCAAGCCTGAACGTCATATTTTTAAAAATAATTGTATTGTCCATCAGGACTGTCGGTATGTCTAAGGACACTGAATCATGTCCTTGGTCATTTGCTCTGGGTATTTGGGAGTTTAGTATCATGGACCATTAGGTCCATGATACTAAGAGCTTGTCTTTTTCACTCCATCAGCCAATGCCACAGAGTAACTGATGCAAGACCCATGACGAGCGGCCAAACCACAGCCAGCCAACCAACATCAGCTTAACTACTGCCAGCCAGTTGGCAACCCCTGCCTTGCATCGACTTGGCTAGTAGAAACCATCATTCATTGTTGTCTAAAATTAACAATGTCTTGATCTTAGGTGAAGCTATTAATACCACTTTCAGAAAACATAAAAGTCCTGCATGTAAACTAAAAAAGTTTTAAACAACTTAGTTTTCTTTCAGGTCTTCAAGTCAAGGGTAGAGCTCATTTAAATTTCTATATAAACTGCTGGATTAGTTCAATCTTGAGTATTGCATCAGATTTTATTTGTTGATCTTTTTTACTCAAGTAAGAACTTTACCTGAACTTAGACCATGATGAATACTTGATTCTGTTTGGCTGCTGAGTTACCATTCATTCCTGATGAAGGGTACCTACTAAGTATTTCGAGTCAAACTGTCTGTTCGATGTGCAAGCTGAGCCTGAATCTGCTTGCAGTCACCTCAACATTAAAAATGAATGGATCAAAAAAAACAAAACAACCCCCAAAGCCAGAAAATATCTCACTGTCAACAGTATAGTTCTTCAGTGCCTCTTAACACCACAGAGTGGCAACTGTAACACAAATGGCAGGAAGTAGACGGCCCCCCTGAACTTCTCATTTACTACTCAACCTGCCACTCTCCGGTTTTGTAATCCCATTTTGGACCTTTGTGCACATGGCCTGTAATTTGTTTGTGAAAATCTTGACATTGATTTTGGTACAGTAACATTGCTGGAAAGCTAGCTAATCTGTTTCAATTTATATGTACAATATTAAAACTGTACACAGTGTTATTGACCTTGAATCTTGCTAGTGTGACATTGGCTTTCTGGCTCACAAGGTGTTTTCAGACCGCAGGAACCATTCTGTAGTTTTAGGAACTTAGTCCGAAGAACCTCCTGTTTTCTTGCAACTGAAGTCCTGAGCTTCTCTGTGTTGGTGAACAGACAGAGCGACATCTCGCTAGTCAGAAAAATCACTCCCCCTGACTCTATTTCTGCAAAATTTTCCACACCTAACCCTACTTTCATTGACTATTTTTTCTGTTATATCATACTTTTGATTTGAATCTGTGAATTTTAATTAGTCTTGTAGCTAGGTGTTGGCTGGAATTTAAGAAAGGCCTAACTGTCACTGTCAGCTTACTTACACCTTACTAACATTAAACCTATAAACTGTATGGGCTATAAATCACAAAAAATAATAATTCTAGTGAAGGAAATCATTTAAAACCTAAGAAAATTGCATCAGTTATAAATGAATAACTTCAGCACATTAATTTTCAGAGGGAGAAATCACAAAAAAAAGGTCTGTCACAGATTCCTGTGCATCAGCACTGCAACATGACTCGTATTATATCTGGACGTTTCGTTGCTAGAGTTTGTTTGCTCGTTGTTTGTTGGAAGGAAGTGTTATTTAGAAAGTACACATGCAGATATTTTATGTACTTAGGTTTAAATGGGGTTTAGATGTAAGAAAGCACCCCAGGATGTGTGTTAAACTATTAGTGATTGTGAAATCAATGCTCATTGGCCCACTGTAACCTTCTGCTTCTCTTTTTCTGACAGTGATGGAACCCAGATTGGCCAGTGGATCCCTTGTTAGCTCCATATCACAGTGGACAACATGAAGGAGAAACTTCTGCTCACCCTGATAGCCAGAGAAGTCCATTCCATCAGACCGTACACCATGATACTTAATAACATCTGTCCTACAGTGTAAAGACACAAATTTAAACATCAGCTCCTCCTCTCTCCCTCTCTCATTCCTCTCTTTAACCCTCCGGAGGAAGACAACAAACCCTCCATTCCTATTGGACAATTCACTGATGTGATTGACCTTAAGACTGTTAACTACAACGACTGTTCTCCTGCTACTGCCCTTTTCCCTTTTAAAACCATATTTTTATAAGAAATATTTATCTGAAAATATCTCTGCACATATTGTGGATAAAACTGTGGAGCCCTAAAATTTCGTCTAAGATTTAATTGTACTGAACTCCCCAAAGACCCCTTCTTGGAATAATACATTTTTTGCAGCTATGGATCTTGTAGGTTTTTCTATCAGGCTGCAGGTGTTCCTCAGCACATGTCTGGGACTGGAATTTTTAGGCACACCAGGTCAGTGGGCGCGCTACCTCCGCTGGGATGCCAGCACCCGCGGTGACCTCAGCTTCCAGTTCAAGACAGAGGCCTCGGAGGCGCTGCTGCTGTACTTTGATGATGGAGGTTACTGTGACTTTCTGCAGCTCTCGGTGGTGGAGGGCCGACTGCAGCTGCGTTTCAGCATCGACTGTGCTGAGACAACAGTGGTGTCTGACAGACGGGTGGACGACAGCAACTGGCACTTTGCCACTCTGAGCAGGTATAACCTGCGCACAGTGCTGGTACTGGACGGCCAGGCCAAAGCAGATGAGGTGCGGCCTCAGCGTCAGTTCATGAAAATAGTCAGTGACCTGTTCCTGGGTGGGGTGCCTCAGGATATCCGCAACGGTGCGCTTACACTGCCTACGGTGCGAAACATGCAGCCTTTCAAGGGCACAATTACAGACCTCAAATATGGCATCTCGCAGCCCCTGTTCCTGGGAAGCCTTAAGGTGCCCCTGGAGTCAGAAGGGTGGTGCACCATGAACCCGTGTGAGAATGGCGGTACCTGCTCAGTGGTGGATGGCGAGCCGGTCTGCGACTGCTCAAAAACAGAATACAAGGGCCGCTTCTGCAGTGAAGGTAACGTCTCTTTAAAGTGTTTGACACTTGTTTCGTCCACAAAAAAACGTGCCTCATTTACTTCAGATATGATGTATCTAATTTCTTTTTGTGTTCTAACCCTTTTTTTTGTTGTTGTTTTTGTTGAAAATTCCAACTGAAGCCATAATGTTAAAACTGTCTCAGAGCCCACTGCTTTTCCTGGAGACTTGATTTAAATCACTGCACACAGTAGAGAAAAAAAGCCAGTTGTTACCAGTGAAGAATTGAGGTAGAAGACAAAATCATCCACATAATCACTGACAAGTAGAACTGACTTCACTCAGTGGTCTTTAATAATTTGAGAGCTGCACCGGTTCAGCACATTTGATCAGTTTTTTTCATGATCCAGCTTTTTTTGTTCCGTCCCTCTTACCTTATGGGGACGTCAAAGACCAACATCATGACCTTGAAGATTTCAGTGTTCTTCACTAGGGATGTAACGGCATCAAAAAGTCACAGTACGATAAACCTCGGTATCAATACGATATTTATTGCAATATTTAAAAAAAATAGACAAATCAAGACTTGGAAAAAAAAGCTGCTTACTATTATTAAAATTATTTGTAATTGTTTTTCACTTACATTGCTTTGTTTCCTGTATAAGCATGTGTAAATAATTATCATATTAATTGTCTTTGGCGAGGAGAAGAAAATAGAACATTTAACAATGATTGAAGAATGATTTAGAAATGACCCATCTCATAACGTTTCCCCGTGCTCTTTTCTTTATCCTCCAATCATGAGTTATCAGTCATTTTCTATCAGTAACGTCTTTTTGCGTGATGAGCTAAATGAGCATTTTTCTTTGTTTCCTTTTTTCTGCATGAGCTGACCGTGTTTGTCTGCTGAGGTGATGACTTTCTCCACACACAGTTCAGCAGGTTTCTTGCTACCAGAGTTTATTTTCTGTCTTTGTTTGCGCAGCAGTGCTCTGCCACCGAACAGAAAGTGAAAGTAAACTCTGGCCGGCTCATTCTTTTGTTTCTTTAACACATCTGAGTTCAACTCGACACAAAAGTTTGAGAGAACACTTCGTACATGCGATGTCTTTCACTGCAGCCTGCCTCTGTCTTGTTCAAAAACGTTGACAGTAAAGTCCACGATTCAATTTGTTTTCCTTCGTCAGTGAGTGAAAAGGAAGCAGCTGCAATGGTTGATGGTTTCTGTAGTTCCCAGTTCCCTCTGCTTTGCTTCACTGCGACTGAAACAAAATGATACTTTTTGCCCAGAAGGCCTATTGTTTGATACTGTCACATGTCCATGACGGTGCTGAGGCACTTTTGCTATCGTGATACCGCAAAAATAACGACACCGTTACATCCCTACTCGTCACATAACTTTGCTTTTTTACTCTCTAGTCTAATTTTTTATTTTCAGGTTACAGCAGGTATCATGGGCTCTGAGGTAGTTTGACTTTGTGGCTTTGCTCGGCTCTCACAGTGATTGCTATTATCCCTGTATGTGTGTGTGCGCGTCTGTGTGTCTGAGCTGTAAGATCAGAAAGCTAATCTAAACACGGTTAGGCAGTGAGGCGCAGGTTAATGGCATCGGTTCTGCAGGCAGTGATAAGGACGCCTATAGAGAGAAAAGGGCCTCCTGAGCCCCCTTTCTTCACCCAATCACAAGATGGCAGGTGTTTTATATCACATCCTTTTGTGCTGACAATTTTTGCCAGAGCTGTGTTTCAATTGCTCTACAGCTGGCTGTCCCCAGACCAAAATTGATTCCTATTTAAAAAAAAGAAAAAAAGCCCTTTACTCATTTCCCGTCATGTATTTCCTGCCTGCAGGCCAAATGAAAGGCACTTTCTCTTGCTTTATGTGGAAACTTGGATTTCCTGTGATTTGATAAATCTTGAGTACGGAACGTTCTGTGATAATGCCTGTTTTGTTATGGAAATTGGTGAACATGCAGTCAGCACAGGAAATGGATTCAGGCACCTTTGCTTTTTTTTTTTTTTTTTTCCTGTGCTCTGAAAAAAAAAAAAAAACACCTTGCACTTGTCATGCACTTAATTATTCACAATCAATACACATTCTTCAGGCTTTCCAAACCAGCCGCTACCAGCAGCTGAGGAGTACACAATAATCTGACTGCTTATGAGATAATCAATACCACTTAGATAAGAAAGTGGCTCAACTCCTTTTTCCCATTTAATTAATGTCAGATGGGAAGGTAATTTGTTTTAATATATTTGTATTGTTATTTTTTCCTCCACCTCTGACTTTCAGGTCTTCTTAACCTCTCACAATGTGGAATTTACATCCAATTTGGCCTGACTCCAAATCCGTGGCATCCAGACAAAAGGCCGGGGAATCTGGAATTTAAAGATTAGGTCTTTTATCTATCTCTGGCGGTGTTTGAAAAAAAGAAGTGGACGGGGTGGGGGTTGGTGTTGGTGCTCTCTGTGTCTTGATGGTGGCTGAGCTTATTTGTTTTTGATCAGCTGAGCGGCTGGGCGACATTTAACCGATACAGTGGGCTCTGAGAATAGATACGTTTGAGCTTCAGCTCCTCTCTTTTAGCTGTATTTCGCTGTAGATACATGAGAGCAGCAGAAGCCTCGCTGGTGTGTAAAGTATTAAAGAGAATCTGAGAGCTCAGCCGGTGCTTTGTCACAACATCAGGCGGGTGGAGGAGGACTGGCTGCAGCTGCTGGCTGGCACCCAGAGGAGGATCTACACTTCCTATGCTGACCTCTCTGATCGAAGTGCAAGTCAGATATATACAAGAGCTCTGTTCCTGTTATTCCAGCAGTACATGGTCTGACATCTGATTATGTTGCTTCATCATCCAGACCTCCTAGATTCACTAATCAGCTGCTTTGATCCAGGCCTTCGGAGCTAAAGTTGAAAGCTGATCATGTATCTCAGTACTTAAGCATCTCTTTGATCGTGACTAATACTTCATTTAGCTCAGACCAATTATTTTACCTGGGATGTGTGTCTGTACGAGGTCGGCTCCGTTCCTCAGCATGATGGGTCTTATGTTTTCCTTATATTCTGTTTTACTTTTGATGACAACATAAGTTTTATCTATCTTCATTACTGTTTTGTTTGAGGGTTTTATCTTTTTCTTTTTCGATTTGTTTTTGTTCTTTGATTAAACATTTCTGAGAAAACAAAAACAGGCTAAGGCTTTAGGGCACAGCAGTGTGTGTTTTCCTGCGTGTGACAGTCAACACTACCAGATGGGCACGGCCATCCTGATGGGGCTGTGTCACTACTAACTGACTCACGGCCATGACAGAGCTTATGTTTGTATATGATATATTAGGAGTGCATATTATGGTTAAAGTCAACAGTAATAAATTATTGAAAATTTAAAAAATCAATAAATAAAAAATATTGATGACAAAGAAAAAACAAATCTAAAATTTGTCTTATTTAAAAAATTAGGCCACATGAAATAATGTAAAGTACAAAGTTGCCTAAATACAGTGTATTTCATATATACCATATAGAAATATTATTACTATATGGTTTACATATATTATGCTGGGCTTAAAATGCTAATTTGGTAACATTTTCTATGAAGCCTGCCTCTATAAAGCATCATAACACATTAAGAACACACTTATAGATTGTAGTAGTTTTATTTATCAAAGTGTCAGGCACAGAAAGTGCCTAGCCCACATGAGCTTACAAGACGCTACAAACAAAACAAGCAAGAGCAATACTACAAAATAAAATACAAAATAATACAAAATAATACGTTACATGTGGTTATGGTTAGGACTGGGGTCAACCCTACATCTAACTATGATTATACAGCACAATAGGCGCATTATTACTATGTTCACAATGCATTATAGATGGATGCTTTAAGTAGTTACAGTGTAGTAGCTAAAGTGTTACAGCTAATTTAAGCGAAATAAGAATTTGGTCATTTTTTTGGTAACACTTTTCGTAAAGCATTCATCTGTAATGCATTATGAACATACTTGTAATGTATTATATGTAATGCACCTATAGTGCTGTATAATCATAGTTACAAGCAGGGTTAGGGTTAACCATAACCACCTATTATGCAATATAAGCGTGTTAATAATGTGTTATAATGCATTATAGAGACAAGCATTAATAGAAAGTGTTACTTAAAAAAAAACAAAAAACGTTTGCATCCCTAATGCAGTATTACTAAATATTTGAACACACTGGATTCTTAAAAAATATTTGGCATAATCTGTACCAAATGTCAGACTTGATTTGGTTCGTTATTTTTAGGCACACAAGGAGCTAAGAGAGATACTAAGATAGAGTAATGGACACATTTTCTCAAGTTGGAGCAGTTGGAGGTAATTATTAGTTTTTATGCAGGTGGATGAATCTCTGAGTTGAACTGAAATTTGACGGATAAACTTCTTTTAAACTTTGATGATTTTATATGATATCAGTTGCTAAGATTTCTGGGACAGTCCACAAAAATCAGTAGTTTCTCGACCTTAACACCCCGGCCTCCCTGCTAACACACATTGCCAAACCACACTGCTGTGAAATTAAAGACCTAAAAGTCTAAATTTGGGATCCCTGGTTTTTCCACTCCACATTACCAAAATGTTTGACAGAGTTACATACTGATGATTTTGCTCTGCTTGGTCTTACCAATAATGGGACTAAAAATAAAAAATCGATCCTGAGGATGCATTAAAGGAATGGCAGTGGGTGGCTTATGAAATTCAAAATGTGTTATCATCTGCAGAGAAGGAATACCATATAAATGTGTCAGGTAAATGTAATTTTTTTTTCTTTAAATTTAAGGGGAGATTCTGACTTGAGGAAGACAAATCATGGAATCTCCAAATGGAAATGCTTTATCCTCTGGGAATCATGAGTGTGCTCAGTAATTTGACAATCAGATTGAATCATCGTTTCTTTCTGAGCTGTAACAGAGTTTCACCAAATCACAAGATGGCAGATGCTTTTTGTTACGTTCTTTTGAGCTGCTAATGGCGGTGCCCAGACCAGTAATGGTGCACTGTGAATAATTTGTGTACAATGAAGTGCCACTGCTGTTTTTGACACTTAACCTAAAGTTACAGTTCAAGTTAGACCTTAAGGCCAGAAAAATCATTGGGAAAAATCCGCTGCGGGCTGTGAATATGTGTGGAATATCCAGAGCTTATATGTAATGGAAACATATGAACAAATAAAACAACAGTAATCCAGTGGGAGAGTAACAAACACAAAACTCAGAAATCAACAAAATCACAGACCGAACAGGACAGTCACAAACAATAATACAGTAAAACAAGAAACACCACATCAGTCATGACTGTTCTGTTTGACTACTGTACATATTATTTCTGCAATACGGTCCAATGAATATCCCCCCAATCCCTCGTCCTCTCACAGTTCCTTGCCCAAAACATACACATGCACAACCTCACCACCCTCCTTCTTTTCAGTGCTGTGATGCATGCCTCAGGGAGGCACTGCTGACCCTTATAGGTTGATTTACAGCTTTCCAATGGGACCAGTTCCCAGTGTTGATTTACGTCTGGCTCACCCTATCTCGCCTGTCGCCGGGATGCCTCCTGCGAGGCAGCGATAGGTGAGCGGGAGCAGGAAACTCCAGCAGCACTGAGAAAATCTGGATTGTTGATTGTTAAGCGATAAATAACCTGCCTAATGAGGCTGGCAGAGGTTGGTAGGTGGATTGCCTGTTTTGTGATTACATCAGGGAGAGAATATGACATGACTGAAATTCAAAACATGAACCTATGGCTGTGCATTTTACAAAGTACATGTCATTAGACTGATGTGTACTCAGATACTTGACTGACTCATATTTCGGCCTGTCACAATAGCAAATTCTGTTGGACGATTTATGGTCCCAGAAATGATTGCGATAAATGACATTATCGTCATCAACTTTTTAGCACAATTTAATGCCACTGGCATGATGACATAGCATAATAATGCAAGTACACACTTTCAAAGAGCAGTGAACTTTTAATTCCACATTAATAATTTTATGTATTTGATGTATTGTCATTTTTAATTTTTAATTTTTCTACATACATAAGAAAATTACGCACCCCAAAAACAAATAAATTTAATGGCCTCTCATTCTCATTCCATCAGTCACTATTTCCTAGGGTATGTAGTGTTAACCTTAACAGTGACTTATATGAGGAATGACTAAATGATATTTTGGACAGTACATTGATATTTTTCTTAAAGTCAGTGAATCAGTAGATGCACTGGATATTCGTGTGATGCAAGCAGGTGTGCCCAGCATCACGCAAACAAACTGAGCACTCAGTAGGACAGCATTAAAATGTATTGAGGTCGTATCAATGTAATGTTGGCTTGTGAAATTTTTAATCTTGAATCCCACATAAATTGTTGAAATTCTAATGATGTGGAAGTATGGTTTTGTCAACTATGGTCCTGTCTCCTGATCAAAAAACTGCAATAGCCCACGGTCAATTTAGTTCACCAACTCATGAGCTAATGCTAGTTCACCGGTGAACTAACAGTTACTTTAGCCATCGATGGCTAAGCGGTTAAAAGATGATTTCTTCTGAATGTTTTGCTGCTTTTGGTTCAGCGTTTGCATCTAGGCACAGATGGAGGCAAAGACAACCTCACCTCAGGCGTCCAATAAGACATCTTTGGTTTATTTGCTAACCAACTTTTAGCTAACGTTAACATGCGAGCTAACATAAACAAACCAGCAGGAAAATAGGACTCGGTGGTCTGCTAACTGAGCAATCAACAGACAAACTTTTAACAGCGATCAAACACAGGTCTTCACACTTTGAATGTTCTCTGCCCAGACGAAACCTCTTAACATCACTTTGGATCGCTCTACGTAATGTAACTGATCATAGTGCGTGTAAAGTCCGTCTATGAACTCTGGTGGCGGGGGACTGTTGTGTTGCTTGGGGTCGATAAAATGGCAATATTGAGGCCAGAAAAATTATCAAATTCATGTACATTTATTGTACAGTAAGTTGACATATTATCATGACAGACCTACTCATTTGCTAGTCAACTTTATTTAAAATTGTGTAACTGAAACACAAACCTTTAACTAATCCTAAGACTATGAGTGGCGTGGTTAAAAGAAAAACTGTTATAATGAATCTTGTCATTCTCAGTCCGTAATGACAGACTGGATGATGGCCCAGAACTCTCAGTTTGATGCACTGTATTTATTTAGAATCAAATTTACTGAATCTCCACTCAAAATATAAAAGGGACTGGTCGATATGGGGTAGGGTGTGCTAAAATATGATATGTTGGTTTTACAAAATCAGCTGCCCTCCCTGACACTTACATTATTTTATCTCAAATATTCAGTTAAATTCAGTATTTAGAATAGGGTGACCATATTTTAATACCTCCAAACTTGTTGGACACTTTAACTGCAAACCTAATAGGATTTTTTTTAACTAACATTACAGTTACAGCGGGCAGCTTGATTGGGAAGCTCACAGTAACCAGCTCTCTGTTTAAACAACATAACATGACTCAAACAGCAGGTCGACATGATCAGTGTAGTTACTTTAGACATTTAAAAAAAAAAAAAAGACAACAGCGTTCAAACACAAGGTGCGTCCAGTCTGTTCAATCACAAGCTCCAACATGATTATCAACATTAGCTAGCAGCAGGACTAAATAGAGCTTTTTTAAAGAGGAATGATAAAAGCCGAAAAATGTTGACTGTTCATTTAGATGGTCTAAAACCGGAGCGGATGATAATGACCAGGAAGAAGCTTCAACGCAACGCAGCTCCCCTGAGACAACAACGGTAACGTAACGTTACAGCTGAGCCGCTCATCCAGTTTGCAACAAGTCGCCTCTCACCAGCAGGTTCTTGTTCGCTCCTTTGATTTAGAAACGCCAGTTTGCAAGCTAGGCCTAAATCTTGTTGTTTTTTTTTGCTCACCAACGATGATGATGATTCTTCAGACGTGTGTTGTAGCGGGCTGAGAGCAGCATGGCTACTCTGAATGGCTCATTTGCATATACGTAACATTTACTGCAAATTAAATAGGCCAACACACCCTTACACTGTACTCTCAGATTTACTGAACCCTACACATTTTCATGTCAGCTACATGTGAAGAAATCAGCAGTGTTTATAGGCTATTTATTGTTTCATTTAACTTTATTTCTCTGCCCATCACAGTGATTTAATATCAGCCTGCATTTAGTTTCTGTGTGTGTGCAGGGCAGGGGTGGATTCAGTGACTGGGGGCCCAAAGCAAACTCTGTCTTGCTTTCACACTTTCTCTATCTGGGAATGTCTAAATACTTTTTCTTGAAGCAAGGCAAGTGTATTTGTACCCAATAGCACGTTTCAACAACAAGACAATTCAAAGTGCTTTACATTGAGCAAAAGAGATATTAAAACAAAATACAAAAGCCACACAAGAAGTATCAAGAATCTAAAATAGAAGAAGATGGATAAAACAGGAGAGTAAAAGTTGCAGCGCATTCTAAAATTTCAACCCTCAAATTTGATTTAATAAAAGATAGTGGCAAACAGAAAAGTCTCCAGCTGTGATAGTGGCAATACTGTAAA
>JAPZDX010000007.1:24366450-24380864 GCA_029783625.1 Naso annulatus | reverse complement strand
AGTTTGTAGAGGATGAGGAGTTAAACAATGTCATACTGATGATTTTACTTTACTCATGAACCTTTTGCAGGGGTGAGGCAAGAGAGGCAAGTTTGTTTGTATCATTCAGCTTTGTGAAAAATCCACATATGGAATTAAAATCCACCTTAACTCTGGAAAAAATACATTTTCACAGCAAAACTCTTGAAATTATAAAACACAAAGCCTTTTTTTAAAAAAATAAATTGGTAGTCAAGTGGAAATTTTGACTCGAGGGTGTCATGGCACTCTGTCTCCCTGTTGGCTGTCCTGCATGGCTGTTAGGCTGGAGGTATTCTTATCAAGAACACTGGTCTAAGTTATAAAGGGTGAGACAGGTAAGGCAACAGGTAAGGTAAGGTACTTTATTGGTCACATATACAGTGTACAGTAAAATGTGTTCTCTGCATTTAACCCATCCCTGAGGAATAGTGTGCAGCCACAGCACAGCGCCCGGGGACCAACTCCAGGTTTTGAGCCAGTACCTTGGTCAAGGGTGCCGACTGGAGATACACTGACGAACATGTTTTGATGCTGGGGGAAACCGGAGTACCCGGGGAAACTCACATGGACACGGAAGGAACATGCAAAGATAGAGAGGTCCTGCCCCTGCCAGGAATTGAGCCCAGGACCTTCTTGCTACAAGCGACAGTGCTAACCACTAAGCCACGGTGCCGCCCAAGGTGAGAGGATGTTATTTTTAGAGCTTTAAAGTACCACCATTATCACTGCCAAGTTTTGTCTATGTTTTTGACGGCGTGTTAGTGTGAAAATATAATGAACTGACGTTGGGACGCTGACATGGTCGACAGCGGCGCAGGTAAGCCCACTTTTGCTTGTTCCTTAATCTGCACCCTAGCCTAACTAAATCAGGCGTCCAAGCCCAGAAAGTCCTGGACACTAAATAAGTAGGGATTGTGGTGCTGAGACGAGGGTGGAACTAACAATTACAGATGTAACCCACTTTGTTCTATATGGTAAAAAGTGACTGAGAATTGGAAGCAGCACTGATAAACAGATAAAATCAATGTTAAAGTTAATTTTGTGAAAATCTGCATTATCGTCTGATGTTTTTTATTCATTGTAGAAATTCGGATTGTATTACTTGACAGTTTGCCAATATGGGACACTCAGTTCTCGTGCCAACACATAAGGGGAGTACCAGCACTTTTTTTCCCATTTAAAGCATTAATGAAAATATCAGAAATACACCAAACATTAAAAAAATCAGGAACTTGCCAATATGGTCAGGACTTATTTTCCAGAAACCGTGAATATTGATGACCTGTTGTGGCGTTGTTTAGTGTGCTGTGTGAGATATCTGGATCAGATATCAGCAGATCAGTGAGTTAATATTTCCCTCCAAAGACCTCAACACCTCACAGGGGAAAAAACCCACAAAGTGCTCACTATCAAAACCAGCTTCTTTGATTATTGAAAAGTAATGATGTGCCCTTATTTAGTTAGGCCACTCACAGAAATAAAGTAGGTGGAAAATGGAGTAAAAGGTAATTGATTAAGATGCATTAAATGTTCTTAGCTGGGACTAATTGTGCATGTTAGGGTGTTAATGTGGACACAAGCAGATGAGAGTCAATCAGATATGCATTAGCTATTAATTCAGTTTGAACTGAGGACTTGTGTCAGCTGTGCCCGAATGAGTCGGTCAAATGGTCATCTGGGACAGGAGGGCTGGGTGTGTGTGTGTGTGTGTGTGTGTGTGTGTGTTCAGATAATCTTGCTTAAGCTTCAATTCCTCTGTGTCCCTCTGAACCAGTTGATTTATTTGAGATTTCTATGGCATTGAACTCGACACTCAAATACCAACAGAAAAGCAAGACTCCAGACAGGAGATTATGGGAGATTAAGTGTGTACTCATTCACACGTACACATTCACATACACACACGCACACACACACACACACAGATATGCTATCTATTTGTTCTAAACTATTGTAATCCTTCCACTTCACCTTTACCGTAACTCTAAACTGAAAAGTTAGCGTAAAGTTCAGGGTTAAGGTTAGGTGATTAGTTGTGATGGTTACGGTTAAGAGCTGAGGAATGCATTAGTGAGGGTCCACACAAGAATGGAAAGACAATGATGTTTGTGTGTGTGTGTGTGTGTGTGTGTGTGTGTGTGTGTGTGTGGTCGCATAGGGGTGATACACAGAGACAAAGAGAGATAAGCAGTGACAGGAAGGAGTGTGTGTACTTTTCTCACACTCGTCTCTTTGTGACAATGAGCTGTGTCATCCTTCGGGCTGTCACAATTTCAGATTTTCACTACACAATTATTGTGGCTTGAAGTATATGGTGATGTCTATGGAAAATCAGAAAAAATGCTGTCAGTCAAATTCATCTTGGGCTTTGTTTATTGTGTATTTTGTCTCTTTTTTGGCAAGTAATTATTCTCAAAATAGGGGAGTAGGTGTTGTGTAGGAGTGCCGTGTGGAGGGGGGAGTGAAGAGAGTGTAACTGCAAACTGTGCAAAGATGTACAAAAAGTTTAATGAAGTTTTTTGTTTTACAGCAACTGGCAACCAGAGTTTAGGTGCGTTACGACCACCCACCATGAAAACTAAGACGAGAACAGAAAGAAACTGAAATGATTTAGTGTTATTTACATGATATTATTATATGTGGACTATAAACACAATTTCAATTTTATCTTTAAACATCATGGTTATCGTCATGGTTACGGTCATCTTGTCATACTGCTGCATATTCTTTAGTCACATAATCTTTTACCGCATATAGAGTGATGAAGGGATAACGTCTTTTTGTAGGTCAGCCCAAAAATTACCATTGCACTGGTTTCCTCTGCAAAAAGCCTATTGGATTTTTGAATGGGATTTTGGATTATCGCTGAAAATGAACTCTGTGACAAACGCAGGTTTATGACACAAGTTCAATTCAAAATGATAAACTTCACATATTAACACCACTTTTGTGTTTTCTGAAGCATAAATAAAAGAACAGGAGCAGGAAGTTATTGTTAGGCTATAAACAAACGACATCATGGTCACATGACTTGAATGTCACAAACCCAAAGCGGTCAACTTCTATACTGATTTAGCGCGCTTACTTTTCAACAAAACTATCTCCTCTTAGCCTTACTTGATCTCTCTAGTAATCATGGCTCTGTCCACTGCTAGTCTCCCATCCCTTTTCAAAGATAGAATGTATTTTATTTCCTTTTCACATGATGACGTATATAGTTGACTAGTCTTATTGAGGCACTTGTTAGCAACCGCCTTTTAAAGACATGCAAAACTTTAAAGTTCAAAAAATGATTTTATACTGTCAAATTTTATGTCACAGAACAAAACGTTTAAATCTCCACATCAGTCTCTAACTGAAACCCCATTAGAATAACACATTGGGCTCTATCTTACGGTGGGCGCAAAGTGCACTAATGACACGGCTATCATTGCTGTCTTACACCTGGATAGATATCAGATATCATTTTTGCCACATCTGTAAGACAGCAGATGCACCTGTCCGTGTGCCAGTGGGCAGAAGATCTGCGTGTTTGTTGGATCCAGAAAAAAAAAAAAAAGGATTTAACAATTATAATGAACAAGACGTTATATCTGACCGAAAGAAGAGCCCAACATGGGGAGAAAAACTATTTCTGCTTCTGTCAGAGCCTGTTGGACAACCGGCTTACACACGGCTCATTCAACCTGAGACTTTCGCATTCTGTTTCCCTTACCCAGTGTTGCTGGGGAGCATTTTTCAGCAGTCCAGCTGATGCTACAAGACGAGGTAACAATTGCTGCTATTTCACACCACTTTTCTCATCACTTTTCTCTTTGTTTGCACCTTGTAATCAAGCCAGTTTGCACCATGGGCACACTTGATCTTAAAGGTAATGACAACAGACCTTCTGATTGGTTATCACATGTTCAGCCAAACACACCCATGAATTAAAGTGATTGTGCACAGCTGGTTAGAGTATCCACTGTATCCAGGAGCGCAGGGGGCGGAGCAAAGCTACTTCACCTGGCACGAGACGGCAAAGGTGGATTTGGACACTCCATGAATAACTTAAAACTTTGCGCGAGGCGTCACAGATAACCATGAGGTGGGGTCCAAAGACTTTAAAATAAGTGAACCGTAAGTGCAAAAATGCTAACAGACCTTCCGGTTTTAGGACTCATTACATTACGACGCTATAGTAAACCAAATGTGAACGTGAAGCCTTTATTTGGGGTCTTCATTTCAGTACTTCTAGTCTATTGTAGCAGATCTCCTGCATAAGTCTGACCTACTAAACCAGACTTGTTTTGTTTTTATTTTGTATTTTGCTGATTCTTTTTCACTTTTTCTGCCAATTTCCAGAATTGGGCCTCACTTCAAAGATTAAATCCCAAACAGATTAGAAGGGAAAGTAAAATTTACAGCTATGTCTATCAATCTCTTTTGATTGCAATGATATTAATCTCTATGAGGACATACACATTTGTTGTATATTAGAATACTTTTTGTCAAATTTTGAGGAATCATTTAGAGTTTGGAGGGGATACAATTATTTGCTTTTTTTAAGAGAAGAAAATAAGAAAAGATTAAATTATATAAATCTCATATTTGTGTGTTAAGGTAGAGCTGCAGTCAAAGACTCAAGGCAGGAGGACAAAGCTTGTCAAGATGTTTAGACACCTCTAAGTCTCTCTTTTTAACACTTTGTATCATATTTGTTCAAATGCAGTCTCGAAACCCATCGGCTACATTCGCTGTCTGACTTCCGGCAGACAGCGATACAGCCTCTGGGGGCAAGCTCCATTATTCTTGGGCTTCCGTTGGAGGAGGCGAATTTCCGTTTCCAACTTCCCTCTCCACGTGTAGCTCGCTGTTTACAGTCCGACTGTTTATAGTCTGATGAGAAATTGGAGTTGGAGTTGAGAGACCACATCTACCATCTACCTTTTCACAAGTAGCCAGTTTACACGCTGTTAACAGTTAACAGTCTGCCGTTACTTACGTGGACTACAAAAGACTACAACCGGAAACTAGGGCTTTTTCAGTACCGAGATTGACCTATCTTAACTACTTACCTAGAGACTAGTTGAAATGGGACACATAATTATAAAATTATATTTTTTGTGGTTTTAGGGGAAGTTACATACTGGAACAACTGGATCATTGTAAGATTCAGCAAAAAAGAAAACACAACAGGAATTTGGTCAATGCCAATCAATTTTTTGCAGCGATGGGACATTCATTTTAGCCACCTGTACGAAAACCATTCATGCTACCCACCTTTATACATATGGGATACACTACAGTTTTTGAGTACTGGCATGCTGCCATCTGTAAATGTACAAAAAATAAAACTACTTGTTTGTGGTCATGGGAAGTTTGTGGTCATTGTTAACACAAAACACAATGACTGTTGAAGTCTTCAGCTTTCACTACATACAGGCTTGCACAGTATGTACGAACTTAAAGCTCTTTATGGTGAAATGACAGAATGGCTGCTTCCCACCGCTGGGGACAGAGCAGATAAAGAAGGAGTAACAACAGGGAGAGAGCAGATTAACAAATTCATCTTTTAGTTCTCTCTCCCACTCTGGTTTGACTTTCTGACTAATCCATCATTCAAAGCTCAATCTCTCTCTCTGTCTCTCTCTCTGATAATCACCAGTATTCAGCCAGCCTCCCTCCTGCTCTGTCATTATTTTGTTCTCTATCTTGACCTATTTCCTTTGACAATTTTTTACTTCTCTGGTGTTGTTCCACCAGGCTCGTCTGTGCATGTGTGTGTGTGGACACAGAGAGAGAGAGGCAGAAATAGAGAACCATGCAAACATACATGTTTAATGAAGAACCAGTCAACAAACCAATCAAACACACACAGGTACAATTCCCAGTGGCAGGCGAGCCAGCATTTAACTCGGTGCAATTACTCTTCTGGGGCTCAAAGGGCTCCAAAACATTTTGTCATGAATTTAACAAATCTCTATCCTCCAGCTCTCCTCAAAAATTCCTCCTAAGAATAAAATCCAAACAGATCAACATTTTTGGGGGTGACTCACTGGCGCTCAGACAAACTTATTTATTCATCAGTGGACACATAATCTAGGGTATAGTAGGGTATAAGAGATGACTCTCTCTTTTAATTCAATACCCAAAAGGTGAGGTGAGGATAGCGGGGGATTAGAACTCAAAGTGGATTACTTAAAGGGATGATTCATGATGTGTTGGATAAAGTGGGAGAGCGCAGTGATTAATGAGGTATTTCAAATTCTGCTTCCTCTCATCACTGCCGGCTTTCCTGATTGTTTTCTGCACATTATGAACATGAAAAGTAAACCAGTTTATTAACAAAATATGCACTGTACACAAAGTTCCAATTGAGCTGTTACAGTCTTGGGGGCTTAATTATTACTGTTTTCATAGTCATGTAACAGCCATAAACACCTCACTGACCGATTCCACCAGCAGCCATGTTTCATGATAATACAAACATACGGGTGGCTGGAGAGACAACCAGGGAAGGCTGCTGAGGCCATCTGCTCATGTTGGGCATACAGCTGGTGGACCGTCAGCTGGTTGACGGCAGCACAGTGCTAAAACTTGTCAGAGTGGGAATCATATTTTGCGTATCAGACAATCCACCATGGTTGACAAAGTTCTTGATGGGTTTTTTTAGTGTATTATTTTGATAGACGATTCCTCATCCACAATGAGATGTATGTATCAAACTTACAATTAATTTCAAACAGCAATGCAACAAAAATTGTGAATGGAAAAGTCAGTGGGCTTTTTTTTTTTGGTGCTTTTTAGGTGCATGATATTGTCCTAAACCAAGTCATTTTATGTCCACAACATTTTGGTAACACTTTATTTTGATAGTCCATCTTTTGACACTTAGTTGCATGTCAGCAGTGTCAGTTAATATTCAACAACACTCTTTCAACAGGCAAGTAATGTGTACAACTAACTGCTAGTTGACTATAAGGTGCATTTCAAGTGGTCTACACATTTGAGAAAGGTCCAGCTGAAGAATCAGACAACATGTTAAGGTAAAGGTAATGGTGAAGCAGCTTTATTGTCATTACACAATGAATTGTACAACAAAATTCATAGTAAACTATAGATTACTACAATGCCCTTGATCATATGTTGACATCACACTGTTGACTTTTAACTGTCAGTAGTTAATAGTAAACCTACAAAGATTTTGACTCAATATACAGTTAGTTGAATATTGGTTAATAACCTGTTGCAACCAAACATATTGACAGCCAACAGACACTTTTGTTGAATATTAACTGACACACTGTTGACATGCGACTGAATATCAACTGATAATTTGTAGAGCGTCGGCTGACGGACTATGAAATTTGTGACCAACATTTCTGTGTCATTCTAGAGGGAGTAGCAAGTAATGCATTTAGTGATTTAATTTGGAGGTCTTATTTGTGTACTGTTTTTGGTTCTGTTCTGGCTCTGCCACAGTCTGGATGTGTTTTGATCCCTTCTGATGCCTCAGTTCATAAAATTACATTTCAATCTGAAGTGGACAAATGATATCAGCCACGGTAATTGCTTAAAGGAAAGCAGCCTAATCTGGAGCTTTGTCCCTGGTTTTCTCTTACATCATCAATTCTACTCACTGAACTCAGCAATTGTGCTTGTTTCTCGCTCCCTCTGACTTAATTAATTAATCATTAGGGAGAGCAGGAGTGCCCTGTTGTTGCCACTGGTCTTTATCAGACATCGAAAAACCGTCAAACGTACAGCAGTGAACCCTACATATGGCTTTCTCTGCAGATTTGTATGTAAAGAAGATAGAAGTTTTATTTCATGTTTATTTGTAATGGGATGAGCATTAAGCATAAATGACACACACCACAGCATGTATAGCCTAAGCTAATTTAATTTGCAATACCTGTCCCTAGATGGGTCTTTAAAACACTAAAAACTCAACGATTTATAAAATACAAAAAAGTTCTAAAGTGACTTTCTGGAAGTGTAATTCTGTCTTTGGACAGACTTTGATTTCTATGGTGATGGGTTCTGCAGTAATGGTTGCCTATAAAGAAATCCTGTAGATGATTTTGTGTCCAATGTGTTTGGAGGAAGTTTAACATCATTATTCAAAGAAACAGAAAAAAAGGGCGAGTTTGAGTTACTCTGCATCATTGAAAAAGTTATTGTTGGAAAAAAAACCTGAAAATGTTCATTACAGATTGAAATCCCGGTAGCTTGATGTATTTCTGTTCTGGCTTAACAGCTTTGATCAAACAAATGTAAAAAAGACAGATACAGGGTTTCCCCCAGAAAAGTTGTGGCAAGACACGGTGGCAAGAATCTGGACCTAGGGTGCACGCTTTTCACACAGCCAAATTTTCTCCGCATTGCCCCAAAATGAATGTGGCCTGTCCCAAATTCAAAATCTTATTTTCTAAATTATCATTAGTTAAAATCATTCAAAGTGACATTCAAACTTGAGTAAATTTAAGTACATCATGCTGATTAAAGACTTTACAGTATTGCCACTGTTAGATTTACGAAACAGCTGAAGACTTTTCTTTTTGCCACTGCCTTTTATGAAATCAAATTTGAAGGCTGGAATTTTAGAATGCGTTGCAACTTTTATTCTTCTGTTTTATCTGTCTTCTTCTCTTTTAGATTCTTTTTACTTCTTGTGTTGCTTTTGTATTTTGTCTTAATGTCTTTTTTGCTCAGTGTAAAGCACTTTAAATTGCCTTGTTGTTGAAATTTGCTGTAGGCTACAAATAAACTTGACTTGCTTAAAGAAAAGTTTTGAAACATTCCCAGATGGAGAAAGTGTGAAGGCAAGACAGGGTTTGTTTTTGGCACGAAAATCACTCAGCCTGCCCCGTCACACAGCCAGAAACTGCAGGCTGATATTCAGTCACTGCTGTGGGTGGAGGAATACACTTACATGCATCAATAAACAGCTTACAAACTCTGTTTTTCTTCACGTGTAGCTGACATGAAAACTTGTAGGGTTCAGTAAAGTGTCGGCCTGTTTAATTTGCAGTAAATGTTATGTAGGCTATGTGAAAATAAGTCATTTGTGTTTTATGCAAATTAGCCATGCTGCCCTTACCTTGGGACAACATCATCGGCGGTGTCAGTGAGCAAAAAAACATTACGCCTTTTAAATGATTGAGCTTTACGACATGTGGCCAACCGGATGACGTGCTCGACTGTCACGTCACGTCACTGTTGTCGTTGTCTTAGTGAAGCTGCTTTGTGTTACAGCCTCTTGCTCATTAATGTCATCTGCTCCAGTATTAGACCATCTAAAAGAAGATGGAGCTTGATTGAACGGATTGACCGCGCCTTGTTTTTGAACACTGTCGTCCTCTTTTCATTGGCAAATTGCAGCCAGAGACGGAGCATTGAACGTGTGACAAAACTCCACACACTGATGTCAGACCTGCTGTTTAAGGTGCATTCATGTTATGTTGTTCAAACTGATAGCTGGTTACTGTGAGCTTTCCAGTCGAGCTGTCTGCTGTAACTGTAACGTTAGTTAAACAAAACAAAACAAAATCTCTGATGCTCGGCCTGGTGGGGGGTCAGTTAAGGCATAGTGGGCCACCATGCCTGGAATACGCTGGGGGAAACCCGGACTCTTACTAAAAGCTTCTGTTCTTCCCTACATGTAGTAATCACCACAGTTATTATCCGTCTGGTCAGAACATTGCTTTTCTTTAATAACGAGGCCTGGTTCACTTGGTGAATAGGTCGCCACCATGATCGAACTGCTGTAGACAAGCGTTTGACTTCTGCATCATCAAACTGAACCACTGCTGCTCGTGGCTGATTGGTCTGTCCAAAAACTTGTCCCTGCAGTTCTAAAGACGACCCTCATTGCCAGACTGTATCCCAGTGAAATCTGAGCTGAGCAAAAGGAGGGCGGAGTCAGGCCGCAGAAAAATGCCAAAAACTTGGATGCACTCTCAGTGTGAGGCAGATGAGATATCATGCATTAGTTATCACACAAATCCACCTTGCAGGGTTGCAAGCTATCTGTTTCTGGTGGGCAGGCTGGCAACGGACCAGTCAGCGTTCTTTGAGGAAGTACTAACGTGAGCTACAGGCGTGGTTTATGTGTGGACGTGGTTAGCATAGATGCTGCTGTAGCATCAGTCCTGTCAGAACTGGAGAGAATTTCTTCACTGACAGAAAAGCAAAGAACGACACTGAAGGCTTTTCTTGATGGAAAAAATGTTTTTCGCTCTTCTCCCGCCTGACTTCGGTAAGAGTTGGATTTACTGATTGGCTGCGCTGGTCAAAAGGTTTGTTGATCTGATTGGTCGAAGTCAGTGTGCGTTATACGGTGACAGTAAGACAGTTTATCCAATCACCTGCCAAGTATTCTTTCTTAGTGCCTGTGCTTCTCCAAACAGTTTCTAATGGAGCCTTCCCAGATGGTTGTGTGTAACAAACCATAAAATCTATTTATGGACATAATGATTTCCATTAAGCAATTCCCATAAATGAACAAGTTGGATTTGGAACAACAAATGTATTCTTAACAAAGTAGAGCGCAGCAGGCATCAAAATATCAAGTGCTACCCCGGCTGCAGCCAAACTGAAAACAAAACTTTACAGCCTGAGCCTGACCTAAACTAAGATGCTTTCTATCTCTGATTCATGTAAAAACACATTCACACTCACACAGACGCAACTAAGAGGTACATTTATTGTAGGTCTTAAACATAAATACAACTGACACCAACAATCATGACCACAAGTATAAAGGGTCAGTTCACCCATAAATAATGCAGATGGAAGGTTGGGTGAAGTTTTTCAGTCCACAGAACTCTGCTGGAGTTTCACAGGATAAAGACATTGTAGTGATCTCCCAAACAGTTGAAGTGACTGGTGACCAATTTTCAAAAAAAACAAAAAGACAAACCCATAATAAAACCGTTAAACGCCTCCATGCTGCTCGTCCAAAGTAATCCAAGCGTCCTGAAACCTTGACACGCGAACCCTAAGTCAAATTTTGGCATTGTTACACTGGCTGCCGGTTCATTCGAATCATAGAGTGGATCTTAAGATTTTAATGATCACTTATACGGCCCGCATGGGACTGTGAGTATTTCAGAGACTGTTCAGTCCTATATAAGCCTAAATGTAGCCTGAGAGCTCTCAGTATTAGAGATCACCAGGTCCAGACTAGAAACCAAAGGCGACTGGGCCTTTGTTATCAGGGCCCGCTGCTCGTTCCCAGCAGCCATGTTTCAGATTTTCAGCTCCTCAGCTCACAGACTTGAAAGCTGTGTAGAAATCAAAGTGTTGTCCTGTCGTGACTGGGAGGTTAATCTGGGAAATTAAATGCTGTAATTACTTAGAAATAACAGGAAGAAGTCTATAAAGAGCTGTTTAATACACTGGCTGTGTGTGTGTGTGTGTGTGTGTGTGTGTGTGTGTGAGAAAGAGTATAAGATACTATCAGTGCAGTCTTTCTCCAAAATGCCCTCTCACAGTCCTTCCTTAAACTTAAAAAACATAAAGATGACAGAGGAAAGAGCCCTCTTGCACACACACTTGTAGGAAGTAGAGACGGTAATTTCTAATCAAACAGATCAGTGTGTGTTCGTATTAGTGAGTGTGGAGAGCAGGGCACAGGAAGCTGCTTTCAGGTCAAAAACACAACAATAGCATGACTCACTTCTTCTCCTGGAGACCAAGCAGCAGAGAGGGTTTCATTGAGCGACACACTACACTATACTGACAGCTGTTCCAATTTGTCTTATCCACCACATTAGTATCAATGAAGGCAAACACTTTCAGCACAAACTGAACTTAATGTTCATGACAAAGGACAGCCTGAACCCTACAGTAGGGTGTTTTTAGAACAACATGCTGAAAACAAAATTCTAGTGTTCAAATTGAGAAGAAAAAAAAATTTTTTGCTCAGTACACAGGCACATTACGTAACAGGCATCAGAAGGTACTCTGACAGGAGGCATTTTCGGACCAGACAGTTCTAGGAACTTTTGAGAGGAACTGTCCACTGGGGAGTTCCTGGGGAACCAAACACCTTTAAAGGCTTTTTTTCTGTTTGCACACCGCCAGTAGGAAACCCTTACGACTGCTACGTAAACTGACCGTCGGTATTCTAACGTCACTTCTGCTTTACTTAAAATGTGACTTTTGACTGACTTACAACCACAACAACAAATGAAGGCTAACCTTACTGCGTTACCGCTCCACACTTTTGTCAGGTATGTGGCGATAATGTACCATGAATCTCGAACTGAATGCCATTTTTAAATCTGAGAGAAGGTTTGACAAAAAGTACCTACTCTTGAGTTGTGGAAGCTCCAAAAAGTTGAGAAAGCTTAACGACATAGTGACTGTGTTCATAAAATAAACCAGAGGTCCGTTAATGTGTTGCTCAGCCACAGCTGAGACGTTAGCTTAGTCATTATGATCATTATTTCTGCACTGTATCAGTTGTGGAAGTTTCAGAGAAGTTGGAAAACTTAACGTCGTGTCTGTGTCCGTTACATAATGTCAAAGTGTAAGTAAAGGTTATAAATTTTGTTGTACACATATTCACACAGCAACGTTTTAGTCTCAGTGTCCGGACGTCAGCGACATCAGGAGAATCTCAATGCTGATTGGCTGTTGAGACACACTTTGTGTCAGCCAGTTCAGTTGGCTGACACATGTGACACCTAGTGGTGAAAGTGCGGTATAGCGGTCTGGTCTGATATTTTGCTTAATATCAAACCGATTTAGAAATTTTTACACTGGCCCGACCCTTACTCAGAGCATCTAACCCTTTTAAATTATTCTCTGCACTTGCACTTCACATATCAAATATCAAATGAAATGTACAGTCTTCTTAACCCAGTGGTTTACATTAACTGTTCAATGGATAATATTAATGTAAATGTTGCATGTATTATTATCCTGTAAATCCTTATAAAATAAACATTTTCCTTAAAGTTACAACACCAGTGACAGTACCAAAGCAAAAGGTCACTGTAATAGTTCTACAAGTACTTCATTATTTTTGGTTTTTGGTTTCGGCCACAAATTTCCATTTCGGTGCATTGCCAAAATAAAAGTTATTTTTTTTAAAGTTAAAAGATGTGGTGCTCTCATCTCCTGCTGTGCTTTACTGTCAGGTACGTTAATTCATACGAATGGTAAGGACTGTTTTTATGTTCTTCTAGTCTTTTGATTCCCCAAAGCACTTTTACAACGCAAGTCATCATTCAGACACATTTACACACTAACGGCAAGGTGGCATCTTTACAAAGAGCCAACCTGCTCATGAGGAGCTCTCACACACACACACACACACACACACACACACACACACACACACACACCTATGGAACAACCATCACACACTTGGTCATGTAGACTGGAGGAGTCCAGATTCGAACCACTGACCTGATCTGTAGACTTGCTCTACCTATGGAGCTCTGATGAGAGGCGTTCATAGTGCTCTCTGGAGATAAGACGGAGACCTCTCTGCTCTGCTCTCCTGTCCTCCTCTGTTGTGTCAGAAAATTCAACCAATCAATAATCTCAACAGCGAAGGTGCACTGCTGTAAAATGTATATGCAATATTATTATTGTGCATCCCTACCAGAGAAGTGTCAGTGCAAGAGAAGACACCATCATTGACAAAACCAACCATCAGACAGATAACAGAAACTGTTGGAGCTGCAAAGAGAAGGAATGCACTGGTGAGCTCACCGTGACAAAAAGATCTGAAGGACCATGGGAGACTAAAGTGATAAACGCAAAATTCCTTCCTTTATGAAGAGTAACACGTTTATATCATCTACCCAGGTGTTCTGGAACAAATTTTTGGGAGAGAATAAGTTGTATCAGACTGATGTGAAGAGAGAAGAGTAAAGAAGGAAAGAAACTGCTCCTGATGGAAGCAAACCACACCATCTGTCAGACATGGTGTGAGCAGTGTTAGGGCACGGGCACGTATGGCTGCCAGCTGAACTGGGTCACTGGTGTTTATTGATGATGTGACTGCTGATAGGAGCAGCAGGATGAATTCTGATGTTTGTAGGAAAACAAAAACACAAAAATGCAGTGAAACAGCATATCCAAATATTTTATTTGACGGTTACAGAGCAACTGATCAAATACTATAACATCACCACAGCGGAACAACCAGTCTTCCTTGTTCTGTCGTACAACACACGTCACATCTCACTTGTCAGATTATGTCTCATCTCCCACAGGGCTAGTTCGGTTAGCTGCAAGGAAATAATTCAATGAATATGTGAGTAGAATAGATTTTTACTGCTGTTGTACTGATGAGTCTCTACCACCAGGCCTCAGACACACACACACACACACACACACACACACACACACACACACACACACACACACACACACACACACACACACAC
>JAPZDX010000007.1:24197665-24210831 GCA_029783625.1 Naso annulatus | reverse complement strand
TTTGTTTAAAGATGCAGCTTGTAAAAAAATAACATTTATTCTAGTGTATCTCATATAAAAAACAAACTGGCTGCTTAACATCGTAGGTGTCACATGTAGCAATTATTAGCAATTTCGCGTAATTGAACTGTTACAATTTTTTCCTTCAGCGTTTATGCTAAATTTTTGAAGTTAATAACTTTTGTGGTATTTCTGTTTTGGGTAATTGAAAATTGTACGACAGCACTGTTGGAGAAAATGGAAAGTTTCCCTCGTACAGTCATTTTTCTCTGCCACCTTTAAATTCAGCCTCACATTTCGTCTAAATGCTGCAGGAAGGGGCAAACATCCCTAGTGGTGCTATAAGTCCTTGTGAACCTTCTTGAATGAGCCCCTAAAACTGAGGTAGCGAACACCTGCACAAAGGCTAATGTTGTCATTTTCTTAGACAGTGCTGACTTCCATTTGTCAAAAGCCCTAAACAGAAATACCATAAAAGTGACTAATTTCAAACTATCTGAGATATTGTTTAAACTGTCCCAACATGTAATGAGAGCTGTAACTGTGTAGCTGAGTTCATACTCACATTAAAAATAACTTAAACATAACACAAAAAAACTCAAATCTTATGATTATTCTGTAAGTTTCAGTGGAATGTCACAATTATTAAATTTGTCCCAAAGAAACCTCACTGACTGATAAGATCATTTTCATAAACAAATACAGGCTGACTCACCATTAATACGTTACATGAAAACAAAATGCTACATGTACTACCTATAAAAAACATTTCCTTCTTCAGTGACATTAAAATCCTGCAAATATCTGTTGATACAGCACTGATCTAAAAGTTTGCAAGGTGCATCTCTGATCACGTTGTGACCATCAATGATGAGTCTCAATAATTTTTTATTGTTTGAAATTTTAGAATAAAATGACCTTTTTTGATCTACAGAGTTGCATGCTTGTGAATGTATATGTTGGTGTTTGTCACAAGTGTGCTTTAATTAAAATATGAATTAGAGTCGGTATGCGCATGATTGATGAAAGTGGATTCCACTTCATGTCAATGGCACTGAAATTTCACTCGAATGGTTCCTGATTGGGATGAAATTTCCTTGAGTAAATCAGACTGTTTTGCACTTTCCCTTAGAAATGAGTTCTTTTTGAGGTATTTTGTTGTTATTGGAATGCTTTGTTGAATAAGTTACTAAGTTCAGCTCCATCTGAGCCCTTCTTCGAACTCTGAAGCAGGCATGCCTCTTTATTACATCCTCTGTTTGTAACAAACTCAGACGAGAGTGAGTTTTAATAGTTTAACAAGCAGCCAGTCTTGCTAACTGCCAGTAGTCACCTTTGTCAAAGTGCCAACGCACAGCCAGGTGAATGAAGTACCATCAGTTTGATTATTAAAGAATGATTGTGAATGTTACAGTGATATGTGCTGAATGGTTTGCCAGTACTTGGCAATAAGGAAATACCAGCAAATATTGTTGTACACAGCAGTTTACTAACTGCATCGTCAGTAATCTGTAATTATGTTCCAAGTTTAAACTGTTGGAATAGTTACAACTTTAAATAAAAAAAATTAGTTGTTTGTCGCTCTGTTACTTGTCAGGAATGTCTAATGGAATAAAATGTCACACATGAGTGAAGGGGAAAATGTCCGGTTGCTCCAAATCTTCAGGTGTAGATTAACAATGTGTTGGGTGCCTTTGGAAAAATGGGTTAAGATTTGTCATTGGAAGGCCTAACAAAATAGACAGCAGACTCTTTCCATTGTGGCAGATCCTTTCTTTAGAATTTAAATTTGTGTTATGGCCTTATTTACACTTTAAATACAATGATTTTAATTTATCTTATTTTCTCACACTAATGGTTGAGAAAATGAAAGAGTGACTTAAATTTTTAGTATAAATTGGATGCATGGGAATCTGCTTATCTGTTCTTCTAGTGTGCAATATGCAAAATTAAAAATGAAACTGTTGCACACATTAGAGGAAAGCACCTGTTGTGACAACTTTTACTCTGATTAGTATTTCACAAAGGGTAAACATTCAGGTGACTTTGCTTTGCCATTGACATGGTATGAACTAAGAAATCAAAGCTGTAGTTAACAAGCTTATTCTTTGTCTCAGAGCTGCTGGAAACAATGTGCCTTCACACTTTAAAAAAAAAAAACATTAGGCCAGAAAGAACTTTAAAAAAATACTGTTAAGATACAGCACTATTAAACCCAATCATACAGATATAAAGAAGGTTCCTAAATTTTTTTTTGAGTATGAGAAATCATTGACTTTTTGATGGACAGTTTTTCCTGTTTCTCAGTTTTCACAAACAGTTCAGTCTTCAAAATTCAAGGTCGCTACAAAATCAGTGTGACCAAACAAACTAGCTGTTTGTATCCTCTGACTGGAATTTAAATTTGATATTTTAATTCAATTTTCAGTTTGAATCACTTTTACTTACTGAACAGCTCTGGATCTGAGAATTGTTTGTCAAACTATAACTACAATTTCTGTATTATAATAGAAAAGCAAAAAGGTTTAAGATTCTCGAAGAGCCATTGAGCAGTGACGCTGCTGTCAGGCCAGCGTTTTATCATGACAGCAGTTTGTTGCTTGGACAAATGTGCTTTTTTTTTTTCTTCTTTTTTTTCCCAAATTAATGGTATTGCATTTGCTGTTTTTATTAGTTAATCCTTTATATCCAATAAAAGGTGAAAAGCGTAATAATTGTAACATTAGTCTACACGGAATGTTATTACTCTGTTGAATATTTTTCCATTCTCTAGTGTTAAACACATAACATTCCCTGTTTAAAATTAAATATTGTACTTTTCATCAAATTTTTTTCAAATTATATAAGAAAGAAATATGTACTCCTGAAACTCATTTTAGCTCCTAACTCACATATGCAAGCTTGATCTGGCATCACTTTCAAATGCACTGGGGACAATAGCGTGCAGCTCACCAGGTTAATATAGGCAAACTAATATCAATGTAAACCCATTCAAAGCAATATCTGACGCTCGTAACAGGAGCCAAAACACCTGAACAACATGTGAGTAGTTTTGCTACAACACCTAACTGAGCAGATCCAGTGCCTAAACCTGACCAAACTTAAAACATGTAAAACAGCAACTGTTACTCTAATTTCACCACATACTGAAAAGACTTTCTGGCAGGAAAGCTTTGTGCATGGCACACAGACAATCAAGTGCTACACAGTGCTTTCAAAAGAGACACCAGCTGACTCCAGACCAAGCTTCCATTTGAACTGAGCTGTGAGTGTTAATGTGTTGATACCAAACAGCAGTGAGCACACTCAATTTAAGGCAAATTTTGCCTGATTTTTCTGGCTCAGCGTTGCTCATCTCTTAAGCCTTTTGAAATTTATATCAGAATGTAAAGGCTGTTAGAAATTTGCCAATTTTTTTTTAAATTCCTTTTATAATGTGTGATTGAAAACTTTAGAGACTGTTCTTTTTGTGCATTCTGAGTGCTGTACGGTAATGTAGTCCAAGCTACATTGCTTGATCATCACGGTACACGTGTTTTTGTGACCACTGGTAACTGGACATTTGCAATTTTACCGAAGAACTTAAACTTGGGTCTAATGCTACACCGCAGAGACCAAACTTCATTTTGAGAAACAGAGAAATGTCCCAGGGTGCCATATGTGGTGAGTGTGGGGGCGATGACAACTGTGCTGTTGCAGGTGAAAAACTTGCATGTTTCCAACATTCTGTGAACTGGTTGTCATGGAGAGGAGAGCAGTTGCCATAGTGCCACAGTTCAAATTGTTTGTAGCAAATGCTCTCCCTTAGACATCACAGAGCGTCACAGTAGAACTCTGCCTGTTCACAGCACACAACTACAGCCAGCACGCACTTCTTTGCAATCCTGACCTGACAAGCCTTCTTTGGTCCCGGAGACTGCAAGCTTTTCTACTAAGAAGATTATTGTTTGGTCTGTCCAGTGTAGCCATAGACCCAATTCCTGTCACCTGTGATGATCCTGGATGTAACTTTAGGATCATCCTGGACTTGCTGACAGAGATTCTTGCAGTCTCCGGCACAGCGCTGTGGAGTTAGGAAATTCCAAATGCTGATGTACCAGTTGTTGCTAAAAGAATGTAACTCAGGTGGTCATGATTATCAAGCAGTGTAATTTGGCAGACTTAATCATAAAAGTTATTTTTTTGTACCTGCTACATGCACATTACTGTGCAGTGTTCCACTCGTGCACAACAGGAACAGTCTTGGAAGTTTTCGATTGCATCTTGTAACTTGATTTAGCAGACTAAAACTGATGCCAAGTTTATTTTCCTAGATGTGGATTCCAGTATTGTCTGTTTTGTTTTTTTGTCCAAATGCATCTTTATTATGTATCATAGCACCCCCCTGCAGCCCTCTAATATGACTACCTGTCTGTCTCCAATCCCAGGAGCTGAGTTAGTCATCCCAGTACTTGAGGATCCATTAGCGCAACCCTCTCTAGCTCCTCGTGCACCCTTCATTCCAACTCCCTCAACCCACCACCCACTCCTCACCATTATTGAGACCACCAAAGAGTCCCTGTCCAAGGCCACTGAGGCGGGGGTACCTTGCTTGTCGGACCGAGGCAGCGATGATTGTGATGATGATGGCTTGGTGATATCGGGGTATGGCTCTGGGGAAGCGTTCAAGTCTAACCTGCCCCCTACTGATGATGAAGATTTTTACACGGCCTTCTCCTTGGTAACAGATAAGACCTTGTCCACGTCAGGCTTTGAAGGTGGCTACAAAGCTCATGCACCCAAGACTTTTAGACCTAACAAACCTTCAATCTCCAGACGCAGTAGGGCTACGTCTACCGCCATACCACAAACCGCCGACCAGAGCCGCACCACCGCCACCTCTGCCTCCACCGCAACCCTCCACAATGCTCCGGCCAAACAGCCGGCTGGCAAAATGAATAACCGCGAGCTAAAACCCCAGCCCGACCTAGTGTTGCTTCCATTGCCCACATCCTTTGAGGTAGACAGCACCAAGCTGAGGGGCCCATTAATAACCTCCCCAATGTTCCGTAATATACCCACAGCACTCCCCACAGAGCCGGGCGTCAGGCGAGTTCCAGGGCCCTCGGAAGTGGTCCGTGAATCTAGCAGCACCACCGGGATGGTCATCGGAATAGTGGCGGCCGCTGCCCTGTGCATCCTCATCCTTCTGTATGCCATGTATAAGTACAGGAACAGGGATGAAGGCTCCTACCAGGTGGACGAGAGCAGGAACTACATAACCAACTCAGCTGTGCAAAGCAATGGCGCAATCATGAAGGACAAACAGCAGAGCTTGAAAGGCAGCAACAAGAAACAGAAAAATAAGGATAAGGAGTATTATGTGTGACTGTGAGACTTTCTTGAACACGAGAGAGTGAAGAAAGAAAGCACTAAGAGAACATTTACTTATCAGTTTCCTTGTGAGGAGCTATGACAAATGATGGTATAACGTGGAACTTGAATAATCCCCATACTGTGCTGAGTAGTTGAACTGATGATATGTACTGTAATATAAAGCACACTTACTATTGTAAGCATAATGACAAGGCTAAATAGCAACTTTAGAGACCTAACTCTTCTATCTGGTCAGAGACGTTATCAGTATAGAAATACTTCACAGCTACATCATTCTCCTAAGTGACTTTTAGAGCTATGTGATCCTTGGCATTGAACAAAAAACTTTTTTGTAAAATTGTTAATTACAAAAGGCTCATAATCTTCTACATTTTCAGCATGTAAGCAACATGTAGTGCTTAACAAGAGGGGGTCAGGCACACTGTCATTGTAAGATTAAAAAAGGACTCTTGTTATATCAGAATATGAGAAATTTTTATGGTTTATACATACAAGTGTTGTGTCTAACTTATTTTTGCTTTAAGCAAAAGAAACAAAAAGAACAGCGAGAAAAGAAAACTATAGTATTTCTGTGTATAAAATGATAAAGTGAGCAAATTTGCCATGGGCAGATCTCATAGTATCTGTACACTCCGGCATCTGATTCACCACAATTATTCTCATTGTCTGACAGACAGAGTGATTGACTTTGTGGAAGGAAGTGGTTGTTTATCTTGATAAAAAGCAACTGATTGTAAAATGCATGCCATCCTAATTCTCCAGTAAAGTTCAGTACAGTAAAAGTCCAGTATACAGTGTTCAACTTGGACCATGTTCTCTTTGATGCCAAACAATTCTTCATCATCAGATCCAAATTTAGCCCTTTCCTCTTTTTGAACCCTTCGAAAATGTTAACCTTGAAAAAAAACAATCTCGTAAAGAAACGGTCTTTTATTGATGCACAGTGGTGGTTTTATCTTTTTGCAAAACTGTATGTTGGTTCATTGCCTATCGTTCTCTTTTTTTATGGAGGTGTCAGGAAACAAATGCAGTACTACAACACTGTTAACAAATGTGTATACAGAAATAAATCAAATGTTGGAAGTGTGAATTCTATCTGCTGTCACAGTCAACTGTGTCAAAAAACAAGAAATTTGTTTACATATTTTATTACATGATAGCTGTTGTACTTTGTAGGTAGGAAATTGTACATATACCATGACAGTTGTAATTTTTAGTACCTCTATTGTACAGACTGAACATATGGTTTATCAGCGTATTTCATGACAAAAATCTATTAACTGTTAATTTACATGGAGAAAAACTTTAATCAGAATGTGGAGAATCATATTGATATTTCATAAAGAATAAAAAATGTATTGTTAGCCTAGAGATCTAACCAGAGATGTTTCTAAAGTTGCATGAATATTTAACTACTTGCAGTTGTCCAACAAATACAAGGTGCCCTTCCTTCTGTATCATGGCTTTTTTTTTTCTTTTTCTTTTCTTTTCTTTTTTTTTTTGCAGGTTACACAAGTGTTATTTCTTTCTGAAAGAGAATAAAGTCAGAGTTATGACAACAGAAAGACAGAGGCTATTATGAATGGGGTTATAGTTTATAAAAACTATAATGGGGGGGTGTTTTGTTTTGTTTTTTAGGTGGGACAGGTCACCTCAAATCATGTCTTGTCACCTCCTTTTTATTAAGTTCTTAACATCTTAACAATATTTTACTGTTCATTTATGTTTCCATTATCTGCCATTACCATTTAATGATGTCGATGTGCAGTCTTTTTCTTGCCTGAAAATCACATATTTGTGTTCCGATTGTTACTTTTCATACATTTTTTCATCAGTTTGATAAATAAAATTTTCTTTTTCTCTGAAATTAAATTGTAGTCTTTGGATAAATCTACTCATGTAGAAACTGCCCAACATCAGCGCGTGCAATCATCTATCTATGAAGCTCTATGAAGCTTCATTTATTTATGAAGCTTCTTAAGAAAACAGGTTTTCAGAAGCTTTTAAAAATGAGTCTAGGTACTCATGCGTTCGTACATTCCTCAGACTGAAGGATACAGTAAGAAGATCCACCGACATATCCATTTATCAACTTTTGGGAGAATGGAATGTACTGTAGATTTGCCCATAACAATATAAAACTAAATCAAAGAACCAGCCATCCGTTTATTTCTCTTAGCCTACTTGTTTTTATCCAGGTCTCAGTGGCTACAGGAAAAACCTTCATGTCCTCCAGAAGAGTCTGCGTCACATTTCTGCCCCAACATGCCTCTGTTGCTTTAGTTTGGTCTTTTGCATCTGGATTTAAAATATGATTAAGAACTGCTTTGCTGACATTTTTCTGTTTCACATGCATTGACTCCACATTTGCAGTTTATTTATTATCAAAATTACTGCACATACACATTCAAACGTTCACACGCACACAAGCAAAAGAAATTTTAATTATTGGTCTACCCCTAATTTTTTTTCTCCCTGAAATTTCACATGTGCAGACAGTCCCCTTTTGATATGTTTTGGCGTCCAAAATTAAACCTAAATTGAAAAAGGAAACACTGGTATATGCACTTGAATTGGAAACAAAGCTGTCTTAGTTCTTAAACAGGTAATAGCACTGAGAAAAAATACTGGCATGAAAAAGTTGTCCTACCATATTTTGATATTTTTTTGCACCTTGCTGTCTTTTTCAGTGACAATTCTCTGAATTTTTTCTTTCCTGTCCTCCTTCAGTGGCAGCTTTTTACGACTCGCCTTCCTTTATTTCAGTGTCATTGGTTTCCAGTTTCAGCTGTCTGTCATCATGTTGGCTTGGATGAGGGGGTTTTGGTAAGGAGAGTGTAAAATACATTGGCACACTATGAAGAACACATCACTCCTCTGGACCTGAGATCTTTTCCGATGCTTCTGACATTCTACAATCCTGGAACTGTTTGCCACGAGTTCATCGGAAGCTCCATGTGTGTGCCAGTAGCATAGACATGGGGGAGGGCTGGGTGAGTCCAAATGAGAGTCCTATCCCAGATTTTTCCAACAATTCTATGATATTTATATATAAAAATGTATATGTAAGTATTGATGTGTAGAAACATTTAAAACCTTGTTTTGAAGACTTCTACCATTTGAATTCACATTTTAAGGAATAGTCTGGGATTTGTCTGAGAGAGTGGCTACTCTGCTTCCGTTTGTGTTGGTCAGTTTTTCACTTTTACTGTTAACTAACTTACTGTTTACTGATTAAATATATCTATCAATTAGAAACATTTTTTTCCGGTAAAAGCATATAAAGCTTGATGTTTCATGAAAAAATTTGTGTTGTCTACCCGTATCTTAATCTAAATAGAAAGAATATTGCTGTCCATGTAGCCATACTCAATTCATACACAAGTAGGGTCCAACTACCTATTCTATAACCTGAATGTACACCTTTCACCGCATTATATTATTGCACTGTTTCAAATATGTAATATACTACTTGATTAAGAAGTCCTACACATATCATAATCATAAACACGCCTCCAGATCCTGACCCATTCCAAGCTTAAATATTTAGTTAGAACTGCACAGAATATAGGTTCAGCCGGGAGCTCAGCCCAATAGTGTAAACCAAGTCACACACAGATTAAGTTTCAAATAGTGTATTGAAAAAACAAATATTGAACAAAAAGGAAGAAACACAACACAAAATACAGACTTTCAATGGGCCACACTCTCAACACAATGAGAGAGTCTCTGTTTTGACAGTACACGCCCCTTCCTGCAAACTCTGTACAGACAAAAAGGTTGTCTGTCTCACGTAAGTTGGAGGTCGCTTCCAAATGTGCCTTAAGTGCCCGAATGGAGCACAACAGGTCTGATGGGTTGTCTGGCTCCCCTGGTGAGCCTGGGACATTTAAACACTCGAGAAGCCAAGCCCTAACATGCCATGTTGTTTTAAAGAATGTCACTGACTCCATGTTTTTTGCCTTATTGTTTACTGTAGCCTGTAGATTCTAAAATGGGAGCCTCGTTCACATATGCAAAAACATGGCATACATGTAAGGCTAAAAACATGGTGTCAGTGATGTTTTTTAAAGCAACACTGTGCGTCAGGGATTCAGGACACTTGTATCAGTTTGCATGAGCAGTATGGAGGTATTTCATGCTTTTATTATGCATTTTATTTATATTTCAATCCTGGTCACCATTTGCTTCAATGGTTTTGGAGATAACTGCAAACCTTTTTCCTCTGAAACAACTACAGCGTTTTGTAAACTACAAACTTCAACCACCCTTCCATCTGTATGAGTGTAAGTAGACAATGGCTGAATTTTAATTTTTGGGTCAACTGTCCCTTTAAAGCACCCCCTCTGGTGGTTAGTAAAAGTGAAAAAGAGCAGATCTACAAATATGTTGGTACAGAACCTAAACTTTAATACTGATGCCAGCATGCCAACATGCCAACACGCCGATGTGTAGTGAGGTTTACGTTTACTGTGTTTACCATCTATGTTTAATGTGTTAATACTAACATTTGCTAATTAGCTCTGAACACAAAGTGCACTATACATGTATATAAACATAAATTTATATGTTTGTGTGTGTGTGTGTGTGTGTGCAGTAAACCTGATCGACCATGAAACACAATGTAGCTTTTAATTTAAGGCTCCTAACCTAATCACTTGCCTATTACTAACCTGTCATACCTTATACGTACTCAGCTATTTTATTCATAAAATGACACGTAAGATATAAAAGACACTGAGATTAGGATTTTCTTTTAATTCCTTAGAAGCTTTTATTTTAACGCAATTTTTTAGTTACACAATCATATGGGTTTGTAATACAGTATACTGTATGTACAATATAATACAAAGCTACGGTGTTGTTTATGTATTTTGAACATCTGTATACCTATAAACAGTCTGAGCACACTGCAATAAAAGAAACTGACACAAGTGGTCCCAAGATACATTTTAAATCAGTGAAATGTGGATCTGGTCCACTTTTCCACTGAACAACCCGGCTGAATGTTTTACATCTGAGAAACCAGGGAGCAGATTTTGGTGCTTTTTTGCACTTACACCACACACATTACCTCCTGATTTTATTTAAGTCTATGGATCGATGCATTCATTCGTTTATTATCAGTAACCTCATATCTTCTGCATTGTCCTTGGGGAGTTGGAGCCAATCTCAGCTGACCCTGGGCGAGGGTGGGGTACACCCTGGGCAAGCCGCCAGTTCATGCATGATTTCATATGAATAAGGGAAAATGTCCAACGAGAAGTCCATTTTTTGTGATCAATGGACGACTTGTACACCGGAACCATTCCATTTCATTTCATTCACTCAGTTTATTTCTGACGTGACTGGATATCCACACAGGCTAAGCCAGCACATTCATTTAGAACCATGAATGGACAGGTTGACTGGAACTACTTGGTAAATGTCCCTGTCACGTTGGTTTTTTGATTCATTTATAAAGGACCCCCTTGAAAATGAGATGGGCCATCTCAAGGGGCTATCCTTGTTAATAAAGAATAAAGAATATCAGGGTTGAATGGACACCCTGCAGCCAATCGGAATTGAGATTTCACCACGACCATGGTACAATCTGAAGTACCCACTTCTTTTGTAACATAGTGAAACCTTAAAAGACTTGAATGTTGAAGGAATGTTTGTGAGATTTGGGTTAATAGAATCTTTAGCAAGAAAACACCGTCCTTGAAAGGTGTTTGAGTTACACAAGCAAAAAAGACCAGCACTGTTATACATGGCATTAATGGATCCTTTCACACCAGCTCTTATCCAAATCTAGATTACAGTAGCAGACTCAGTAAAGCAACTCAGAGTTCCTTACCCCCATCCCTAATAGCCCCTTTTAGGGAATCTTGAGGTATTCTTACACCAGGGGGAATATGTACTCCCTTCATTGTGTTCTAACTCTTTTCGTTCAGCCAGATGTGCTGAGCAAACTTCTGGAGGTGGTTTTCCTGGATGACCTCTACTAACTCGTACAGAAGGAGCAGGGTTCAAGGTCAAACTGACTTGCTATCTTTGCCCATTATCACATCATTCTGTGGTGATAAAAAATACTTGTGTCATAACTGAGATGGAGACAGGTTTACAGGTGCTGTAAATGTTTTTTTTTTTTTTCATTTTGCATAAATGCTGTCTTTGTCCATAGCACAACAGACAAAACTTGGTAAAATTGCTTAAATTGATGCCTCTGTATGAGTAAGATCCTAGAAAGTCAGTGGAAGCTTGAAAAAAGATACAGTTTCAGAGGGGGGAAGACAGTTGTCACATAGGAAAAATAAGTGTTCCAGATAAATGACAGGATGTGGAGACACCCACTCAAGACTGGGACCTGTTGACAACGCTCTGGAGATCAAGGAACAGGAATGACAGACAGTATAAGGAAGAGTCTGACAGAAGGGACTGAGAGGAAGAAAGTAGTGATGGCACAGTTGTGAATCCTCCCACTCAATAGTGGGACCCTGCTGAATACATCAAATGAAAAGAAGGAAGATTGAGGAGCAAGAAAACAGATGAAGGTTTTGCTGTCAAAGTCATGTGGACACAGTTTCCATTACTTCAAAAGGAACAGGTAAATATTAATTGATTATTATAATCACCCCCCCAAATATAGTCCACTGTCTGAACATGGAAGAGGAAGTAAATTGGAAGTGAACTGGAAAAACATAAGACTAAAATGCACCACCTCTGCACATTTTATGAAGATAACTGACAATAGCAAAATGGGTTTAACTCAATCTCAATCTGCCAATCTAGTATTGCATTTTTGCAAAGACAGAGACAGATTAACTAACACTAGTAGGACCAGAACCTGCTAGAAAGGCTGTGAGTGGTCATTTTGACAGCCACATTCCAAATTCCCTCTCTTGATAAATAGCCAATATAGAAAGTAATGCATATATTGTGATAGGATATCTTTTGTAAAAATGAAATAACACCTGAAGATACGCTGAAGAGGCAGAGAAAACGCCTACTTTCACAGGAAACGGATCGTCCAGATCCGCCCCCGGCTGATGCAGGTGAGCTTTGCACTGCTGCGGGCCGCACTGCTTTGAGGGACAAAAATTGCCTCAGTAAATGGAACACACTGAAACTCTTTAAGTTTTAAGTTGCCAAGCAACCAAGATGCAGCTGCCACCATGTGAAAATGTATCAATTAAACCGCAGCAAAATCTGTGGGGTCATTATGACCGGCTGTGGCGGAAATAGGTAGAAATGATCACATTCTCTTTGTCTTTAGTGCATTTGTACAAAAACCATTTAAAATGAAAGAAAACAGATATATTTAGGAAAAAATAGGGACCAGCACTGCAGTTTTTTATTCAGCAATGTTATTTGACATATAAATGTGGAAACGGTTGAAATAACTGTCATGGTCATTCTAGTGTTAAAAAGGCTTGATCAAACTGATGCAGCAAGGTCCAAGATATCTTGACTGTTTTTTTTCTCTATTATCTGTAAATCTAAAAAAATAAAAGACATAATAGCTTCAATTTGTGATGCAGGTTATATATTTAGTCACTAGCTGGGTTTCCATCACATCGCATTGAAAGAGGGTGATGGAAATGGCAAAATAATAATAATAAAAAATAATAATATTTTTTTAAAAAACAACATTCTAATTTGCAAAAAAGTTTTTTACACTTGAGGATGCCTGAGGTGGTTTTTGACTTGTGCAAAAAGAGTTCTGCACAAATTGGGAGATGGAAAAACATTTGACAAATAAGTTGTAATTTCAGTCAGACAACTCACGATTAAAATGTTTGAAGCAG
>JAPZDX010000007.1:24063985-24074124 GCA_029783625.1 Naso annulatus | reverse complement strand
GGTCCACTGTGACTTTCCTGTGTCTGATAGTTTTTAAAAGTAACGTAAACATTTTTTTCCTCCTACCCACCTGTCTTCCAGTGTTGGAGCAAGGCGTAATAGTCGGGGCATCCAGTGGCTCAGGTGGTAGAGCAGGCGCCCCCATATACAGAGACTGTGTCCTCACCGCAGCAGCCACGGGTTCGATTCCACCTGTGGCCCTTTGCTGCATGTCATTCCCCCTCTCTCCCTTGTTTTCTGTCTACTCTTCAGCTGTCCTATCCAAGAAGTAAAGGCCCAAAAAGCCCAAAATCTTATCTTATCTTTAAAAAAAAAAAAAAGGCCGTAATAGATCTGTGCACTCTGATGTCTATCAACCAATGCTGATGAATATGAACCAAGTAAAAACGGGAAATGTTCAATTCAACTCCATCCGGTAATGATGTCTTGCTGTCTGGCAGAAGCAAAAGACAGAAAGAATGACAAGTCTGAGCCCCGTTTCCCCAAGACATTTTAAAAATAACATGGTCGTAAATCCATCTTATGAGTCTCTGAGGTGTTTCTCAAAAGCAGTGTTACAGACACTGGTCGGAGGAGTAGACTAAAGGGCCTTCATAGAACGTGATTTGAGCTGCACTCGCTGGAGGGGTTCAGCACACGAGTGGCGGAGAGCAGAGCAAAATATTTTTATATTTTAATGTTTTGCCACTTTTATTTCTGTGCCTAGCTGGCCTGTGGAGGACTAAAACTGCCAAAATCATAAATGGCTCAATAAATTAATTAATTTGCCAAAAACGCTCTCTGCCACTCGTGTGCTGAACCCCACGGTGAGGGCAGCTCAAATCATGTTTCTGTGGAAGGTCCTTTAGTCAGACCAGTGTCTGTAACGCTGCTTTTTGGAAACACCTTAGAGGCTCATAAGATGGATTTACGACCATGTTAGTTTTAAAATGCTTTAGGGAAACTGGGCTCAGACTTGTCATTCTTTCTGTCTTTTGCTTCTGCCAGCAAGACATCATTACCGGATAGAGTTGAAATGAACATTTCCCTTTTTTATTTGCTTTATATTCATCAGCATGAAGATATAGGAGTTTTATTTATCTGAAGTCAGAGCTGCAAAAACTTGCTCTTAGTTTTGTAATAGCCGTGTGTTGTACTTGACCTTCAGTAAACCCTCAAGGCAGGAGGTGACAGTGCAGATGAACCAGTTACAACTGTTCGATATCACTTGTGTGATCTTTTACTGTCAGATTTTGCTTCATATCTCTAAACACACTTTGCTGTTGTTTCCTCTTCTTCTCAGACTGTGACAAGTGTGCTTACCTGGATGAATGCTTTAAACTCCTAGAAAAAACACTGTACAATATGTGATCAGCTTTGTAGACTTACTATAGTATGTATATATAGTATGTCTATGTAAGTATACCATATGGTATACTTCTATGGTATAAACCTCTCTCAGTTCACTGCCAGAGATCGTTGGTTCTGTAGGTAGATATAAGCTGTAAAGTAACACTTCATGGCTTGGATGGAACAAAGGGTCTGAAAATATAAACCATGTGTGTCCTCAGTACTTACAGGAGCTGAAGTCGTCTCTCTTGTAGTTTTGAGCCCATAGTCCTGGTGATTAGGTTGTATCCATCAATAAAAACATTTCCACCAGCAGTGATACAGCAGCTGACAGGCAGCAAGAAACGAAACCTCTTGCTCTTGTCTCTTCTGTGGTCTCTGTGCTGGTGTGGGAAAACCAGCATCAGTATGGTCCACGTTGATTACAAACTCTGCCAAAGCAAACAAAGCCAAATGTCTTTGCCAGGCTGAGCTGATTAAGTCCCAAAGCTGGTGATGGGACTGACTGACAGGGAATTAGCTGTGTGCACTGTTGATGTCATCAGTAATACATGCAAGGTCTCGTTTGGACTCCTCAGACTGAAGATAGACTCATTACTGGTTATTCACCACATTTGTCTGAGGTGTTTATGTGTTTGTTCATGGATTTTTGGCCTCATGCCAGAACCACAAGTGCAAACAGATTTGTCATGGCACGTAAAGGGGATTCAGGAGAATTTCTGGCATTCATCAAGCTTCTTATAGTTTAGAATTTCTCCTTCTACCTCACAGGAAATGTTAGAGATGTTCAGGAAAAGAACACAATAACGCTCTTGTGAAGTGACATCATATCCACTCACAATAGGCATTTTCAGTCCGCAGAAACCTTTCATAGTTCTAGGAACTTCGTTCTAAGAACCTCCTGTTTTATTGCATCCGCACTGCAGGAACCATGAATCATTACAGTTCTTTGAACTGTGTTTTAAGGAACTTTTTAGCTCCACCTCCAGAGTAGGTCCTTTCGCAGCACAGGAGGGACTAAACATAAAACTACGAGATTAAAAACCCAACAGCTGTGTTAACAAGACGACACAAAACACGAGAGCGTGACAAGGGATGGGCAATGATTTTCAAATATTTGATTGGTCATTAACTTGAAAAAAAAAAACGGAATAATCAATGGGACTATGATTTTGTCTTTAAAAAAATGAATCAAGGTTTTTACTGTGTTTTACCAGCTTCAGGAAATAATGCGATAATAGCAAGTATTGTGTTACTACATCCATCAGTAGTCTTGAGTTATTACCAGGCTACAGTAAAACATGTGGCCTAGCAGTGTTTTCCACACGGAGTCAGTATAGTATTAAAAGTTACTACAGCACTGTGAGAGCCAGTACATATGCTGCAAATCGTAACAGCAGAAACCTGCAGAGATTTCTACAGCCGTCAAAAAGTTCTGTGTGGAATTCCTTCGAGAAAATAAATGAAAATGAGGTTCAGTGCAAACTCTGCCTGCTTAAGCTAACATTAGCACGACTGGTGAAATGCATGTGTGCTGCGCAGTGGTTTGACAAGTGTTGAAACAGTGTTTCTGACCAAGGATTCATGGACAGCGCCTACAACTAAATCGGATGTGACGTCACCTGCCATCATTTTAGCAACTGGAAAATACAAATGCCAATGTTCTGCAGACTAAAGCAAAGCTGGAATGGCACGTTGCTGAAAACCTGGTAGAAACAGTTGAACAGCCTGCTTTGTGTGTCAGGCATGCGGTTTGTTTGTGCTTGTGTTTGTTTGTGTGTGTGTGTGTGTGTGTGTGTGTTGGGAGGGTATAGCGATTTTTGAGTAATTGCTGAATAATGCCATGCAAGAGCACTTTTGCATATGTTCTCAAAGATGATGTTCCTTCTAGTGTAGCCTACAATCGTCACAAACACAGAGAAGGCATTCAGGAAGAAGGTGAAAATCAAACAGTAGTGTTTGTCTCTTTAAAAACAGCAGCTTTAGTTCCTGTGCTGGCACTGATGATCATTCACACAGCCAGCCAAAGACATATTTTTCTGTTTCTCCTCACTGAGCAGGTGTCATGCCATCAACAATTTATTAGTTTAATAAGGAATGGACCTGGAAGTCAGGTGTTGGGTGTTGGTGACACTAAGAAGGAATGTTTTGTGTGGAGGAATCTTTCACAGTTTCCTGCTGCCAATTTTCAAACAATGCTTATTTGTCAGAGAGATGCTTCTGGAAAACACCTTTTCATTTTGTTGGCGCACTCTGGGATCGCTTTCAGTTGCCAGAGTTGGACAATATATCTTTTGTCTGTCTTTCTCTGTTTCTTCATCTCCCAGATAGAGACGGGAGATAAGACACAGCCAGAGGACAGGCACAGACTGAGGTATGGTGCATGCATGTTAGAATGTCAGAGTTATGAATACAGTTATATATCACTGCCAATTCCAGGAGAGGCGGATGTCAATCACTCACTGTTAAACTAATTAGTAAAGCAGAAATGATTTAGGAAGTGGACCACATGGGTAGATTCTCTTCATTACACAGGCCTTTAAACACAGATAATGATTAAAGAGTTGTGTAAATTAAAACATGTCATACCACACTTAGCCCTGATCATCAAACATGGTTTATTTTCTTTAACACCCTAAGACTTAGACATGTGTTCAGCAGCATCAAACCTGGCAAAAAAAAACAACCCTCCAAAAAAAATCACAGAAAAATGATCTGAGAAAGTAACAAAAGTAATGAGGAAGTTACTTTCAGTCTGATTTAAGGAAATACAGAAGTAAGAAGATACAGCTCTTCCTTACCGTCTGTATCAGGAGAACATTAACATTACTCCTTCTGTCTCGCACAACAGAATATTTCGTCCTGATGTTAGTACCAGTCCCTTGCCTCAGACATTAATACTACTTTATGAGAAAAAAATGCGGAGAAAGATGCCATAGAATTTCTACAACCATTAAAAACACGTTATAGGGTGTATGAAAACTGAAAACTAAGTAATTTTAAGAGAATAACAGTTATTTCTTTAACTCTTTCCCCTTGAAATGATCTGTGCAACTATTCAGTTTTTTTCTATTGGAAATGGTATTGTGGTGACCGGATGGTGACTGCCGCCAGAGTTATGTTCAGAGACAATGTTCCTTTTAGTGAATGAAACAGTACATTAATATAATGTTGTGTACCAGACTTTCTGTATTTTCTGTTAAATGTTCATTAAAAAAAAATCTGACATCTCATGTCCCTGCTGACTTTTTTCTGTATTAAAATAGAACATGATATTTGCCTAACCTTTAGCAAGTACAGCTGGTTTCTGTGCATGACCATGAAAAAGTTCGAATGATGCAACACTCGCTAAGTTGATAGTGTACTGCAAGATTGTCCCTTTTTTCCGCAGAAAACTAATAGAAAACAGTGCCACTGAACATTTTACAGGAAATTTGCCAGGCAGGTTACTCGACATTCCATCATGTTTATTGAAAACATAAATCTGTCAGCATTAGTGCTTCAAGACGTGTTTGCTGTTACAAATTAGTTGTATAAACATGGCTGGTCTCTTATAAATTATATTTATAGCCAACTTTAAATTAGAAAAAAGTTCAATAATTTGCATATTACATATTGGCAGTGTTGGTATTTTTTTTAAAAATTGTTTACCCATTTTACAACAACTGAATCTGACACAGAAAATCAGCATTTATACAAATCACAAAGAAGACATTTTAAGTGTTAATGTAGACATTTTCAAAAAATATGCACCAACAGAATGGTGTAGAATGCAGTGAACCACGTATTTTATCACCTTAGAAGTGCTCATCTCTGCTGAGTGTTTGTAGATGTGCAGACTGGGCCTCTGGCCGGTACAGCAGCGCTCCAGGTTGTAGCTACTTGGGAGGACCCAACATGTTCAGTCGTGCATGTCCCCGTCACAATAAGAAGTTGGATGAAAAACTGGTTCCTAACACTGCAGCTCTCTGTGAGAGAACTTATACAGGTGTTTGTTATTTCAAGACTTACCACTGACAGACAACTCCCCAAATTCCTGCCTTAAACTCACTCACTGTATGTGTGTGTACGTGTGTGTGTGTGTGTGTGTGTGTGTGTCCTGCCAGACATTTACACATTAAAGGCAGCGCATTTTGTGTTTCTGACTCCCTACCAGCTCTGACATGGGCCTTCTGCAGGAGCTGATGTTTGCTTGATGCTTTTTGCCACTTTTGGCTGCAGCATGCCTCACTTGGTCCTCCACAGATCTGGTGATATTGATTGGTGCAGGCCAGGCCTACGCTGAATGAGGAAAATACTGACTTTAAATAACACATTTTGATCAACTTTATCTATAAAATATGTTTCTCCTGTTTTACAGTGATGGTGAATGAGCTGGAAAGGGTTTTAAAATCTTTTACTGAGTTCTGCATTGAACATTTTATATATGTGAACTTATTTAAAGACAATAGAAAAGAAGAAACTACAGGGGAAAAATATCACATAAAAGAAGCAAGACGAAGAAATTAGGAAAGAGATTATGAACATGAATTAATTTTACGCTGCAGTAAAATCTAAATTTCCAAATTAAAGCTTCTCTTTGTGTCCTTAAGTTAAAACACAGTGGAAACTGTACATCAACACAGATCCACAATCCATTGTTTATTTATTGTAACCACCACCTTTCCCTTTAATCAATCGTCCCTGAACTTAACCATTATAGACTATCTGTCTACAGTATGCCCATTTCATCCTGGTTTCTCTGATTAAGAGCAGAGATGACATGGACACAGTATATGCCATATAATTGTTTAATGAGGTTGTGTTTGGATATGGTTTTTGCAATACAAGCATAATAACAGGATTGAAATTAAATACACAGCAGAAAATGTCATAAAACAAATTAATTTGGCATTCAATTCCCATAAATTTCATTAGGAATGGCTTTAAGTGCCTTTACCATTAAACTCAACATTTAGTAATGGTGCCCTTTAATACACCTAAAAATGCACTCTAACAATGCAGGGAGATAATGTCATGTAAAACTCAACGCTAACATGAAAACGTACAACCAAAGAAAACATCAGGCTCACTTGAAAATGCCACATGACTTAGCTAAGCATCTCATCTAGCTTGCTAACTAGCTTAATTAGCACAGAAGAGTTAACACAAAATCTTAACATAAAATGCAAATCAGCAGTGATAATATTACACATTCTGTACATGAAAATGCTGTATAATGAGCTAGACACCATCGATTGTCCCCTAAAGCAACAAATATGAACCCAAACTAATACTTACTTCTCTCATGCACACTTTACCACGACTCAACTGAGAATGGTGTTGCTACAGTGTGCCGTGTGCTCGGCTAAGGAACCTGTCAAAGACTCAGGTGCAGTGTAGGCTGCTCTCTAAGCCTGACGGGGGACTTTGGTACAGCAAGTCAGCAATGAAATTTCCTAGGGTGAAGAATCTTGAGTATTCCCATCCGGAATGGTAGGCAGCTAAATAAGACAAGCAAGGACCAAGGTAGGAGTGACCTAGGGCCCTCACTTCTGCAGCCCTGATGTGCCCATCCACACTTGGTACATTCAGCTGTGAGTCCACCTTCACGACCACAGAATCCAGGGTAAGGTCATCAACCTGTTGTTGCCAGTTGGAGCATCATGCATGGCATGGAGATAGTTGCATGTGAGGTGAGACCAGAAAGAATCTGCAATACTCAGGCAATGGCCCTTTTGGTGTCTTGTCAGTGGCTCCAGTACAAAAGTAACCTGGGGCAGGGCAGCATCCTGCCACCCTGTAAGGAGCATATTGGGTGTTATGGGTCCAGGGCTGAGATGTCTAAGGATATACCAGAGGCCAACCAAAACTGTGAGCACATCTTTTGACACTGATTGACCTCCACTGACAATTCTGAGAGCATGATTGGCACCACAAGCTTGTCCTTCATCACTGACATTTCATACAGCCATTATGATATTTCCTAATTGCCTATCTGGAATCGATAATTGACGCACCAGGCCACTCTAGATCACACCATGTCAAATGTGGCATGGATGGTGTCTTGTGCTTTAGGTAGGTCACTAACCCATACACCACCTCCGAAGCACTGCAGAAGACACAGGGCTCATACCCTGCCTCTTCAGTGTCCATCTCCAAGGGCAACTAGCACCTTGAAAAGGTGATGCTGCTGAGGTTGGAGAGCTCCTGTTCTAGGTCAGGAGGAAGATTTGGATCATCTCAGTGTCTCTGCTTGCCCCAGGGCTTCTCTACAACCTTCACTTGGGTTGTGAAGGGAATAACGAGTTCCAGTGGATGATACCAAGTAGCTAGGACCCTGTATGTGTTCCTCATGGTTAGGATGTGCTGCTCTGGAGGTTTGTGCTTGTGGCCCAGACATCTATGGAGCAGTGCCATTGTAGACCTTGTGTGAGCCACATCTCGGTGCTGGTAAAACATGCAGCTGCTGGGAGGGCTACAGGTAGCGCTGAATGCCAAAACTTGCCATCCAAAGATGTCTAGTTGGTCCTCCTCTAGTATGTTCCTTCAGATGAATCACAGTAAAGGCCTGTTCTCCAGCAACAGCCTGACCTGGTAAAACATGGCCATAATGTTACCACTAATGTTGACAGCATGTTGCCTGAATCATGGGAGCAATCCAACTGAAGATGGGCCAAGGGTAGGTCCTAGGAGTAACTGCTGGTTCAGAAAGGCCAAACAAAGGGGTAAACCTACTGGCTTAGCTCTCAATTTGTCACAATGGTATGGTGGAGCAAGCACAAAATTGCTCCTGTTGCTGCGATTCTCTGGTCAATCTATAGGTCCAAAGTCCCTTCACTTGCAACAAGACCCGAGATACTTGAACTCCTTCACTTGGGCCACAGTCCACCAGCTTCCTGCTAAGAGCCATGAACTTAGATTAAGAGATGCTGATCTCAGTTCCCGGCTGCTTCACACTTGGCTGTGAACCGATCCAGTGAGTGCTCAAGATTATAGATTGATGGTGCCACCAGGACCACATCATCTGCAAACAGCAGCAATGCAATCCTCAGCCCACTGAACTGCAACACCCCCCCCCCCCGACTACACCTCAAGATCCTGATCATGAAAATCACAAACAGGATTGGTGACAAGGCACGCTCCTGGCAGAGGCTGACTCCCTCTGGAAACGAGTCCGACCTACTGCCAAGAACAGAGTCTGGCTTTGGGGGTACTAAGATTTGATTGCCCTGAGAAGTGACCCCCTCACCCCACACTCCCACAGCACCTCCCACAATATCTCGCGAGGAACCCGGTCATAAGCCCTCTCCAAATCTAGCTTGGATGGTCCCTTGTTTCCCCCTCCTAAAGGTGAAAATGAAGTTTTCTCATAACACCTTGGTACTGACTGAAAGTCCTCTTCCATGGCTTCCTCGAGCTCCTCCCACACCCACTATTTTGCCTCAGTCATGGCCAAAGCTGCCATTCTCTGAGCCTGTCTGCAACTTGCAACTGCCTCTGGAGTCGCCCAGGATAACACATCTTGGAGGGCCTCCTTCTTCAGTCGAACAGCTTCCCTGACTACAGGTGTCCACAATGACGTTCAAAGGTTACGGCCCCTTACGGTACCTATGACCCTGAGGTCACAGCTCTCCACTGCAGCTTCAGCAATGGAAGCTTTGAACACTGACCATTCTGGTTTGAAGTCACTTACCTTTACAGGGATGCCAGATACCATTCACATTAACTGCAACCTAAAAACTCACTTTCAAACTACATTCTGCAGCTGCAGCGCAATCCTACTCATTCAGAAATATTAAAATATAATATCTGCATAGAAATGAAAATCCAGATTTGACCCAACCTCTAGTTTAACAAACTCAGAGTTTTCACTAAACCTATTTTCTGGAATACACCCCACAGACTTAAAATTTTAAGGAGCACTGCTGCAGTCATGTTCATTTGAATGCAAAGTTCTAGATATGACCTGATGTGTGGAAGAGAAAGGACAATGAAAAGACAGTGCAATTTATCTGTGCTGGAATTATTGCGCAAGACAGCATAAAAAATGTAGATGTTGAATCAGACACTGTTCTTTCTGTCAGATGAAATGCTTTATGGAAGTAATTCTTTCTGCTAAAAAAAAAAAAAAAAAAAGTTTGAAAGTCAGTGCTCTAACATTGCTCTGTTATAAAACTAATGCAGAAATCTTCTCTCTGTCATTCTGTAGAAGCAGCATTTTCTTAAAACATCCTAACAAGAAAAATATCTGCATCATTTGTTAGAAAGTGTGAAATTACCTTTGTTTAGATTTACCCGAGAAAAAGATCAAGTGTCTTTGTGAATAATTACTCTTGTCGGTAGGTCTGAGAGTGTGACTGAGGAGGTTTTAGTGAATGGGTGAGTAAACCAAGTGTCTGATCCTGACACAGCAGACCCTTGTTCACGTGTCCTTCCATAACTCACCACAGGTTCTGTTAACCATAATTATGATTAACTAACCTTAACTGCAAAAATTACTAACCTTTGGAGATTTCACCACTAAGGGCTTTTATGAGCAGGTCGCTGTTTTTCTTTATTTTCTGCACATAAATATTAGCACTCACATACGCATGTCATCATGTACTTTCCTGTCAGTGGGTACACGCAGTTCTCAACCCTTTTGCTCTCCCACTTTATAGTATGCAGCAGATTGGCCAGGATCCTTTGGCGTCACATTTTATGGTGCACTCACACTTGGCCCAGCTGTCCCATACCGTGCTGGAGCATGGATGGCCCCCCTCCCCCACTGCCCTGCATTCACATTGCTCCAGCCCAAACGCGCCTGAGCACACTTGAGTTATCTGATC
>JAPZDX010000007.1:24039354-24050832 GCA_029783625.1 Naso annulatus | reverse complement strand
TTGACGTCTGCAGAGTCCCTGTACATCAACGACTCTCTGGAGCGGGTGACTTTGAACTCCTCAGTTAGTACACTAAAAGGGAGCTGCAGTTTGGTGGAATGGCTGTACAGGGCGATGCTGCTCAAGGACCAAGTGAGCCCCAGCCATCTCCTTAGAAACTGGCTGATGGACTTCTCTAGTACCTCTACCGTTGTTATTGGTACCTCGTAGACCAATGGGGCCAGAGTATTCTTGGCAGGACTCCTTGCTGGTAGATCCAGGCTTTAAATTTTCCTGGGAGACCAGACTTGTCAATGGCTGTGAGCCAGGTTGCCCTTGGTTTGTTTTATGGCTGCTGAGTCCTTCTGGGAGCTGTCGAGGGTCTTGCCCAGGGTCTTGACAGGTTTTTCAGTCACTGATGGAATTTTGGTCCCTCCCAGGGCAAAGAGGAACTGGTCAGTCACTTTGCCTTTCCTCAGGACCAGGGACCTGGACTTAGCGGGCTTGAAGCTCACCCTTGCCCACTGGATGAGCCGTTCAAGCCCCTGAAGGAGCCACCTGCACCCTGGAACAGATGTTGTCATGACTGTTAAGTCATCCATAAAGGCTCTTATGGGGGGCTGCCGCATCCCAGATCTTGACTTGGGCCCTCTGCATTCTACCTCGGCGGACTTAACAATCATGTTCATGGCTAGTGAGAAGAGTGGCACTGAGATTGTGCAGCCAGTGATTATGCCCTTCTCAAGGCGGTGCCAGGCAAATGTTACTTGGCCTGAGGAGACTCACGTGCTGAAATTGCTGTAGTAGTCCATGATGAGGCTGTGGATCTTGCCTGGAACATGGTGTCTTGCCAGTGCGATTTCAACAAGCTTGTGTGGAATAGATCCATAGGCATTGGTTAGATCAAGCCAGAGAGCTGCCAGGTCTCCTTTGCGCTCTCTTGCCTCCCGGATCAGCTGCGTCACCACACCTGTATGCTCCAGGCATCCAGGTACTCCTGGGACTCCCCCCTTCTGGACCAAGGTGTCGAGGTAGGTGTTCTTCAAGAGGAAGTCTGTCAGTCGTTGGGACACGATCTTGAAGAAGATCTTGCTCTGACACTGAGCAGTGAGATAATGCAAAACTGCTCAATGTTGCAAAAGTCCTCTTCTTTCGGTATCCAGAATCCCTCGGCGTACCTCCACTGAGCAGCAACTTTCCCTCTCTGCCAGATCACTTTCAGGATCTTCCAGAGACGTCTGAGGAGCCATGGACACTGCTTGTAGAATCTGTAGGGTACACTGCTGGGGCTGGGAACAGAGCTAGATCTTGCAGCTCTGACAGCTTCTTTTACCTCTATCAGCATGGGTTCAGCACTGTTGAATTGGGTTGCTGGTTCTGGCGGTGCCACCAGTTCCCTACAAGGCTCAAGCATGCAGTCTCTCAGGGTGTCGCTGAAGGTGGCGTGGAGATGATGGTTGATCTCCTCTACAGGGCAAGCGAGGTGGCCACTTCGCTTCTGGTCCAAAAGCTTCTTGGTGAAGTGGAAGGGATTGCCAATAAGAGCACTGCGTTTCCGAGCTCTTTCCTTGCCCTTCCTTCAGTGCCATTCCGCCCTCCTCAGCGAGATGAGCCTCTTCCTTATGATGTTCATGAGTTCTGACAGGACAGTCCTCTCCTCTTCCTTAGCCGCCTTGAACTGACGTCTCAAGGATTTTAGCTCTTGTCTCAGCTGGCTTATCTTGGTTTCTCGACGGTTGAGCTTCACCAGATTGCTTGCTCCTCGCCTTTTTTCCACACCAAACTGCTCTGCTCCCATGTTCATTATGATGGTGCACATGGTCTGGAGTTTCTGGTTGACGTTGCCCTTCGAAATGGCTTCCAGGCACTTGTCAACATTCTCATCCAGCTTTAGCCACTCCTTGTTGTTTGCAGCAGGCCACATCACCCTTCGCTGTTCCGATTTCCTGCTTGGAGGGGGGACTTGTTTTGCTTGGAGGTTCCGGGTACTGTGCGGTGATTCCGGACCTGGCTCCTCCTCCATCTCACCAGGTTCTGCGGTGCGCTGGCTGCTGTTCCTGTGCGTTGCTCCACTTGGTTCCTCCTGAGGCAGGCCATCTTTGCCTGGTGGATCTTCAGGCCTTTGTGGTTTTTGCAGACCTTGCTGCAAATACAGACTGTGTTCGTATTCCGTTGTCCGTTTGCTTGGGTCGTTACCGGTAGTTCAGTCCGATTGGGATGCCCCCCCCCCCCCTGGGGGTATCTTTCTTTGGGGTTCTTCGTAGCTTGGTTGGGTGCAGGTTGGCGGGCTAGCCCTTCCTGCCCGGGTTGCCGTCTCTCCTATCTGTCCGCTGTCTCTCCAGCTGTTGCCACACTGTTCGTGGATGTCACCCAGACTTTCCTGGAGGTCACTGGCTAAGCCAGGTGGGATAGAGTTGAATACACCTTCTGGTGATACTTGGACACGTCATCAGTGAAGAACCCTGGGTCATAGGATGTTTCGGGTCTCTAATCTTCAGACACCCTCGCCTGGGCGAGCCAGCCGGCGGTGATCAGTCCCCAGCTTGTGTCCAAGTGCCGCGTTGTTCCACGGATCCCCCCTATGGATCCATAGCCACCTTGAGGCCCTCTCTGCGGCCTCTGGAGTGTTCTTGATGGCTCTCCTAGATTGCAGTCCCTTCACTCCAAGGAGTTTGAGGATTCGCAGTAATGAATGGCCAGCAAAGCCTCGGCACCCGACCTCGACTGGCTCACAGCAGGATTTCCAGCCTTTGCTCCGGCACTCTGTGATGAGCTCTGCGTATTTGGCCCTCTTTCGCTCATGGCCTTATCAATTCAGTCCTCCCAAGGGACAGTCAGTTCCAGAAGAATATATTATTACCACTATGTAAACAACAAAACTCTGCTTAGTTTTGCATTATAAAGAAAACTTTTTAATTTTTACTGCATAATTTAAAGTTGCAATATTTACCTACAATATTTTTCATGATATTACATTCCTGAAGAATCACTGAAGCTGCAGCTAACCGCTAACACCAGAAGCCCTCTCACTCCACCGAGACAGCGGCTCAAACATCGGTAAACTTAGCCTGCAGGTTACAGACAAGACAAGGGGCTGCTAACATTAGTTTTCCACAAGTTGTAAGATAACCACACAAATATTGTTATATTGTGTTGTGATATTGGCTATTTTCGTTAGTTTTTGTGCTTAGTGTTTTTTAACGTGTTGTGTTGTACCTGAGGCTGTGTGAGTCTTGTGTCTGCATTGCAAAGTAGAAAGTTTTTTACCAAAGGCTCCTATTCTTCCCTATGTGCAGTAGTCAAAAACAAGCAGTACATTTCATGTCTCCAAGGTTGCTATCCGTCTGGTCGGAACATTCCTTGTAGTTAATATTCCGTAGTTTTCACTAATGAGAGGTTTCTGGTAACATGGTAAACCAAAGCCATGGGCCTCTGCCATGACTGAACTACTGTGAACAAGTAATTGATTTCTACGTCGTTGAACTTAACCACTCCCACTAGTTGCTGATTGGTCCGGTCAAAAATTTTAAAGACTGGCCTCGTTACCAGACTTTTTGTGAGCAAAAACGAAGCTGAGTGGAAGGAGGGTGGAGCCAGGCTAGTACAAGCTGGTTGCTTCTTATTTATGATTCAATTTGTTTGTTTAATTAAACTGAAAACATCATACCCACTGTGGGGGAAAGCCTTGAAGACAGCCCTGGATGATGTTCCAGCATAATGGAAACAAAGGGAGAAAAACATGGGGGTTTACAGTAAGTCCCTCCTAATATACAAAATGCTCTACACATTGCTAATCAGAGGCTGTTTGAACTGAAACTGAAGTAAAGTGAAGTGAAATGAAATAAACTGAAACGAACTGAGGGGATTAGTGCAGGGCTCCCCAGCAGGCCTTTAGGACAGTCTGTGTGATTACATGCCCTTTAATAATTAGATTACAGTCAACTCTCTCCTGTAAGCTGCTTTCTTAAATATCATAAAGGAGAAACCTGGTATACAATCAAGGTTTGGAATCAGAGAAACCTAAATCACTGTGATCAACTCTCCTGGCCACACTGGCTGAGGAAATCCATTATAAAAGCAATAGGAACAAATTGATAGTGGATAAAATCCACACAGTCCTCTTTCTGTGGAAAAATGCATTCAAGAGTCAAAAGAAAAAAAACAAAAAGGATTTTGGATTTTGTCCTCCAACACGTACAATGAAACTGTTTCAAGAAGAGACACCTTACTATCAGTACACTCAGAAGGAGTTATTATTGTCATGAGGATGTGTTGGTGCTTTTCCAGACAGGGTTAAATTTATGAATCACATTCTTATGGATTTGTCTTTTCAAACAGTTGGTCTTATAAGCTTCTTGAAAAAAAAAGTATTTGGAAGTTGAATGGAAACCAGAATGGAAAGATACACATTTTCAGATTTTAACATTCTTACCTTGTCAAAGCACATGCACAAGTCCTTCTCAAACACAGAGCCTATTAGAAAATATGCAATCAGTTTGGTTTGGCTTCTTGCCAGCAGGCGACTCATCAGGGAGAATTTTTCCACTGCGTTCCCATCCGTGTGTTTACACATCTGTCCACTGGCTTGTGCTGTTGCTGCTCTGGCAGAGTTGCCTTTGCTTTCAATCACTCCATGCCATATGCAGCTGTACATTTTAAATCCACAAAATCAAAACTGACCATTTGTCAGGTTTCAACTCCACTGAAAAAGTAAGATTTCTCCCACACACTTTTCTTGTGACATACTATATCATTTCTTATAATCAGACCTTTGAAAAACAAATTGATCAATCTTTAATAAATAAAATATGTCTGCAAACAGCTCTCAATTTACAATGTCTATTGCTAAGACTGTAACCTGTGATGAAGGTCACAAGTCGAAAAGGTTGAGCACCACCTTTTTTTTTTTATATAATTCTGTTTCCTTTTGCTAAGCACCTGCTCTGTGTCTTTATGGAGAGCTGTTATTTTGAAGGACAAGGAGAGTGGAAATGCTGTGCCTGCATGTGTCGTTGAGGAGTGTAACCGAGTATTATGACGTTACAAAGAGAATAAAGTTGGAGTGGTCCTCCTCGACCTTCCTCAGGAGTAATAATAGAGACAAGATGTACAGGTGTACTTGGAGTAGATGCTGCTAAATGCACAAAAATTGATGCAATGTTTTCATGCAAGGCACCACCAGGTAAGTCAGTGTCAAGTAGTAAGTATAAGTAAACATATAAGCTAGTTAGAGAGTAACATCAGCAGTGGGAAAGTTAGTTCAGAGAAACAAGACAGATATATACTTTACAGCGACCTGAAGAAACATTTCCTAATCTTGGGAAAATGTTCTTTAGCAGGTGTGCTTTTGATGAGTCTTGTGCAGGCTTAGGAAATAAGCGATTATATGTAGCGTGATTACATAATTAGGAAACAGAAAGAAAGTAACTGTATTTTATTACAGTTTTAGGAAAAAATACTTCATACTTCATTCATACTTTCCCTGTTTGTGTCCATGTTTGTAAGTAACATCACATGGGCAGTAAAACTGATTGTGATTCATGTATTTTGAATATGTTTGTGTTTGTGTGTTTGTTTCTTGAGTGCACCAGTGCCTCTATAACCTTTATGTTGTGTCCTTCACAGACTGAGTACTGGTCCCAGGCTCCCAGCACTCGCCCACCTTCGTCCAGCAGCTGTCCATCCCTCCTGACTCCTGCTACAACAACTAAGCTTTTAATTGTTATTGATTATTTGGTAAATATTGGTGAAATGTTAGTCCTTGTGTTGTCTCTGTCTTTGAAGATATGTACCCATTTAATCTGAGGTTCATAACAGTACTTTGCACTAAGCAGTTTTTGGTCTTATTAGCTTGTGATTCACATGCACTAACATTTATCAGAATGCAGGAAATGAAGACTTTCTTAAAGAGGAGGCTTAGAGTCCACCCCTTAAATAGTGGCCTGGCTGGGGCTGTATTTGTGCTATATTTCCGGGCCTGATAGTCCCCGAACGGACTTGGTCCCAAAAAGGAATGATTAAAGAAACATCTCATCTCAGGTTCTATGCAGTAGCTGTTGTGAGCTTTAATATTGCATGATCTTCATCATTAGATGGAGATTGCCAATCTATTGAGGAAATACAGATGCTGAAATGTTTATCTTATCTGTGCACATTTAAAATGTTTCCACATGTTGTTGTCCCAGAGGAAAATTTGTTTTCACAGCAGGTACAAGACAAAAGCATACAGATACAGTCAACAGCGTGGAGATCTACACAAAATAAAGAATCCTATTGTTGAACTCTTCATCAGCTCTCAGCAGTCAGTGTCAGTGAGGCAGTTTGTTCAGGGCCGCTATCGTAGAAGAAACACTTATCTTGCTAAAGTGAGCTCTTTTCTAGCCTTAAGTCTGTCTCTCACCTGATTTAATTTTCAAATTTTAATCTCTACTTACTAATTTTAATAAAGATGTTAAAAATAGTAAATGTTTGTATTAAAATGTGAATATTTTCAATTTGACCAAAGTTTATCTTCCAAAATGCCTTTATGTCTGAAATGCTACAGACACCAGTGCAAAAGGTAAATCCATGGAAGCTGATTGCCGTGTCTCACACAGTCCACATGTTCTAATGTTAAGTTTTTAACAGACATTTTCCTGACTAGTCAAAACTTATTTTCAGTAGAAATATCTGTAAATATAACCATTAAAAACAAAGTCAGTGGCCTTAATGTGTGTGAAATATAATTTTTTACCAAACAAGCTATACTGTCATTTATCATGTGCAGTGATAAAAGTAGTTCACAGCTTCATTACTTGAGCTAAACTATAGATACTCTTAGTCAAATATTACTCCAATTCAAGTTGCTCAGTGAAATTACAACCTGGGTTAAAGTACTGGGGCACTTGCTTTTAAAAATACTTTAGTATTCAAAGAACTTAAAAAAAAATATCTTAAAACGTATTTTCACACTGCATTTCCAACGGATGCAGTCAAGAAAACATTCTGAATGTTTATTTAGATAACATTGTTTATATATTTAAACTCGTACACTTCAGATTTAAAGATTTGCAGCTCCATAAAAAAGGGTGTTTGTCTGGAACAAAATGTTTCCATACCTTCACATGCTTTCTCAGCTTCGATGGCGAATTTTTGTAGACTATTGTAAAGTTTGTGTACCATAAACAGAGCAAACACTTACAGCCACACAAATCATTCTTCATTTCAAAAACCTCAGACATGGACTTAAGATGTAGCTCTGGGTGCTCAGGTGAAGAATCACCCTCCTTATTTTCCTTATCTGCCGTAGCCTTCATTACCACTGCCGAATGAACGGCCCGATCTGAGTGATGTTTGCTCTGCGTTCAACCATGGAGACGCACGAGATGCATACACTGCTAGCTGCTGTCAAATTTAAATTTCGTGCAGGTGTAACGCACATTCAGCGGGATTGGCTGCTCTAAATGCCAATCATTATCTGCAACGTGTCCCACCTAGCCACCCTAGCTTATTGTTTTTAAAGAAAATATGTAAATTCACAGTAGTAAATGGCATGCTGACATCCGTTTCACTTGGTCTTTAAGTACAGAACAGTGTTAATTTACTTCATCACTGTCCACCCTGGATTGTGTGTAGCCAGCATGTGTATGTGAAGACGAAAAGTGGTATATGTTCAAAAAGACTTCCTGTCATGTTTCTGTTTAAACTCTGATTACCGATACAGTTAAAAAGACAAGCCAAAGGCCTCAGTGTTTCAGAGTCCGAGCCATGATCTGATGAAAATTAACTGTCGTCTTGGCAGGTCCCACTGAAGTCTGTTCAGCCTTGATCCCCATGAACAAAAAGACTCAATCCAGTGTTATTAAAACCACTTGTTGCCATGCACATCTGCTTGTTTAGCTCTAAAAGCATCCCAAATGAAGACTAAGTGGTTTTATAATACACTCTGTGTGTTTTCATCTGGGCTCTTGACAAGCTGTCATAATTAGATGGCTACAACAAGAAGCAGGCAGATTTCAGGCGCTCAATTCAATAAAGGAACCTCTCCATCTTCCTGCGAGACGTTTCTTCTCCTGGGAAGGTTCGGAGGCCCGGCTCTTGTCATTTCACCAGCTCTTTGGTGATAAATGAGAGAGATAATGTGTATTAAGCATGTCCAGTTCCTCAGAAAGCTCTCTGTAAAGTAGCCTTACTGGATAAGGGGTGTTCCTGCTCTTTATCAAAGCTATTCCCTCTGCAGTAAGCCCCGTCAGAAAGGCCATAAAACGCTGTCTCTGTCCTCCTTCTCCTTCGCTCTCTCTCACTTTACTGTGAACAGTTCAGAAACAAAAGATACTATTTTTATACAGCAAAATGACATGATGTAGGGCACTCCCCTATTTCCATAATTTGCTCCATTTAATCATGGGAAAGAAGCAGAGGCCTGGTCTTTTTGGGGCCAGAGAAACCTGTAAGTTTTATGTTTAAACAAACGTCTTGTGAAAGTCATGACATATTTAACATTACACGTCAAATTTCCTGCCAAATAACGAATAAAGTGTTACCAATGTGGATGTTTGTCTCTCTCCCTTCCTCCGTCAGTCACTCATTCCTGTAGTAACGAGGTTTGTGTGCTGGTGAGGGAGAGGCAGCCCATTTACAAATGCAATAAGCCTCACTGTACTTTCTCACGAGTCTGATGGGGCATCAGCTGACTGGTCACTGTAACAACGGGTCACCTTTCTACTGCAGAGCCACTGTTTTTGTGGGAACCCCATAAGGTCATTCAACAGACTACAAACTTTCAAATGATCAGAAAAACTAGTCTTTGAGTTGCAAAGCCTGATTTGCTCCGAATGGGCCCTTACTCAGCCCTTAGTGAGCCTTTCTTTAATACCATACAGGACAAATGTAAAATAAAAGTTAAGGCCACTATGATCAATGGTAAAACCACTTTGTGCTGGCTGTCCCATTTTTTTCTATGGAGAGGGTGACAGCGCTTGACCAGGCAGCTCCGCTGCCTCTGGTGTTGCGCATCACTCGCATTGCTCTTGAAAAAGTTTCCTGTATATTGTTCCAACCACTTAGAAGTTAGATCTGCCCTTGCTCCTACGACTTAATGCCCTTCTTGCCTTAGTTTGATTCATTCATACACTTTATAATTTGTCAGAGGAAGTTAAGGAGGAGGATAAATGATGAAGGAGAGAAACACTGAAATATTTTCTACATGGCTCTCAGCTTTCAACTGAATGCCTGCTATTGATATTTCAATAAACATCACAGTTAAAAAGAAACTAGGACTGAGTAGTTAAAAAAAAAAAAAGTACTTTCACTTCAGTACATATTTAACACTAGTGCTTTTACTTGTAACTGAGTAATATTTCAGAAATTTAATAGTACTTGTGCATGAGTACAGATTTTCAGTACTCTTTTCATCTCTGCAAATGAGACAGACTAAAACACAATCTCTTTGTCTCTAGTCAATCGCATGCGGGTGCATACATTCCTCCTCATTGGAAACAACTTTAAAAAGATGCGAGCACTCAGTTAAACATGCTGTGTGGATTCAGGGCCTGACTGAGGTTTGTGTTAGTGCATGCTTCCACCGTCACATGTGATGACAGATGGGGATCACACCATCAGGTTTAAGTGCTGGTGTTTTACAGTTCTGAGTGACTGTAGCTGCCCTGTGTTGTTTTAATTTTTTCCCATTTTAACAATTTCATGATGTATTTTTAACACTGGCATGACACTTCAGGCCAATCAGCTTCAAATTCACCAGCCAATCAAATTCACCAGGAATTTCTGTGGGTGCTCAAGATGGCCAGACCTGCCTGGAGTTCCCCCAAAATTCTGGAGCTGTTGGTTGCTTGCCTTGCCTTGTTGGTAATGAAGCATACTTAGGGCTTTGCCAGTCTACAGGTTCAAGGAACCTGTTCATTGACTTTCTGCTTTTTTCTCTTAATAGCTCCTTCTTTGGCGTTGTGGTTCTTACGATGTATCCAAGATTTCACAAGTAGACAAAGTCCTACCTCCCACTTCAACTTTTATTAATTTATACATTTTTTTATTTGATGGACTAAATGTAGTCCAACTGTCTACCAACTGTCTATTTTAAGTCAGTCTATGAAAAAACAAAAAACAAAGGGCATAATTTCAGTTCTCTCAGTCGGAGTCCGGCACAGATCCATTTTTTAAAAACTTGCACCCGCCCATACCCATGAAACTGTACCAGAATCAACCCATTATCCATCAGTACATCTGAGGCAAAGTGGCACCTACTCACACTGTTAATAAAAGCCCTGTTGACCGACCCCTACCCATTATTAAACACACACACAGACACAGTCACTCACATTGAAGCTGCTGACAGTGGTATTATCGCCGTCTCTTGTCACACCAAACTTCTCCCAAACGTCTGACTCAGTCCTTGACTATGTGTTATCTTCACTGGCTATCTTTGCCTTTATGTCATCCATTTTGATGTAACACTATGAGGAACAAACTACCAGCAGCTAGCAGCTAGCTACATCTCTGTTGAATCAGTGATGAAATTGCTGACAAAGTCAAGGGCTGCCCTTTGTCACTGAATTTCGAAATAAAAATAATTGTGGCTGGATAAAAGTAATTTATGTTGCACATCTTTATTATCAGATTTATTCTGGAAATCAAAACTATATATTTTTTCTTATGTGCTGCACTCCTGCATGTTGTTTCTTTTACTCACTTATCCCTTAATTTTTTATATATATTTTTTTCACATGTTACACAGCCTTTTTGCAAGTTACCTGTCACGTACCCCGACCTGGTGCAGGACTGTGCGCTCAGTTAGCTGCGGCCCTGGCAGCATTGTGTTGGTGTTTGTATAAAGATGAACCTCCCCACACATCATGGTGGGGATGCAAGCATGTGTATTGGTAAAGAGTGGCATTCTGAGCTCTGTAAGTATGTTTGAACAAGAGATCAGTTAGAGAAACAGGAAAATCCAAATTTGGCAAAATCGGTCGAGACTAAGTGGAGATAGGGGTGCCAGAGCAAGCTGACACCAAACCTGTTAAAACCTACCCCTGTTGAACAGTGATGGGCATCATACCGTTGAAATGTATTCAAGTATGTATTTAAGTTCCTTTAACAAAAAAACTTTACAACAATTAGCCTAATTACAGTCTTTGGTAATAGGAGGTAAATAACATGTCATGTCAGATACAGCAACATGTTCATTATAAACCGCTGTATTCAATGTGTGTGCTTCATGACTAAACCTTGAAAAAACAAGCTGCTTTGGTGTTTGGTGCAAGCTGAGGCAAGTTTACCGAATGACGCTAAAATACAGCAGAAGAGTAATTAGCAAATACACGTGGGCGTCTCTAGAACAAACAAATATTCTCACTACCTAGTAACATTAGTATAATCACTGGGCTTTTGTGTTGTTTACATAGGTAAGACTAAAAAGCTGAGATGAAAGAAACTAAATCCACAATGTAAAAAGAGCAACAAAAGAAAAAAAAAATAAAACAAAAGACACAGATTATTTTTATTTTG
>JAPZDX010000007.1:23943950-23959900 GCA_029783625.1 Naso annulatus | reverse complement strand
GTCAGGTCGAGTTTCCATTACGCGTGCCAACAGCCTTTGATCTGTCATCAGATGCGACGGGACAATCGATAAAGATACAAATTTATGTGCTGATTCAGATAGTTACATTGTTTGTTGTGATTATTTATTGCATTTAAATGTGCCTGACATTCTGGAAACCTGCCTGTGAGGTTTTGGTGACGTGTGCACACTACGCGCCGGTCAGCCAAATTACCACTGCACCGACTGCGCTTCGCCTGCGCCGAGGATAGACCAGGCTGGAGCTGGCGAGCTGGTGTTAAATGTAGCAGCTTGACCTTATGTATTCCCTCAGCTGAGCTTCTGACACATGATGCTACTTTCAAATAAGATGATCAGTGAACGGCACTCTTTTAGCCGATTTCAAGCTGAAACTCTGAACAGAATTTGGCCCGGGTCTGCAGAATAAGTTAGCGAGGATCTAGCCAGGTTAAACGAGATAACTTGATGATCAACTTCTTCTGCCATGGTCTGGTTTGTATCTAAGTAACGTTAGCGTTAAAGCAGTGAGAAAGGCAATTTCCAGTGGGCAAGATAGTTGGACATTTGTGTTCCGACCATATACAGTCTATGAGCAAGACGCATACGGAGATTTCCTCCACGCTGACGCAGATGGGTCTCCAGTGATGCTCTGTGATGAGTGTCAGAAAGTTCTGCATTGAGCACAAACTCAGGCGTAAAAGATTTATATTGGACACAGAACTGGAGAGGGCTGTGATCGGATCAATACATGAGGTAAGTTTTCATTTAAGTTTTCACATTTTATGTCCTGCCTATCTTTTAAATGTTGGCAGCAAATGAATGGCTACATTTGGCAGGATCACAACAGCCATTTTAAGTGACTATCTAAACCCATGGCACGCAAAAACAAACATCTGAGGGCCTGATTCACTAAATTTGGATGTGAAATTGAATATCAAAAACCGAATGATCCACGTATTGCTTTGCTTCCTTATTTGTTGTGGTCTGCGAGCTGGCCATAACACAGACACAACAATTTACTTTGTATATTTTTTAACTAAAATTTTCTAAATGATTTATAGTCTAATAGCCTATCAATACTTATACAGCCTATTAAAAAATGTAAACAGATCTGTTCATCACACAATGTTTTCCAGTCCTCATCCCACATTCTTTGCTTTCTCTTTCTCAGAGAGACAACAGGTAAAAACAGTGAGTTATGCCAGCAATTATTCTCAAAGAAGATTTTGTTTATCCATCAAAAAATTCTGATAATAACATCAAATCAATATTTATCTTTTGAAAGGAGAAAACACTGCATGCTGTACCTTCCCTTCTTGTCTCAGCTATGCTTCACTTCTCTCTAGAAGACAAATGACATAAGTACAAAAACAGTTAATAACTACATAAATGAGGCTCACTTTGCTGGTCACTTTATGATGTCTATAGTTTAGCACAGGTGTTTTCTTAAATAAGACTTTTCAGCAAATGAAGTTTTCCACTGTTGAATAGTGTAACTTGAGTTCAGCTCCTGTCCTGTCGGCTCTCAGTTGCAGAATGAAAGTAGAATTGTGTTGCCTGGTTCTATTTTGGCCCACCATGTCAGACATAACCACAACAACCGGTGACACGTTCCTAGTGTAAGATATTTTTAGTGAGATTTAAAGTCTAATGCTAGGCCTATATCAAATCCTGATTTTCTTAGCTTAGAGGTGAAACCGGTACAGTCATTAAATGATTCGGCCCTGCATCAAGTGGAAACAACTTGTATCCAAGTTTACAAAACATAGTAATAATAATAATAATAATAATAATAATAATAATAGAATTATTATCTTTTTTTGTCAAACATTTAAATAGGCTGTAGAAATGCTGATAGGCTGTTAGGCTATAAATAATTGGAACAGCTGGGTGAAGAGGCAGGATGTTTTAAGTGCTTATGGATGTATTGTTAGTTTTTTTTGTTTGTTTTTTTTTGTTTTTAAATTAGGCCTAAATATGAGATAAATAAATAAATAACTCGTAGGCCTACAGCTGAAACATAGGCCTAGTTATTTTGTCTGAGTGATTGCTTGTATTCAACTCAGTCACAAAATAATGGCGCAGAAAATAACTAAGCAAAACCTACTACTGTTTTTTTCTCTCTTAAATAACAAATGAAATAGAGTACTGTGTAAATCAGTTATGTACAGCTCCACTACAGTCCCACTAAAAACACATTTAGGCAAATCAGACTGAAAGAAACACTTAAAGTTTATGTTTAGGTAGTCCAATCACACAGAAACACAGATGTCATTCTGTTGTCTTTCCTTCTCTCTGGACAAAAATGACAAAAGATTTTCATTTTTGCCTTCAGAGAAGGACGAAAAGAGGGAAAGGAGCAAGTAGTCCTAGTAGGCTAATGGGCCTTTCTTTGACTTATAAAGTAAGCTCATTTGGAGGAACATGGTTAACTCAAACAAGCTCTAAAGCAGATTGTCTAGTCCCATTTAGGAAAAGTGCTTTTGGACAGGAAATGTTTTCATATCAGGCATCCTAGACCTGGAACACGACACCAAGTGTCATACAAGATCTGCTAACCCTTAATTCATTCACCAAACATCTGAAAACATGGTTACTGTTAATCAAATCTGCTCTCATAATCCTGCTTAAAAGTCAAACTGGATGTGTTGTCCATGTATTATATCTGTGTTTATGTACTGGTACTTGTTGAGGAAAAACCAGACTTGTGACCATGCATGTATACATATTTGTACTTAAGTATGTATTTATGTATGCAAAACGTGCAATATTGCATATGCTAAACCAGTGCAATATAACCTGCACACACATCTGTGTGTGCAAAATGTGCAATGGGACATCGTCCAATCTACATCTGCACTTTATGGGCATGTGCCATAGGGATGTGCAGTTCAACTAGCACTTTAAATTTTCAGTGTACAGTAACAGTACCTTTGTATTTTGGCAGTTAAGCACTTTAGCACTTTAATATTTAACATCTGTTTTTTGTAGTCCTTTAATTTCTGGTCTGCCATCAGCGACATTGTTTATTGTACTTTTTTTTCTGTTCTTTTTGATGACATGTTTTGTGAGTTGTGTGGAAGGCACTGGCCTGCTGGGAGACTGGAGATGTAAATTAGCTACAGGCTATAATCTTGCATATTTACATGCAAATGTCCATTGATATGCATTGTCCCTTTTAGAAAAATGAAAAAAAAAAAATCTACATGTTAATTGTTTGTGTTGCTTACTAACAGTCCTGTACCAGTCTAGTTGGGGAACTATTTGTGCTGGTGGAGTTAAATAAATTATTAAATTAAAAAACAAAACATTGTCTGTTTTTGTTACTGTCAGCTAAATGGAGTTTGTGGAGCTGTCATATAGAAGCAATATGACATTTGAGGTTTTGCTGTTGTTCTTAATATTGTCACTGGTGTGATGCAGTGGTTAAAGAGTGACTTAACCCCTAAACCACTTTTTTCAGCTGATTAATTAATTAATTAATTAATTTTGATTAATTCAGGTCTTAATCTTGACATTTTAGTGCAAATTAACTGACTTTTCCGTGTTCTGTTATAAATGTGTGTAGTGACTGCCACCTACTGTTTGAAACACTGCTATTGCAAGGCAATTTTTTAATGCATTTTAATTGGTTGATAAGGTGAAACATGATGTCACAGGTGAAACGTAATGTCACAAGTGCTATCTTCAGGCTGAGACCAGTTGCCAGGCAACCAAAGGACTCTAGATGCATTTTTTGAATTTCAGGAATGAGGCACTTCAGCCAGAAATCCGGGGGTTTAGTTACACTTTAAGCTGTGATGATCTTCAGCATTCAGCCTGCGACCTCGTGCCTATGACGGCGTTGAAACAGTGACAATATTCAGTACAACAGCACGACCTCGAGTATGATATTGCTTAATTAATAATGAGTAGGGAGGCCTAGGATGGATTCTGCTCTCTTTCTGCTTGCTACTGAGCTAACTGATTTGCCTGCTGATAGCTGTTGGATCTTAACCTTGTTTGCGTACAATTAGGCAATGCATCAAATATTATTCAGGACTTCAGTTGTTTTTTTTTGTTTGTTTGTTTGTTTGTTTTGGGGTTTTTTTGCAGCACCAAATAGGCTACATGTTATCATAAGCCTATAGTGAAGCATACATACCATACAGGAAATACAGCACCTAAAGGTACAATCCAGCTCACTGTAGGCCAGTATCAATCTCACACATAATGCATGCGTATGCCCCTCCTCCATACACAAACACACACACACAAAAACACACAAAAACACAGGCATAAAGGATAGAATTCACTGTCTTGATTCATAAATATTTTATATACAAAATAGTGTTACAAGTATATTCAACATATGTCACATGGTAATAATAATGATTACTATTTATACATTTGATTGATCTTCATATTTCACAGTACATACATGAAAAAGATCACAATTCTAATTGACTTTGTGTACAATAAATACATGCTCTGGTCATAGGCTTTCCCTTCTTCATTTTTTCTATTTTTTTACAAACTTACAGTCGTTTTAAACAGAGTGCAAGAGTTCAGTTATCACTACAGCTGTGGCCATTGTGAAAGATCCCACTTTATGCACAAACACCCGACAGGGGACAATTATTTGTTCACTTTAATACAGGAAAAAGACAAAAAGACAAAACTTTAAATGACATGTCTCACTCAATTTCTAGCAAACTGATGCTGCTAAGTTTGGAGCCAAAGAGTGGCAAGTCTGGCAGAGGTGCGGTAAAAAGTGGGACATCCACAATGGCCAAATCTGTCTGGAACAACCCAAAATACGTGGAGAGAGCTTGTTCAAAATGGCTCACTGAACACTTGCGGTCCTTGGCACGTAATAAACCGATGAGTGTGGAGACTGAGTCACATATGACATCAGTCAGTTAAACAACCTGCCTGCATGTTTTCTTTACATCCATATCCACATTTGTCATTCGTCCAATGCATAACACTGATCAGGTATTCAGAGACATATGACTGTTACAGTGATTGTGCATGCATGGCAAGGCTGTGGCATGTGTAAGACTTATGTTCCCATCCAATTTGAACTGCAAGACTAGAAAAAAAAATTTTAAGAGGCCATTTCTGGTCTTCTATAAAGGTGTTCAAAGCCAGAAAAGAGGTTGTCAGCTTTTGGTTGTTTCCATTCAGAGCAGGTTGACCGGTAAACAATGTTCACAGTTTGACACTTGGCAAAAACAAAAGAGCTAAATTAAAAACCTCTTATTCTTCTCAGTAAGGAGAAGCTGCCCTTTGTTCAACAGGACAAAGTGCAGGAGTCACTCAGATACTTCTTCTTTACTTATGTTTTTTTTTTCTAGGAACAAAGTTAACACCTTTTTCAAGTCAATGTCGTAGGACTCATTCACGTTTTAAATCTCTCCGAACCCCACTGTGTATGCTGAGCTAGCAATGTTAGCTAGCCTGTTTTTTTAAGGCGGCAAAATTTGCATCATCTATTCAAAGTTTTACTTGTTCTGTCTTGGGAAATAAAAAAATGGCCTGAAGGTCATAGGCCAACAGGCCAACACACATCAGCAGCATGTTGACACATGTCTTCATGGTCCAACGCAACAGGACCTGCTGGTCCGACGTTTTTCGCAGTGCAAACATACTCCAAAAAAATCTGCAATTATACATTCACTCTGGTTTGGCATGTTGTAGCTACTGTATCTATCATGACTTCTCTCTGTGAGATGAATCAGGTGCTACAGGTGTCAACTTCTATCGCCATGTTAAATGAAAAAGGTGTCACACGGGATCCTTTTTATAATGAACAATCAGCTTTTTCATTTCAACTCTTTTGCACAAGTTGGAAAATGTTTTTTTTTTGACAAAGCTACTAAATTCTCAAATTCAACTTATGAAACAGGATGATATTTACTAATTTAATGTGTTTTTCATGACATTAATTAGCTTGTTAATGACTGCTTTCCAATATATAACAGAGTCAGCAGTGGTAGCGATGTCGCATGATATTTGTTAGCTTTCAAAAGGCCTCAAAGGCTCAATCACTACAAGAATCTGAGAAAAATTCCTTTCACTCACTTTCATCTCGTGTCATAGTTACCTATGATCAGTAAACAGTCTCTTAACCGCAGTCAGTATTTCTTGTTCAGGTCCATTCACTTTTTAAAAAGAACGATTTGTTCCCATTTTTATATCTTGACAGGTAGGCAGAGACACAAATCCATTCAGTCCAGTGAATGGATGTTTGGTAAAAAGCTGTAGATAAACACTGACAGGTCAGCGCTGATAGCTGACAGATCACACATGGTGTTAAGATTTTATGCAGATTTAATTTGCTACAGATGACCAAAATAGTCAGTTTATACAATCATAAGATCAAGAGATGAATTAAAACTATATTTGACCACTGAGTTGGTGATCTAAACTCATCTGTTTGATAGTTATATTGGTGCTGATTACGGATGTACTTTCTTTTCCTCAACATTTCGAGATCGCTTGTCCTTCCATGATGCACTTACTGAATTAAATATGTCTTCGTTACCATAACACTGACTAATAGTCAGCTTTCTTGTGTCTTTTTTGAGGCATCTCCTGCATGTTCAATATTATCTGTCAGATGCTTCAATAGTCTGTGTTCACATAGGATGAAGATGACAGCGCTCATAAACAGCAGAAGAACAGCAAATAGCCCTGACTCTGAACTGACCCTGATCCATGTCAATTCTTTTTTTTTTTTTCTCATGTTTTCAACCATCTCTGATCCTGAGTCAGTGTTTCTGCTGCTCATCTGCCCTCCTCCACAGGACGAGTTTCAGATTTAAGCTTGACAAACTCTTTGGCCACCTCGTCAGCAGGCCGTTGGGACAGGATACGCATCACCGTCATGCCTGTCTCGTCTGTATGAATGCGTGGCCCGAGTGGACACCAGCACACGCAGCTCTTGCGGTCAGCAATATCACGCAGCTGAACCACGGCTACGCCGACCACCCGGTCTGCACGGCCGAAACAGTAGTCCTTCACCGTCACCTGGAGCTCATAGCAGTCTGGAGACTCCTTTCCCAGGACACTACAGAGCAGCAAAAAAACCCCCAAAACAACTAAATTTCACAGCACCTCAACACATTTGTAGCTCATTTGTGCATGTAAGAGTTTAGCTTTCACACTCACAACTGGAAAGCTTCGTTGAACTTTGCTGTCCAGCTGTTGTTCTTGGATTTTGTGGTAAACTTGCGCTTTTTGTCTGCAAGGAAGGGACCAACCATGGAGACCTCGACAAAAGGCCGGAACATCCCTGATGTCTGCCACTTCATGTCATTCGCTGCGATGACTGAATGAAGAGGTGTGGGAAAACAGAAGGAGAGAGAGTGAGCGCGCATGAGGCAGAAAGAGATTTGATGATGGTGCTGTTAAATGAGTAATTGCATTGCTTTTTGTCTTTTTCAAAGGACCACAAAGGTTTTCAGTGTAAAACAAAGTGACAATCACTTGGCAACACTGCTAACCTGTTGCCAAGGAAATTAAATTTTGGTAAAGGATTGCCTGTGCTTTAGGTCCTGATTACAGTAATATGAGATCTGTTAATGAGCTAAAAATGCAGAAAAGCATGATGCTTTAAAGGCTTCATTTCAGATTTGGTACTGGATTTTAAGATTAGGGTTTACATTAAAAACAGGTTCGGTTTGGGACAGTATGTTGTGTTTTTCCAGTCTCACCTCTGACATTGACTTTGCGTTCCTTCCCGAGCATCATGTCGATCTGCAGAACAGCCTCTCCGATGGGCTTCTCTATCCCGGGGCCTGCACATCACAACCACCACATCACACATTAACATGATAAACAACTTCTTAAAACCTCATTCTTTTACTGTATTGTTGTCCTTCATTCTTATGTTCATCATAGTGCTGCTTCTTAAATTTAAGTTTTTGGTAAACTTGTTAAAAAATCTTTTTACTTGCTTTAGGGAGATGATGACAATCTGGTAAGTGGGTAACATTGAAAACTCACCATGTGTATACTAATTTTCTAATTCACAACATGGGTTTCAACACACACAATTACACATGTGCCCTGCTGCATCAAATGACGGGAAAATGACACTAAAACTTAGAAGTTTTTGTCACTTTCTTGAAATGGGAGAGTACCCAGCCCTGAAGCAGGCAATGCATTTCTGTCACATGACATCTTTAGACCTGTTTTCATTCATGAAAAGACACACAAAATGTGCTGTAAGACTGTACCTTACCTTTCCTGTGACAGGAGTTTTCCAAAACATACTTAGCCCAACATCCGCTTTAATTGTAATGAACGTCCAGCATATTTTTTTTGCAAGGAACCCTACTAAGAAGCTCAGTGGAACCTAAAGAAACTTTTTACGTCAGAGTGTAGTGAGTTTACCCCTGTCAGGTCGAATCTTCTCATTGCCTGTGATCCTGATGCCCATCCCATCATGCACTGAGAGGGCAGAAGAGAGCAGAGCAGTGAGCTTTTTATTTAATCTGGACAACAGGAGGCAGACCCAACCACAAAAAGCCTGTATACTTTAAATGCAGCGTTTGTGTATGTGTCTATGATTACCTTGGCAGTGCTGTGAGGTGACAAAGGTCTTGACGAGAGCATCGGTGCTCTGAGAGTAGAGGGAGAGGGCGTAACGCAGTGAAGCCAGCTCAGGACTTTTCTCGACAAACGCCTTCTTCAGCCCATTTCCTCCTGCATGGAAGTATTGCTGAAGGAGAAAAGAGCCACAGGTGAAGGTGAGAAATTAATCCTTATATAGGTAGAAAAGATTACTTTATTAATCCCAAAGGGAAGTTGCACTGTTGCAGTGGGTAAAAAAATTCACTCAGATCGATCAAGAGCTCTTCTTTAAAATCAAACTAACCTTTGCGGTATATATGAGGGTTAAAGAAGACTTAATACTTGGATATTATGTCATTTTTTTCTGACAGCGTTCATTTCTTAATTTATTTGTAATTACTTTTCTGCAGAAAACACCTGTCAGAAAGTTGTAGTGTGTAGTTTTAGGCTTATGTTAAAGCCTGAATGTGTTCTTACTATGCTGATTTTTGTGATGTTCAAAATTGTTTCATTTATTATTAATTCTATTATTTATGTAGGTCTACATATATTGTATTATCATGCTTTCATATTTTTAGTTTTAATGTCCGTTAATTGTGTTTTTTTGATGTCCAAGTACCCTTTGAATGTGAGATGGCACCTCTCAATGGGCTTATTTTTAAATTAAATTAAATCTCATAAGCATAACTAAACCCGAGTGTAAGTTGGTCTTAGCTAATGTTATCTTTATGCAATGGAGTAGAGAAGCATTGCATAACTGACTTTTTTTTACTGATATCTTGCATGTTTCATAAAGCCAATGTGTTGTGTAATTGTCTAAAAATTGAACAGTTGTAGCTTGATATCTAAACTACACACGTGAATTTGCAGGTCTCCACCCACCTTGATCGTCTCCAGCCCTGCGTCGATAATTATACACTGTTTGGGCGTCAAGGTTTTGGCTTCGCTGCCTCCCTACAACAATCAGAGTTCACAGAATGACATTAGACACACTCTACTCAAAATAGCAACACTCCAAATAAATACAAAAATAAATACAAAAACACAAGAGAGCACGGAAAATCATACCACATGCCTTTTTATTTAGCATAGTTTTGATATTTGGATACCCCTCTGGAATAAAACGGCAGCGAAAAAGAGCAGAATTGTATCATGGCAGACTTTGTGATGGGCTATATGATTTGATATGATAAATGTTGTATTGCTGTCCAAAGAATATTATATCAAATTGTAATGAAACGCGATGACCGCTGAAGCCCATGACCCAACGCTTACTGTAGACAAAAAAATGTAAGCATGTTCTCTGTAGAAAATCTGATATGTTCTCTTCAATGCTTATCGGGGCAATTTTGAAAAAGAAGTTCTTCATTAATTATGTTTTGTGGCTCAAACAGCTGTGTTTAGTTACTGCTGCTTTTTTGTCAACATCCACGTTCTGATCCTCTTTTCTGGTTTAAATAACCACGCAAACTGAGATCCAGGCTTTCAAATGTTCCTTCAGAAACATTTAAGTGGCTCCGCCCCTTTTTCTATGACTGGCTGTTACCTTGAGATTAGACAGTCCTTTAGCTGCTGTGAGTAGCTGGGCACCCTGCCGAGAGGAGGAGAGAGGAAGAAGTGGGTAAGTTGGGACAGTAACACTTCATGGGATGCTGTCGTGCTGCATTGTAAATCATAATTCTAAATAATTCAAAAGATAAAATGCAGTAATTTAACACGATAATAATTTTTTAAAACTGAAACAAACTTTTAAAGTCATTCCATCACTTTTCAAAAAGAAACACACCTGCTGATAATCACCACTGGGTGGCAACAGTACACAGCTGTTGCTCTTACTGGAGCTGAGATACAAGATGCTACATATACATGGCATATATTTGTAGATCTTCTTCCTTCTATTCATTCCATTGTGCTATTATTTGGTCACTTTGTATCTTACAAACTGCTGCTGTTTGGCTGCTGACTTGCAGATGTTGAAAAAGAGGATTCTCAAAAACAGACTGGGCCTTTTGTTATGTAACAAAAACTTCACTTAACGAAAGTAACTATAGTGCATGTGATTTGTACTCAGTGGGGAGCATTCACATCACAAATATTGTCCTTATTTACACTGTGTTTATGTGTTTCCCATCTTCTACACTGTCCTGTCTAAATCCTCTCATTGTTACGCAAGGTTTGACTTGTAATGACTGAAAAGACATCTGACAGAAAAAAGAAAAAAGCATTATGGATGATTCATCATTCAACTGTATTTTACTGTCTTGCGTTTTTTGCATTTCTGTCTTTGTGAGCATGTTTAGACCTTACAATTGCCATTCTGTCTTCCCCTCACATCCAATAATGAAGGGTTAGAATTAGTTTAAGGTTTAGAGCTCACTTTAACACAACTTCTGTTTACAGGTGTTGGACAGAACTAATACATAAGTGAAAAACTGAGCTCACATAGCAAACCTCTGTTGTCTGCTCCTTATCCCTGATTGAAGCTAAAGCTCAGGGCTACTTAAGCTGCTACAGGCCAAACACACCCTGAATCTTTGGCAGAGCTGTCGGAGGCCGAGCTGCATTGTGGGTAATTTAGGCAAAATGTGACAAGTACATTGAAAGCTGGCTCTGCTGCATCACATGTGGTCCCATTGTAAAAAACTGTCAATTAAGAGTCCAACACTGTCATAGAAGTGCTATACTGTGTCAGTGTTCTTTCATAGTATGAAGAAGTTAAGTTTAGGGCTATAGTTGGGGTAAGGCGTGTAGTTGTAAAGGACAGGGCTGCACTTACCAGGCTGTCATTGCTCTGAGGCAGAACGATGGTCTTTTCCAGGCTGTTTAGGACAATCTTCCACAGATCCTTCAGGATCCTCTTTAGCACCGTCTTCTCACAAATGTCAGCGAAGATACTGAGACTGGATCACAGTTAAACATCCACAAATGTGAGCTAAAGCGTGTTTGATCCTATAGTCATCAATGTACAGTAGTAGCCATTTTGTGTAGGTGCGGCATTAAACCAAACTGACCCAATTCTGAGTGATTATTTATTTGTATATTAGTGGTATCATGAGTAACAGTGATGTCATGTTAAAAGAGCCCCACATGTGCAGTTGTCTGCCAGCAGTTTATAACAGGAACCACTGTGTGTGTCACGCTTTGACTTACTTCCCATCCAGGAACTCCATGAGGGGCCTCAGCATGGTGTCAGCATCTGCCTCTGCGGTGTTGTGGTTGGGTGGGCCTTTGATCTGGTAGAGGATCTCAGCCATCTGACGCATGCAGCCGGTAATACGAGTCTGGAAACTGGAGGGCGAGAAGACAGAGACAAACTTACAGGAGAAAACTTCTGCTTGATGAGTGCATGCTTTTTCCTGGGATGTACTGGAATATTGTGCGTGTGTGTGTGTGTCTGTATGTATGTGTTACCTCTTAGCAAATATGGTGCTGAAGTTGTCCAGGACAGTGTTGAGTTTCACCTGCAGCTCATTGAGGATGTCTGCTGCCTCTGTATCCAGCTACACCGTACATAAATCAACAGGAGAACAAACACAGACGCAGGTTTATCAGAAACCCAACATATCACATCTCTGTTGTTATCCTGCATTAAGATTTAGTTTTTTAATTTGTCCTTTTTTGTGTTTTTTTGTACAATTCAGATTCCAAAACAGTTTATACGCTGATTGAAGCGTAAAAAAACAGAATGCGAAAATTTGCAGTAATGATGGTTTCATTAAGTGTCCCTGAAACCCATCGTATAGTATCCTTTATACAATTATGTGTTTCACAGAGTGTTAAAGCTCCCCTCATACTTCTTGTTAACAACTTAAACTTTCCCAGATGATTCTTTCACATCAGTTCATGGTTCCATCACCTGTTACCAATGAACCTGTTTATCTGTGTTCATTGTTCCAAACAGGTGTTATTGGAGCATTCCACAAATTTCCCAGCTGTTGTCACCGCAGTCGTGATAAGTGATCTGAAACATGTTGCTGGCATCATATTCAGGATAATTATGTATTTACAAAAATCAATGAGGTTAATGAGGCAAAACATTACATATATTGTCTTGGTACTGTTTGAAAGTACGAATATGTCATAAAAGTTAAGCCAATTATCATATTCTGTGTTATTTATGTTATTTACAGTGTTCCATCTCAATTTCTTAGTATTTAACTCCACATTATTATCAATCATTTAACTATTAAACTGACCACCCCAGGAGAACCTAAATGTAGCTCAGTAACCATTCAGTGTCCATTGATAGGATTGTAATGTGAGAATATGTGTACGTTGTTTTTATTATTTTATACACTTGGTCAATTACATATGCAGTAGTATTTCTGAACATGATAAAGAAAGTTTTTCTTTATGGATATTAACGACTACTAGAAACTGTGATTAACTATCTTGTGATTAATTTAGAAAAAGATTACATCAATCAAAAGCAAATAGTTAAATGTGATTAATAAATAAATGTGTACAAGCCGCAAGCAGGGATAGCAAAAATAAAACAGAAGTCTCATATATTTGAAAAAAACTGCATCTGCTCATTTCCACGCATCAGATTTATCAGGAGAATCTGTTCAAGACTTTTAACCGTGTGATGAAAAAATGATCTATTACAGCTGAGTAAAGCTGTTTTTATTGAAAAGAACTGTTCTTCACACATGCTGCTGTGCACAGGGACATGTTTAGATAAATGAGGCGGAAGCTGTGCGAAGGTATCAGAATGAACAAAGGAGGTGCAAGTCATGTTGAACACTGACAGACATTTTTTTCAATTTGGTACAGCACGAGCACTGCAGCTGATGTATGACTAAGCTGCAACCACCTAAACCAAATAAAACTATTGAGACATCAGGCTACAGTTTGTTTTTATGGTTATAGTCCAAGCGATGGAATTTCTATTCTTAGCGACCACTCAAAGTGCTTTACAACTTAAGTCAGCATGAACAAATTTACACACACACACACAGATCTGGAGCAATTTGGGGTTCAGTATCTTGCAGACTGGAGGAGCTGGGGATTAAAACCACTAACCTTCTGATTAGTGGCCCTCTCTACCACCTGAGCCACAGCTGCTGCAGCCAGTATGACAAACTTTGGAGGAAATGCACCTACAGCAAGAATAAACAACCAAACCAAAGGTGGTTGTGTTGTTTGTGAGATCTATTTTTATACTGAGTGTTAAAAACTTTGCGAAAATCAACATCAACATATGGTTAGTTTCTCCTCAACGCACTTTCGGATGTTTGAGCAGAGCTATAAATAAATATGTATAAAGCTGATTTGAATTGTGGTAGGCGAGGGAAACATTGTACAGTAAGTGTACATGACCTCCAGTGCGGGAATACATTTTGAGTGTGTAGAAGAGATGAGTAAGAGTGTGTGACACCACACTGATTTCTTAGTGTCAGTGAGTGAGACACTGAATAGAGTGAATGTATGAGTCAGAGAAACACACAATGAAATCAAGTATGGGCACATTGTGTGTGTGGAATGACGCTGCAGGATGATGAATGAATACAGATCAGTTACAGGAAAGAAATGCTGACTGAAATGCAAATTGCAAAGATCAGTACTACGCAAGATTTCAGCTGAGAAGAGTTTGTAGATCTAACGGGAGAAAGAGATGAGAAGCACATTCATGCCTTTTCGAACACACTCATTATGAAAAGAACGCCTCGAGCTATAAAAATCATACTACTTCCTGAAGAACAAGCTTAAGGTCCTCAAAAATATACAGCAGGAGGTTGAAGTAAAAGTCTTTTCCTTATACATTAAGAAGATCTCATCTGACAGCAGGGGGCTGTCACTCGACCCTCAGCTAATAGACTTCTTGAGAGTAGAAAGCTGAATTTGGTGAACATAGTAACATATAATAATCCTGCTGGGAAGCACAGTGAGCCTGATGCTCAAAGTAGAAATAAGGCAGAAGCTTCTTAAGAAATTATCTAAAATTAGCTGACTTTTACACACTGTGGATTTGAAGGAGATTGTTTTTCTGTAGGCATTTTCAGTCCCCAGTGGTCCATTTTTAAGTGAGATGTTTGCAGAAAATGACAAGGACTCCTGGGAAAACTATCGCAAACCTCAGCTTGGTTTGGATGCACAATTTCTGCAATTCTGACAGATAAAAACAGTCTGTAGTGCTGTAAGGACTATAGTTAATTTTAAGCTATGAGGTTAGGCTCTGTGTCAAAGCGCCTGTAGGAATACCTTGCAGGCATTTAAGGATGTGCTAAGGTTTATTCAGCATCTAACTGCACTGGCCGCAAGGAGACCCCGGGGCCAAAATGCACTGAAGCCAGTCCTCTGGACTACATGGTGTAATGTGATCGGCTTGATTGCGTCATGAGCCCTGTGGGCCGACATGATGATCCAACTATGAAGAAGAAGTTTAACTGTAACCAACTTTGAAAAACAAACAAACAAACAGCCATTTTACAGCCACGTAAATACAAGATACTAGCTTTTTTTTTTTTTGCTTTTGTTAAATTTAAAGTGGTAGTAAACACAAAATGCAACTTTAGAGTGCAGATTTGTGAGGGTTCTTTATTATTTACGCCACTGTTTCAGCTAATAGTCTGTAAATAATTTTCATGCATTTAGGATGAAGAAAATTCAGAAAAATACAACGAAATGACAGCAACATCTTTAGTGCTGCTGTAAGCACTGAACTGCAAAAACAGATGAGTTTGGGCTTAAATAATTATTTTACAATACATGCTCATGCTCAGTCAAACGATCGATCAAATTACAGTTTTGACGGTCCAACACAATCAATCTGAATAACTGCAAACAACTGCTTGGGACATTAATGCCTACAGTGGCCTCCTTATATTGCATTCAAGCAAATATCAAACAGTTTGAACAACACTCAAATTTTTTTTAACCCAGTGTTAAAAAAGGATTACAGATGTAACTGCCAGGTTACAGCCAGGAGTTGGAGATTTCACAGCTAATCTATGATATCTTCAACCGTGAATGACAAGTCAAAGACTCCTGTGAACTCATTCTCTCACTCAGCTGCTCGTAACTGCATTTCCATCTATGTAACAAGAACATGGCAAACGCTATCACAGATGTTCAAGGCCAATGGATTTTTTTTTTTCTTTTTATTTGTCAATTACTACAAAGAAACCAAAGCTGAAAAGTGCAGCTCTGAGTGGTTGTGCAGCCTGCAGGATAAAGTGGCCTTGAGGAGCCTGGTAACAGACCTCCAATAAAACTGCAAAATACAGCCTGGAGCTTATCAGTATGCCGGACCTCAAGTAGCACCACACGAACAGCAGCCAAGTGGCTGGATGATTGCAAGATAAGGCATTTCTGAAGTGTCCTCGTAGAAAGTGTGTCATCAATAACCGTGTAACTATGGTATTAGATAGAAGACAGTGGGAAAA
>JAPZDX010000007.1:23926028-23943850 GCA_029783625.1 Naso annulatus | reverse complement strand
ATAACTTTTGATAGAAGACAGTTAGCCTCTTACTTTTTTAGCCGAAAGCTAACAGCTGCGCCATTCAGATGAGCCCTTAATCATCATCGTATCCCTTTCCAAGGCTGAGTTATGTCCCCTGGAACTTAAGTAACTTTATACAGTATTCATAATGTAAATACAGTATAATAAAGCCCACAGTGAAGGTCCTCGGTAATTATTTAATCTGTTTTCCATACTAAAAACAGCTAACAGAAATGCAATGCGTCTTCTACTTCCGCTTCCTGCCTACCAAAATAAAATAAAAAACATTTTTTTATATCTACTGTAGCCTTTATATGTTTATATTTTTGAGTAAATTCTTTTGATTCTATCTCTGTTTTGTTTTTCTTGTCTTATTGGCCATATTACTATTTATGCATTCAAATGACACTCATATATTTCAAAGATATTCTAATAACCCAGCTTGTCCAGAAAAAAATAAAGTTTATTAGCCTATATGATTATGCATTACAGTTTTAAGGTTTTACAAGCATTTGGAGCAGTTGGAGAGGTCCAAACCAAAGCTGCCTCACAGAGAACACAATATGGAAAGCTGCTCCGTCCCAAAGCAAGTGGAAGTGGCGACAAGGAACCTACACCCAGGCAGAGATGGGTAGTGAGGAACTTGGAGTTTCTGCGACCATTTGTGGCCCCCAGAGCTTCTCAGACCACACTGAATGTAGGCTAACTCATAATCTGCAAAACAATTAATAATATAGGTTTTTACATAAAACAAGGTGAAACTGCTTTTTAATCTCAAAATGACTGATGCTGTTTTGGTAGTATCACATGTAACTGTGGTTTCGTTTTTTGATGAGTGTGACAGTTATTCATAATTGACTATTAGACTGGTCATATTATCGTCAAATAACAGTACAGGAATCATGTTCAGAGTCACAAATCAGGTTAAGAATAAGAATAAGGCTAAGAAAAGAGAGGTTTTCTCAGTAGCGTGAGTATTTCCATGGTTCATGCAAAACTGCTGTTTAAATTAGTACCTAAAAGTACCTAAAGCTCAAATCTCCAGCCACATTTTTTCTTTTTCTTTTTTCTTTTTTCTCTCTGTAAAGAGAATGTTGACTGTATTTTTGTCAGATAGCCCAGATGTATTATTCCCTTTCTTGCTTTACTTTCTAATGTTCTTTTCTAATGATATTCTTTTTTCTAGGTGGATGACGAACAGTCTGTCAGCATAGATGCCACGGAGGAGAGCAGTGATGACCAGGAGACAGAGGAAGATATGTCAGAGTCTTCCACCTCTGCCTTGCCACCTCCAACCCAGAAGTCCAGTACATCTAGACCGTCAACTCGGCTAAACTCACCTGAAAGTGCATCATCCCATTCTAGTCCGGTGGCAGCTGATCAAACTGATAGAGCACATAAGGCCAAACAGAAGTCAAAGGACAGGGGATCTGATGATCTTGAAATGGAGAAGGTCGCAATTTTAAAGAAAATGTCTCAAACACTGCTAGGTGCTGGTCAGGATACTGATGAAACATTTGGCAGACAGGTAGTAAGTGGAATAAAGCAAATCAAGGATCCAGCGACCAAGATGCGACTCTGTCGAAACATCCTTATCATGATATATGATGCACATGAAACTGAGCAGAGAGCCTCATTACATCCAGTCCCACAAAGCACAACGCAGCCAATGTACACCCCCCAAACACCTTGGCAGGCACATACAAGTAATTATGTTCAGCCATCTTACAGTCTGCTCTAATGTGCTACTTAGCAGCACTGCAAGAGCCATTTGACCAGGAGAGAGACATGATAACACTGTGAATACAGTTCCTTCTCTTCTGTGATGCTAGAGTGTACACTAATGTTCAAGTTTTGTTCAAATCAGTTAGCAGCCATATTGAGCCTTAAAAGCCATTTTTGAACATTAAAGTCATGATAAAGCTGCCATGCAATATTTGCAAGTTTGCACAGAAGTGGCTATGTTTATATGACTTTTTCATTTATGTCTCCATGTGCTCAGGTTTGTAGCAATGAGCCACAACCATGTTATATATTGTTTTTTAACGTAGAGGAAAACCATATTATTTGAAACAAACATTATTTCAATGACTCAATGGAAGCAACAGTGTGGAATGTCTGACATTTAATGTCAATAAAAGTTAACATTTAAACATTTCAGACACGTCTGTGGTCCTCTCTTTTAACACACACTAGAAATCAAAAAGCATTCTGCAAGAAGATGCTATAAAGACCCCAGAAATATTACATTTAACAAACTGGAATCAGAGATTTTGGAAATTTTCCTCTTAAAACTATTGGATCGATCCTTGCAGCTCTAGACTAAATCATATTTTCCTGCCAGGGAACAGATTCAGCAGGTGACAGAAAGTATGCCTTCTGTGCCTTGCTCACTGCCACAGAGGGAAGTTCTCCAACTCTTCACCATGAATGAGTGTGTGGTTCTCATCCTCAAAATCCACACAGGCTGGGGGCATGTATGCCTCTGATACTTTCTCCCTGAGAAAGTTGTGAACAGTGAGAGTGGCAAGTGTGATTGTTGTCACTTTGTCAGGTTCAAGTGCAATGTTGGTCAGGAAAATGCGTAGTCTGTTGGCCAAAATTTCAAACGCCTTCTCGACTGTCCGCCTTGCCCTCGAAAGGCAATAATTGAATATTTGCTGTCCAACGCATATGGAATGTTATGTTGGTATCTGGCAGTGGCCCTGGATGAGGAACATTCATAGGAAGCAATGAGCCTCATTTATCAAGTGAAATACACAAAATGTATGGAGAGCTTTTTAAATATACACTAAAATTCATTTCTACTTAAAACTAGATTAGGATGAGTCATGAAACATATGACATTCATATTTTGTGTTTTAAGTGAATTGTGGTACCATATAGTATGAACTTTCAAACTCTGACACACATGAAAGTATTGATAAATGAGGCCTATTACACAGTGCCTCAATAATTCTAATGTCAATAACGCAAAGAAGTTTATATTATACATCAATAACATTTTTACTATCTGTGGATGTATGGGAAAACGGAAATGAAATAGTTTTGTGTTGGTAGTGGCAGGTTTTTTTTTGGTTTGTTTTTTGTTCCACATCTATCCATGTTGCTCTTTGGTTCTAGTGTAGGTCGTAGCACTACAACTTTTTAATATGTGGACAATTGATTATGATGGAAGTACTATTTATAAGCACCAGGTTTGTGATTTTGTTTTTAGATTAAAAGAACATGCTATATGAAAAAGAATACTGTGGCGATAAGAAATATGCTAATCATAAATGTTTCTATAATTTCAGAGTATTATGAGTGTTGATTGATCAATCTCTTATTCATGGGAAATGTCATACCTTCAAATATTCCTCCTTTAAGGCATTATACAGGGCTTCACAGGTCTCCATCACTATCTCGCAGATAATTGTTCAGCCAATCTGGTACTGGAAGCTCAGAGACCCGAACGACCCTCCAATGAAAACACCCAGTTATTATGTGTCTGAAATACAACATTTTATTTGAAACAATCACACTGATTTTTAATTAATTCTTTTTACCAGTAGCAAGGCATCGTAGCGTGACTGACAGCTGCTGTTTTGCACTGATGGCCCTCCTCATTTTCGTGTCCATCTTGCGGATGAGTGGCTCAACCTTCCCAAGTAGATAACTGAAATACTCTACATCCATCCTGAGAAGATCTCAGAAACCCCTCCTGTCATTGTCCTATAGAATAGTAAAATCAAACAAATATTTGACACTATTTGGAAACTCAATGTGTTAAAAATTTTACCCCAAGATTACTTTGGTGACTTTTGGCAAAATGATTGGGCTATATGGCAGTCATACCAGGCCTTGGTAACCTACTGCTTACAAAGCAAATAGGCAAGGGTTTTAGGTGAGCAAACATGATATAAGTAATGAGATAAGTAATAATTAATATAACTGTGTGGCTGTAGGGTGTGTAGCTATGCTTACTCATTTTTGATGTCATTACACAACAGAGACGGCTCTGTGAAAAGATTATTTGCATATATATTCCATTGCTATGGTGTGAACTGTAGATGGAAAGCAGGAGTTATTTTCTACAAACCATTCTTGCCCTGCATGGCAGTTCACACCATTGCAATGTAATGTCGTCACATGACATACAAAACATGCTTGCCCTGACGTTTGTATGTGAACTGAATGTATAACGTCATGCTATCACTTCAGAGGCGGTCATAAATGAAAAGAGCTGTTGCTGTATTGACCGTTTTCTTGATTTCAGTTACAGTGATTGTGAAACCAGCTGATATAAAACAAACTGCTCTTAATTTATCATGGTATACATTCCCAAACCGCTATCATTTTCCCCTCCAAGAGATCTTCTGTTTACATATAGCGAACCTGGTAGCTAACGTTAGCTAACTTACCAAGCTAAATAAGGTAATGTTTTTGACATGTTAACACATTTGTTACCTCAAGTTCTGTTTGCAGGATAGACAGCCCATAGTGCCCTCCCTGTGCCATCCAGGAACAAGTCCACAACCGTTTCTTTTTTCCTTTTTTTTTTTGTGCCTTTTGGAGCAGAAGACAGCCACCATCACATACAGTGCCTCCATAGCCATGATTGACAACTGCTTGTCCTGCCTCCCCAACGACCTATGCCCTTGCACGTGCTCTTGATGGCAGCACGCGATAATTGGTTGGGGGTGTGGCCAGTGTCATACTTGTAGTGTGGCCTTCCGTCCTAGACGCAGCAAGAACTTACGGCACCATGTCTGTATAATTTGACATAGTGACCGTTGTGAACAACAAAAAAATCGTGTCGATCCTGGCATTACATGTTTTTGTGACCACTGGTCGTGTGCATTTGTGATGTAACAGTTGCTTCTCACTCCCAAGCAGAGGCAGCTAGGTGTTGAGGTCTGAATGAATCTCTGTTAAAAGGCCGGAGACGACACAGACATGTTGACCGCAGGGCTGGGCAATAGAGATAAAAGTATGTTAATATAAAATATTTCAGATCAGTCGATACTGATAATTATTGATGACTATTTATAAGGAATGATTATATACTAATAATTATGCTAGTGCAAAAACTCAGAAAGCTACGTGCAGAATTTCGTATCCATATTTTTCGGGCACCAATCCCTCCATTCATCTCTGCGTGCTCCTCAGCGCGGGCATGAAGCTCTTGTCTTTTCAGAGAAAAAGCCGCTGTAACTGTTCAGGATTGACCACCCTGTGTACAGTGTAAATAGAGGTGACTAAACACTGCACGTGCTGGCATGTCGTCAGTTGATGTGCTGATGGTGGCTGGTTGGAAAATTTTAACATATCACCCAACTCTACTGTGCGTCTTCTCCCTCTGCACTTGTTTGCTTGTTTCTGTGTTGCTGTTGTTTCACATGTTTAGTGCGGTGAAACTAAACCCATCGGTTGTTCGCGTCACTAGCTTTGCCTATTGCCAAAGGACATGTTAGGCAGTTTTTGAGCTGGGGAGGGCGCACGCTTGGGGCTCATCTGTTAAATGATTGGCTGTTTGCATGTCACTCGTAGCACACTCCATCAAGGGACATGTTAGGCTGTTTGTGAGCAGGGAGGGAGAAGCACTTCCGTGTTTTTCATGCAGCCGTGAGTTAAACTATCAAACGTTCTATCAACCTTTTTTTTATTGTATTGATGACGTGTCTATTGCCATTATGTATCGATATCATATTATTGCTCAGGCCTAGTCGACCAGTGATAAGAGTTGGGTCTACAGCTACATGCTAGGAACAAAACATAAGTCTTTGTAGTGGAATGGCCCACAGTGTCCAATACCAGAGAAAGAGCAAGAGATCATCATCGCCTGTCATTGAGGCAAATCAGACATTAGGACATACTTGGTATTATTTTTCAATGCTACAGCAACTGATTCAGAAACAAAACAAAAACAATACTGATTATTGACAGCATTTGTCTTGGCTCAGCTCCATACATCAACTTGCTTTTATATTCAGGCCTTCCCTTCAACTTCTCTTTCTGCTTCATTGTCGCCATGTTTATCTCCTTCCATTATTCGCCTTCACCTTCTCCCATCCTTCATTCTCCCTTCTTCCTCTTCACAATCATTTCTTAAAACTGTAAAGACTTGTATTACAGTATGTAAACAGATTTGCCTTCAAAATATAAACCCTTAATAAAATACACAAGTTCATTTTTTAAAAACTTCAATCAACAATTTATCTATGTTAAAAAAAAATCATATATCACTTCACATGTCTTTGTTGTACTGCCAAGTTAATGGTGTATGGACTGTTTTATTGCTTTAAAAAAAAATCTTTTTGTTATGTTCCTTAAGGGTCAATGGCGCTGCTCTGGAGAAGACCTTAAACAATGAGAGAGTTGTCAACAACTCCTTTAACACCTGTAATTAAAATGTGATCAGATTACAAAATTCTTCTTCTTATTATTACTACTACTACTACTAATAATAATAATACTGTTATGATAACTAGTAGTAGTGTAACCCAACACGTGGCCTTACCTGTGAAGTATAGAATCCATTCTGCTGATCCTGTTGTCTCAGAGGGAGAATGTAAACAGGACTTGAATGTAGCCTAAAGTCTTGTTGGCTACTAATTTGACGAGAGTTGCAATAAAGGAGAAAGTGAAAATGTGTGTATGCCAACAATGAGTTGGTAGCAGCAGGTCATCATGAGCAAATTTGTAAGTCTGGCTGTGTTGTCTAAATCCGAAGACTTAACAGCGTTATTGCTAACAGCACAAGCTACTCCAGCTAACAGTTATGCTCGCACTGAGACCTCTCAGCTGTTGTCCATATTGACTGCACGTTAGTGGATAAGCGCTGGGATTAGTTTTATACTTGACCGCTTAATGTTTGCTCCTTCATCTAAATGAGTATTGAAAAGTGTTTTTTGAGTCTGTTGTTTTGTGTAGGCATCGTGATGCATCTTATAATCAAGAAAATTCCATATCTCTACACCAGCCAATTCATATTATAATGTGATTGGTTAAAAACTTTAAAATTTGCATGAAAAGCTTAATATTCTTACCTGACTAGCATAATGTGATGTGATTGGTTAACGGAACACACAGACACACGGGGATGAGAAGAAAATGACCTGGGATCTCACAAAAAAAAAAAAAAAAAAAATCCTACCACGACCTTTGAACAGCAAAACATCCACCTGTCAGTGTCCTGACAGGATCAAGCATCAGCAATCGGCAATTATGATCTGAAACACAGATGAAGCAGCTCCACAATGTCACAGATAGGTGTCTCCCTTAAATTAAAAAAAAAAAAAAACAGTAGGAACATCAGGGTTTAACACCTTTTGAGCAGGTTGAGGTTCGGTGGAATCTGTTTCCATTTGCATGAATGGACCTCTAGTGATAATCTTTTTTACTTATGTGCTAGAATACAGCTTGTCCTCACTGCTGAACACCTCATTCTCTGATCATCTGCATCCTTTTTTGTGTCTTTCGTCATTTTGTCCCTTAGTGTCATTCCTCTTAGGGCACACTCACACTTGGCCCAGTTGTCCCGTACCATGCTGAAGCATGATTGTCCCCCCTCCCCTTTTCCCACTGGCCTCCACTCATAATGCTCCAGTACAAGTGCACTTGAGCACACTTGAGCTACTTGATCCCATGGAATGCGACCCTTATTTTTTTTCATCTTTTCATCTTGTAAGAAAATTTTTCAATTGTTCTCTGGTATCCACGATCCAAAAGACAGTCTCGGATTTTTCCACTGCTCTTTATGCGGACTTTGTATGCTGCTGTCTGCCTGAATTTAAGGTGAATCTTTTACAAACAGTCATAGCGATGTCGGCGCCTCATGCCTGTGCTTGTGCATGTGCACCCCTATTGTGCTGAAGTCCACGTCTTCCAACCGTGCAAGGGCTGACACAGCGTGCTGCGCCTGAGCACGGAATGAAGCGCTCACACCAGTCAAACAAACTTAACTTTGGGAGTCAAATGTGCTCAGGCATGGCACGGATTGCCCAGTGTGAGTGCATCCTTGGTGTCCCAGTGTGGGAACTGTGCTCTCCAATCTCCTTTACAGGCCGGAATGGGACAATATGGTCCCTCTTCTGTTTTTGGTCAGACTACATAGACAGGGCTATCTCCAGTCTGTTTGACAACAACATAGATTTTTTGTACCCACCTGTCTAAGAGTTTGTGCTTCCCCTTTGTGTTTACATTTTTCACTAAGACCTTTCTTCCTGGAAAAGTCCAGCTGCCATGACCTTCTTGTCGAACCTGGCTCTGTTCTTCTCACCCATCTCTTGGAACTTTTAGGAGCTAGTGAGTAGTACTCTTTCAAGCGTGGACAAAGGCCTTTGACGTACTCTGAGTGGGTGTTGCGGGTTTCCATATCAGGGTGGATGCCCAGAACTAGGTCAACTGGCATTTTGGGCTGCCTCCCAAACACTAGCTCACAAGATGAGTAGCCTGTTGTATCACTATATCATTCTTGTGCAGTCATATGCATGGACCAAGGATTTGACAAAGTCCCTCCAATAGTATTTGTCTCTCTCTTCCATGGTCCCAAGCATATCCAGGAGTGTCCAGTTAAATTGCTCCACCAGGTTTCACCATGGATGGACTGAGCAGTCAACTGGATAACCCATAGTGGATGGAGAAATGCTCCCATAGAGCCTTTGCAGTGATTCTTGCTTTTTGGTCTTTAGTTGACATTGCCACAGTGAATTTTGTAAAGTCAATGGTGATATCTAGTATGTTCCTTGTGTCTCGATTGTCCGAGGAGGATAGATAATCCATACAGACAAGTTCAAGCGGGTAGGTAGCAGAAATATTTTCCAAAGATGCAGCCTTTTGGGGCAGGGCTTTTCTCCTGAAACAGAATTTGTACTTTTTGCATTTTTCTTAAATGTCTCCGGCCATTCTTGGCCAGTAGAATCTGGCACGAACAAGGTGTAATGCACGCTCAGAACCAAGGTGGCCAACGTGATTATGCAGACCTCGCAATGCCCTTTCTCTAAACTGTTCAGGTAAGACCAACTGATAGATAAGATTGCCTTGGTCAATCCACCTTCTGTACGGTATGCCATCCCTGAGTTTGAGTCTTCCATTTCCTTAGGAGGAGTTTGACATCTGGATGTTCAAGATTTGTGTCTCCAAATTTGAGTTTTACAGCTGTCTCCACAAAGGTGATGACATGTAAGATAGAAGGATTGTCTTTTTGAGCTTTACAGCAGCGAGAGTTTGTCAGGATGGTAAGATGTCTTCACCAAAAACCCTAGGTACTAATAAGGGGTCAATGACAAGAGACTCTACAACAACAAGTTGTTCTGGGTGGCGTTCACCTCCAAATGTCACCAGATGATGTTGACAAAAGGCAGAGAACACTTTGTGACCCATGTCATCTCCTGCATCCATAAGCGGTCTTTTCATATCCTCAGTTCTCTCCCCCTCTGTATTGAAATCTTTTTATCTCAAGATGGGTCTTGAGGCCGGTGAAATAACCCGTCTGCATGGTGGTTGGCCTGTTCTGCTCTGTATTTAATGGTGAACTGGTAGATAGAAAGAGCGGCTAACCAGCGATGTCCAGCAGCATCCAACTTGGCAGATGTAAACTAGGGATGCAACGGTTCTCAATATTTTATTGAACCATATGGTCCGCCATCCATGATTCAATGCACACTTTGAAATTGCGGTATTTTCGGTTTTGCGTAAAGTTTTGTGTAACTAGCTTCGATGTATTTCTTCCTGAATGGGCTCTGTTGGAGCTTCAGAGCAGCCCATGAACGCAGCATGTGACCACGCCTCCCAGCCGATCGCAACAGTGCAGTCACTCATTTCATTTAACAAGTGAAGTTTAGGAGCATAGTTTGAGGAAGCAGGCTTTTCTTTAATCACGGGTCTGTTTCTCTTCCCCTCCTGATGTGCTGTGTCTGTTGGAGAAAAGCTGATTTTTAACGTGAAACAGCGCATTTGGGTTTTTCATGCTTTTCATGGACCATTTTGTGAGTTAAAACGTAGGACTGAGCAGTTAATCGAATTTCAAGTACGATTTTAACTTTTCATGATCATAAAAACAATGTATTTAAAGTAAAATAATTATTATGGTGCATGCTGTAGTGTGTAGGACCTCATCTTGTGTGGTTAATGTGACACACTCCTCCTTCCCAGCTAGTTGTGTGCTCCGCCCCTCCACTAAAGCCCAGACAGTTAACTTTCCCCTTTCCTGTTAAGAGGTTTGAAGGGTGATGTGCAATTCTTAGTCTCTGAGTGAAAATGTTTAGAAGACACCAGAAAGGCGGATTTGGTGGAAAAAAAGGGTAAAACCAATTCAGTCATCCGGAAGCATTTGGTTTTGAGGAGTCTGACCTGTAACAGACAAAAATAGTGTGCAAGCTTTGTCACACTGTCATGTTTGCACTCCAACACAACAAATTTGTTTAATCACTTGAAGTCCACTCACAAAGTGGTCTATGACGAAGCAATAAAGGAGCAAAAGACACAGAGAGGTCGAAGCTCTTCAACCTCAGCTAGTGCCAACACAACTGCAACACAGTCCTCTATTAAGGACACTCTACAGTTCCACCACATATCCTACCCACTCGCAGAGACATTAAAAGGTGACAGATTCTTTAACATTCAAGCTAGCTAAAAATGTGCCCTGTCAGTACCGTCAGGAACCCGGCGTTTAAGAACCTGGTGTACACTTTGGGTAAGCGTTTTGTGTTGCCATTGCATTCCCGTTTGAGCAGAGTTGCATTGCCTGCCCTATATGATAAATGTCGCACAGAAGTTGCAAAAGATGTCTCTACAGTAGAGTATTTTGACTCAATAATGGATTTCTGGTCAAGCCGCACCAAGGAGCTGTATATAGTCTCACTTTGCATAACGTTGATGCAGATTTTACCGTGAAGATGAAATGTCTCCTTACTTCGTTTTTCCTTGAAGACCACACAGGGCAAAACATCGCAGACTGCCTAAGGCAAGCAATGGCTACATAGGATTTAAAGATGCAGAACCTTGTTTGCATTACTGCAGACAATGCCTCAGATGTGAAGCTGGCAGCTGAACTCAGTGGCTGGATAAGGCTCCATTGCTTTGGGCACAGACTCCACTTGGCCATAAGTGAGAAGTTTTCTTTCCTCCTGATTGTGTGAGATGTGATGTATTTATAAATAATAAACAGTGCATATATTTCACCTATATCTTACATACAGCTATTTATACGTACGTACATACATACATTCATGCGTAAAGAGAGTTAAATCTTCTTCTAAGGGTGGACCTCCTTACCTGTCCGGAAATCAATTATCATGTCCTTCGTTTTGGAGATGTTTAAAATCAAGTCATTCCCCTTACACCAGACAACAAGGTTATCGACTTCGGCTCTGTAGGCCGATTCATCTACATTCTTAATTAATCCTACTACTGTTGTGTCGTCTGCATATTCAGGAATGCAACAGAATCAGAGGGGGAGACACAATCATTAGTGTATAGATGGTAGAGCAAAGGAGAGAGAACACAGCCCTGGGGGGCCCCGGTGTTCAGGGTCATCTAGAGAATAAGTGACCAATTTTGACAACCTGTTCTCTGTTAGAGAGGAAATCTAAAATCAAGTAGCACAGAGACTCATATTAATAATTTAGGGCACACAATCATATTAAATGCTGAACTGAAATCAATGAACAAAATTCTAACATAAGTTGCAGAGGCCTCCAGGTGCTGCAGGATGGTGTGTAGACACATAGACACAGCATCCTCTACAGACCTGTTGGGCTGATAAGCAAACTGATACATGTCTAGCTTGACAATACTGGACAAATGATCAAAGACAAGCTGCTCGAACACCTTCATTATAACAGAGGTTAGGGCAACGGGTAATGTAACTAATCACTTTTGATTCAAAGTAATAAGTAAAGAAAATGTATTCCTTATATAAGGAGTAATCAGTAGTAAGTAGCTTATTACCGTTTCTGGTTATATTGTACCACACTGCTGTCTCCCCCATCTAGTGCCAGAAACACTGTTTCATTTTCTCATTCATTCATTCAGTATGTATGCATGTAGTAGTCACGTGCATTTTAGTGGAGTTTTACTGGTGTAAATAGTCTGACAGTCATACTATGGAAAATGTACTTTTGTTTTGAACATGCTGTGTCCTTTTGTCAAGGATTTTCTAGATGAAGAGTTCGCTTTACTACGCAGGAATTAACACACAGGCAACGTCAGGAGATGATTTTGAGAGGAGGTGTTTTATTCCAGATTAAGACCACTTGAGATACTGTTTTTCTTTACAGTCTATTACATATCTGCATAATCTTACCTGCTCGTCACCAGCATCGCTCAGATGTTAATTTAATCAGGCCTTGTAAACGGGATGACAGTGAGAGGACGTTTGTTGGGGAAAAAAATCAAAAAAACAAAAAACAGAACGAACTGAAACTGTAAGATGGTTCCACAGGAAAGGAGATTGATAACCTGAAGCTCTGGTTCCCATTCTACTTTTGGAGATTTTTGGGACTAACAGTAAATCTGGATTCTGAGACCTTAATGTTCTAGTCAGATAATAAGCTCTTTAAGATATGATGGTGCCTGATCATTTAGCTTTTTGTAGGTGAGGAGGATTTTAAATTCTATTCTGGATTTCACAGGTAGCCAGTGCAGAGATGCTTATACAGGAATAATATGATCCCCTGTCTTGTTCAGTTCTTGTAAGTACACATGTCGCAGCATTTTGAATCAACAGCAGACTCTTTAAGGAGGCACATATCCACACTTCTAAATATCCAGGTCCAGTCATGACTAGGCTTTCCCAGTTGTGTTCTTTCTAAGTGTGGTGTTGTAGTCAAGAATCAGTCCGTGGTTTCAGTTAACTTCACTTTTTAATTGTGCTTACTTTCAAACAGCTTTCATCATTATTCAAGTCTCATTTCTCTCTCTCGTAGTCTCACTAGAACACACAATTAACTATACTATACTAAGAATGTACCAAATTGTTGATTTATTCATTCCTATAGTCACCACTATCTGTTTAAAGACTGCATGAAATGGAGGTCAGAATGCAATGGTTACGCATGTTGAAGAACTTGTCACAGATATTGATAGACATTCACAGTAGCCAGTAGGACTAAATGTGTACTACATCCACCCTCCGCTCCAGCTGACATCTTGACAATGAAATTGGCGATAAAAACAACGTAGAGCAGTACATCACGATTTAATTTACACCACAGGATTATGTTGTGAACACAGACGCAACATTGTTAAGTTTTCCAACGTTTCTGGGACTTCCGCAACTGATACAGTGCAGAGATGATGATATCAATCAGCCGTAGTTTCTGATAGAAAATGGCAATTCCCCCTTCATCCTGGTGCTGCTAGCTAATGCTAACTTCCCACTTGTGGCTGTGTGTCTTGTATGACTGTCAATGGTCTCAGTACACGAAACAAACCTCCGGTTCATTTTATGAACCTAGACACTATGTTGTCAAGGTTTCCAACCTGTCTAGGACCTCCACAACTGATATAGAGCAGCTAACGTGGTTTTATCAGCCTTAGTTAATGACAGAAAGTGGCAAGTCCCCCCCCCCAACAAGCTTACCCGCAATGTAGCTGATGCATGCCAATGGTGGGCTGGTTTCTACATTATTCTAAAATATCAAGGAAGGATTTTCATTGGATGAAAAATTACAAATGCCCCCGAGGGCAGGACAAATTATCAAAAAAATTAAAAACACTTTCCAGTGAGAGAAAAGAACAGATTTTTACGTAAAAATACTCATAAATTATTTTTCCAAAATCTATTTGGCATGCAGCATGAGATACATGAACAAATAAGTTATAGACACAGGATTAAAACTAGGAAAGTGTGTCTTTCATTTCATGCAATCTTTAACAATAATTTTGTTTTTTCAGCCGACGGCCGGCCAATTCAGCATGTTGAATCGGCATAGATAATTGACATTCTGATTGGCTGTTGTTCAACGGAAATACAATCCTGGTAGCTAGTGTCATGCCTCTGGATAACTAGACTGATGACTTCCTTCAGCAAGTAAAACTTGACGAGAAAGAGTGTGGTTAAATTTGAAAAAAACCTAAACTTCAGCTTCCAGCTTTCAGCATGAGTTCAGGAATACCCCTTTAGTCTTTTACTGTAGTACCCATGACTCACGTGCAGTCTTTTACTTTTCTCTTCTGCCTCCTCCTTTCTTTTGCTCAACCAAAATACAAAAGACTGAAAAGGATATTATCATTTGCAACTTAATCTGATACATTCTGGTTAGATACAGTTTATGTTGATGCGTATTGCAACTTTGATACTCACTGCAACTCACTTATTATTAGTCACACTTTTGTCATATTATTATTATTAGTAGTAGTAGTAGTCCTAGTAGTAGTAGTATTACTGTTTGTCTATTTGCTCTTGTGTGAATTTCTTTCAATTGTTGGGTTTTAACAGATATGAAAAATTAAATAAAATGAATATAATCTAACTATAGTGTGCTCTAGACGTACCAAAATGTCTCAAGAAAATTTTGTTGTGATTTGGCAGTGTACAATGAATTAAAATGACTTGACATGTTATGAAACTGTGTAAATAATGAGCGACAGTGGTGTGGAAATGGTTAGCAAAAGTTGCTTTGTTATAATGACGGTATATCCACCTTTCCAGTTCTTCGGTTTCCTTTTTGAATGACAGAGGCAGACTGACACCATCTGGTAGTCTGAAGAGTTATCTCCTACACAGAAGCAGATTATATGTGGTAGTTAACAGTCGGCTATAGTCTTTGTGGTGTGTTCAAGCGCAACTTTTTAGGCCAAGACACACACAAAATGACGAGACTGAAGGCTCAGCCTTTGTCACACTAGTCCTTTGATGTCAGTTTGGTGTGTCAAGGCTACAACAATGGCCTCCTTCACTGGGATTGACACCTCTTTGGACCACATGCTAAGAGTTCCAAGGATCAGCTGCCAAATGCGAAATTAAGATTTGGAATAACTTCCAGACCTTCTATCCAATAATTTGCCATGAAATAATGACAGTCACTTGTTCAGTTCCTTTTGAGCCTCACGGTTAACGCAGTATTTGGAGTAAGCAGGCAAAATTACGTTATTATGTTGTCACTGTCCAGATCCCTAAGCTTCCGATTGTAGATTTGATGTTGTCACTTGTCATTATTGTTATTATGCTTGGAGATGAAGCTTCAGTGGAGTTTATTTTCAGGTCACGCGTTTTGTGTACTCTATGATTAAGTCACCAAGTCTGTTTCAGTTGCACTTTGTGGCATTTTTTTTAATCCATACTTCAACAGTATTGATAAAACCAAATGCCACAAAGTGTTTGCTTTGTGTTGTTGTTTATTATGTTAGTAGTAAATTGTTTTGACGATCCAGTGTGTATAAGTTAAAGGATTTATTTGTAAATTGTTGCAGAAATTGACTATAAAACTCATAATTATGTTTTAATTGGCATATAATTTCCTGAAAATAAGAATTGTTGTGTTGCTTTGCCTTAGAATGAGCCTGTTATATCTACAGAGGGAATGGATCCTGTTTCATAGTCAGCCTTGATGCACTGCCATGTTTTCTAATTGACAATTAGATTCTGGCTATAAAGGCACTCAGCCCTGGAGTGTGGGAGTCCTTTAGCCACTCTTACCAATTCTTTGAAGATGTATGCTATTTTGTGTTTAAATGGTAATGGCGAACATTTGCTATTGCCTCAATAGTCACCATCACAATTCCTTAGAAATGTGTTTTGCACCCTACACTCCATACTGAAAAAAGGATTGGTGGACTGCAGTGAAACACAGCCATTACTGTGAATATTTAAAGCTGTACAGGTATGAATATTCACTTCAATTTTAGATGTATTCTTTTAAAATTTGTGGAGATTACTGTATTTTCAGCATCAGCTCCTCTGTCTGCTTGCTTCCAGCCGTGGATGGTTTTGGTTAGAGATTCAACTCGACTCGAGTAGACAAACAAAAGAAAAGAAAATTAATTGCAGACTGTTCTGATGATCAATTTATCGTTGAAATCATTTATCAATCAGAAATGTCAAACGTTTGCTGATTGCAGTTTCTTAAATGTGTGGATTTACTGCTTTTCTTTGTCTTGTCTGACAGTAAATGAAGAATTTGGGGATTTGGACTGTTGGTTGGGAAGAGAAGCAATGTGGAAATGTAACTTTGGCTGTATGGAAACGGCAAAGACCATTTTTCCTCATTATTTTATATATTCAATAATTGTTTAATAATCAGCAGATTAATTCTGAAATAACTGATAGTTGAAGCTATAGTTCAGGTACATCAAAGTGTTTTCGAAAGTGTAACTTCTTGGTTGCATTACTGACAATTTTTTAAACCCAAATTGGTGTGCTATGTTCTATAGTAACAAATTAGAAAAATAAAATATGAGCTATAATTATTTGGTTTGCATTATTGACTAAGTATGTAATTTCTTGAAACTGAGGAAACCAACAGTAGTTAAAGATGAAACTTAATTTTGCTATTTAGAAGGCAGGCCATTACATTAAGCTGAATTACATATTTCATTTTAGTATACTGAACATGAAAAAAAAAATTCTCAAATAGATAAGCTATATTTGTATATTCTTCTAAAATTACTGAAAAAGGGCAAGCTCAGTCAACTCAAAATATATGTCTGGATTTAGATACATTTATTTTGTGCAAACACTTGACATAATAAAATTAATTGAAGTTAACAAAATCTTTAGTGTGGCACTTAATCAAAATAAAAGTGGGAATCTAAAAATAAGCATGATCCTTTAATTTACAGTCGCCATCTGTGAGGTTGTAATAAAAGGCCCCAGGTTGCAATTCAGGTTTTCCACTGTAATTGTGTCTCTCAGCCTAAGCACAGATAACCATGATGACATCAAGACAGTCATTAATGTAGTGTTGAATTTATTTGGTTATAAATGTGACATTTATTTTATTTTATATTTGTCAATATCTAATCACATTGTCGAGAATATTGTTATAGGAGAATTACTCTCTGCTGTGTTCTGATATTGCTTCGAGACAAGATTGCTCACCCACCATTGCTGAGTAGTGGTAGTAATTGACCAGTAAAGTGACTTTGACGAATGAAAATAAGTGGAGTCCCTCTTGGAGCAGCCGGTTGTCATTCATGGTTGCCTAATATGTTTACCCACCCAAGTTATAGTGCCTCTATTCCTGTTTTTGATTTGTAGTGTTGGGCTTCACCGATTCTCTGAATGGAGAGGTCAAACCTCGTATACTGTTGATGGGCCTGCGGAGAAGTGGGAAATCCTCCATCCAGAAGGTGGTTTTCCATAAGATGTCACCCAATGAGACCCTCTTCCTGGAGAGCACCAATAAGATCTGCAGAGAGGACGTGTCCAGCAGCTCCTTTGTAAGCTTCCAGATCTGGGACTTCCCTGGCCAGATTGACTTCTTTGACCCCACCTTTGACTATGAAATGATCTTTAGAGGAACTGGAGCACTAATATTCGTCATCGACTCACAGGTCAGGCCACCAAAACATATTTTGTAAAGTAATCGTTTAAAAATGTCCTGAGTTATTTTTTGTTGAAGAGCTTTTGCTAGCATGCTGCCTGTCTCGCTCTGACTAATTCAAATTGCATCCAGTGTCAGTGGTATCAGTGAAACCTTAACATACCAATCCCTAGTTATAAGATGCCTTGCCTGCTTTACAGAAACAACCTTGTCATTGACGAAAAAAAAAAAAAGACAAAATCTTGTTGGTAAGACAAAAATATGGATGTAAGGTAGCAGTCACTTCTTCAGCAGTGAATGGAAATTTCTTTGTTGACCTTGTAAGACTCCATAAAAATGAGCTTGTCT
>JAPZDX010000007.1:23847186-23861987 GCA_029783625.1 Naso annulatus | reverse complement strand
GGTCCCCGTTCACTTAAATTGTTTAGGAGATAACTGTCACCACCTTTTACTGTGAAACTCAAGCAGCATTTTGTGGACTAAAGAAAACTCACCAGACCTTCCATCAGGATCGGGGTGAGAAGATAATCACTGAACTTTCATTTCTGGGTGATCTATTCCTTTAAGGCTTTACTTTCATCCTGCCTCCATCTCATCCATTAGAAGAATCACATAATGCAACTCTGTGTAACTTTTGCCCCGTGCTGCTAAGCATTTTACTTCAAACTTAAATGAACAAAACACAAAAATAGCACAAAGTAAATCTTTGTATTTTTTGAGTCCACAGAAAACAAGTGATGATAGTAACGGTATTTATTTGTTGTTATGCATGTTTTTTCCAAATACTATGTGGTTGAGATTAGATACAAAATGACATTTTGAATACTGTGCAGAGCTGTTCTCACCATGTGTGTTTGTTGTCGCTTTTATTGTTGGACAGAGTGACAGTGACAGCAGCCTGTAACATGGACTTCAGCCGCTTTCCTCTGGATTCTCAGACCTGCTCGCTGGAGCTGGAGAGCTGTGAGTAGATGTTTCATTCATTTATTTGCACTTCCAAAAATCAGGAACTGACCAGAACAAAATTAGAACTGATCAGAGACCTCATGGTGACATGGTGAAGGAGACACTATTAGATGTATCAAACATCTGAGGTGCCACCAGCTACGTATTACAGGGGTCTTAAGTAGTTTGACCATCAGTCCCGTCCCTTAGAATAACACTGTACTAACCAAAGTATATACTACCATGAGGGAAAGCATCAACATCACTGGAAAGAAATAAGAGCAGTCGGGAAACATGGCAGTCAGACAATCTGATTGTTGATCTGTTCATGGAAGAGAAAAATAAACCTGATGGTAAAAATTCTGGATTGTAATGATGTTATCTTGCTCCAAGATCTTATCAATTACGTTGATATTATTAATATGACTTTTCTATCTTGATTATGCAAATCAATAGCCATGTTAAATAATAATCAGAATAAAAGCTTGATCAGAATAAAAATGCTTCATGTAGACATGTCATCCGGAAGATTCTGATCCGATACAGCCGAGACGGGTAGTTTACACCGATCGTTTTTGTGACTGGTGTCCATGTACACACTTGTTCCAATCGTGTTTCGTGGTTTAGGTAAAATAATCCTTGCTGCACGTCTGCCTTACATTTCCAAGACAGGGAAGCTCATTGCATATTCCTGTCTGCTTTCCTGTGAACTATATCACTTGTCATGATGGTTTTGACATTTGCATTACCACCATGATAATGTAGGACAGCGGGAGCTTCCTGCTTCTTAGTGCTGAAGACAATGCTCCAGTTAGTTTGTCCTGTTACTTTTTTTTACTTTTACTTTTACTTTTACTTTTCATGTATAAAAATGCCTGTAATTTCAAAATGGTCAAAGAAACTCCGTCACTCTGAGTGTTAATGGCTAGGGGAAAAAGGTAGCTGCAGCCACTTGTCTGTCTGTGGCTTCGTGCTGCTCATGCAGGGGCAATACCTTCCTACTTCGGCAACGACAAGCACGAAGTTACCGCTGTTTGGGTCTAACATTGCTCATGGTGATGATTCTTCAGTCCAAGCCATGTCAAGTGATGCTGTTAACGGGAGAGCATACTGAGACTAGGATACGCCTTTAGCTTTCTCATCTTGAAAAAATATATTTATTGTTGTTTATCCAGGAGCAGTACGCCCTGCTGAGCCTGTAGAGAAATATCTAAAGGCATGCAGAGACCAAACAGTGACAGCCGCGTTTGTTTACAACATGTCAAAGTTGTTCAGTCTGATTAAACACTTGATGCATGCATACATACGTCATGATCTGGTCACTTTATTTAGTGTCCATGTGCACAGTAAAGCTGGAAACTCCAATCACTTTAGATTTTGATCGAATCAAAGCTATTGTTGACTGTCCTATTTCATAGTGAGGAAATCCAGTGTGCACTGTATTTTGTTACAACTGATAGTAATAATTGTATAAGTAACAGTAATAGTAATATTCTGGCATTATCCTTTAATAATGATGCCATACATATATTAACAGATTGAGTTATGAAAGCATTATTGAACACATAAACAAAACAGGAGACCGATTCAAACTTTTTTTTTTACAGTAGAAATCACCACTTTGACTGTATTAATGCTTTATGTTATCCTATAACATCATGATTTTATAACCAACAAAAAATTTTCCCCGTATGTTTTCATGTCACTGATCACACAAACCAGTAATGTTACTGATGAGTTCTTCCAGTCTTTAGAGAAGCTGATGTTGGTTCACTGCCGTATATGATTGGTCATGCCTGGCATATCGTTTCCTACTTAAAAAAAAACAATCTGATTCCCTGTTACCATGCTCTTCTTCCTACTCAGTGTTTTCAGGGTAAGAAAACAGGGTATACCTGAAAACTTACAGAGTAAGAGCGAGTACACTCTGTACCTTTTTAGATTCTGTATTTCTGAGACATCAAAGACATTCCCAGGAAAGACCAAGCACGCACCGGGGCCATTTCACAAAGCGTCCCTACACATTTAAGATTAAACATAACCCCCCCGGTGTTTTAAAATTCAATGTGAACTGTGTTCAAAACAACTTCAAAACACTGACAGTAGAATGGGAAGACATTTGGGGATTTTAGGTTGCTACTGGCCATTAGGTTATTCAGAAATTACAGTGTAAAGATAAAATCTATTCACAAAGCCTCTTGTAGCTCCAAAGCTAAAGACCTGCTCACAGAAGGAGGCTGGTCTTTTATGGGTTTCTCAAGTAAAGAAGAAGATGGCTGCATAAAATGTCAGACCAACTTTCATCTTTGGTTGTGTTATTAATCACATCAGTGCTTAATCCTGTTTGAAGGCCTCAATTTATTTCATTTGCACTGGAAGTGCACTGGGCACCAGCGTGGAGAGCTATACACTGGATTTCCTCTGTGTTTTGTTACGTTAGCAACATTAGTTATGACTGTGTTAGCTGTGGGTCGAGAACTGGCATGTTGAGTAGTAAGCAAAGGAAGGCATGAGCAAAACAGGAAGGTTAATCAGCAGAACTATTTGAACCAAGATTATCATTTAACCTTTTAGTCATGTGTCTCTAATTCTCACAGCACAAAAAGTCGGGATAAGAGAAAAAAATCAGCCAGGTCTACAGTGAGACGCATTTTTTTCCACTTGTTTTATATGGGCAGTAGTGTTTGGCACAATGCTCGAGTGAAAAAAAAATGAAACTCAGAGCACAAAAACATTGTGCATCATGTGTATTTTTTTTTTCCATCTAATCGGATGAATATCTGGCATTAATTTTATGGAAAATGAACATGTATAATCCTAAAATAAGCCTTAACCGAGCATCATTCAGGCAGACCAGCTGCCTTCCCCAGCATCCTATATGGGAGCAGCATCTGACCCTCAGTCAGAGTCAGAGCATGTCCCCTTCGCCCATTCATTTGTGTTGTATGATTTTATATATGAGGTGCAATCAAAATGTAATTATAAAACTGTACCTGATGTAAAGCTGGCCACCATACTTCCTTTGTCTCCTCCCTTAATATCAGTTCTGCCTCTTAGTTATAGTCTTAAACCACTGTTATTTTGAAGTGTGATGTCACTGAGTGATTAGCCAGCGATGTAAAGATCTATTGGAGATGACTGAGTCTATTATTGGATTTTATCTACTGGACCATGTGATGTTTTGCAGATGCCTACACCGATGAAGACCTGATGCTGTATTGGAAGAGTGGTGATGAATCTCTTAGCACTGATGATCGCATCTCATTATCACAGTTTCTCATCCAGAAGTTCCACACTACATCTCGTTTGGCCTTCTACAGCAGCACAGGTACACACACACACACACACACTCACACACACACACACACTGATACACACACAAACACTGGATTAACAAAGACAATAATAGTTTTCAATAATGCTTGTTATACACTGTTCATGTTTACAGCGTTATGATGTGAATGACAGTTCTGTCACCTGAATGATTCAGATCTGCTTTCCTTTCTGCCTATGAGTACACGCCCAAAGCTCCTGAAAATACACCGCACTTTGAACCCACGACCTTTCCTCTCGGTCCACATTCAGGACAAATGTTTTTTCAATCAGGAAAGACTAAGAAGAAAAGAACAGCATCAGAGAATTTAAGACATTTTATTGTAAATTGACAGTGTAGAGTTTTGCTCTTAGACACCAGCAGGAAGTAGGCCATTGAAAAAGAAAAAAAAACGTTTTTTATGTGTATTGTTGCCAAATGGATTTCAGCTGCAAATATTGGAAGAAGTTTGAATTATTTCAACCGAGAGTTACGTCAAGCTCATTGTTTTTGTTGTTGTTGATTGTTTGTTTTTTGCCACTAGACAGGAGTTTACCACAGCTGTAAACACGGGGTTCTTAAAAAGCTGAATGAACCAATGATTTATGGGTTTTAGAACATAATGCTTTAATCACTGCACACAAATCAGGGCCGGGATGTTTGGTATACGACTCTGTGAGCCATTTAATAAAACATACATCTTTTATCCTAACCCAGCTTTGTTCTCAGGAACAGCTACTTTTCTTGGGCTAATTTTAGGCTTTTGTATTTCCAAAACATTTGTCCTTTAATTGGGAGCATTTTGTTTACATTGGCGACTGAGCGTTTTGAGAGAAAATGTGAATTTGTTCTTTACCACCTGTGTACCTTATTGGAAAAATCCTGTTTTTTTCCCGGGAGGAGCGAATGTGACTTTATGCAGAAATACGCCACACAACATTTGTTGCACCTGATTCATCACTGCCGGCTGACAACAGTGAAAAGGAATGTTGCATCTGAAGTGTTTCGTCTGTGAAGCAAGCGTAAAATGTTTGTGCTATGAGCATAGAACAGAGAAAATACGCATTTGATTTAACTATATTTATATATATGATGTCAACTCTGAGTAGCTTCTTTTTTCAGCCACAACGAAACAAGACAAAGCTCAGAGATACAGAGGCACTTTTAACACGATTTCACATTTTCCTCACTGGAATGGCTCAAAGCAGGCCCAGGCCAGTGCAGCAGCTGATCAAATATTAATTAAGTCAATCTGTAAAAAGTTTTCTCTTTGCAGTAATAATATTTTCAGAGGAGTTTTAAAGGGCTTCAACTATCAAAATTCAAACCATTGATATTTTACAACTCCAACACGAAGGCAGCATCAGGACATGTTTCAGCATGTTATTCCCTTTACAGCCTTCCACATAGATGATGAGTAGACGCTTGCTAATTATGAGTCTCTTGAATTCTGTTTATAATGACTCTTGAACCAGTATATCTAGTTCAACAGCAGTCAACAATGCAAAAACAGCCAGCATCAAGTTGGAGTTGGCAGCGTTTTATGCAAACCACACCACTGAGGCTGTGCAATTTACATGTTAGTAAATTCACACATAAAAAAATTACAGCAATGTAAAACTGACAGTAAACTGCAGGGAGCTTGGTCAGTAATTCCCCAATTAAAACGCAAACCATCAGTCAGTTTTTTGGCCACTGAAAGTTCTTTTAACTAAAGTTTTTTTTTTTTCCTGTTGATGTAGTTATTTTGTCCTGTTACATTGTCTCTATGCAAAAATACATGTCACAGTAATGTGCACATTGTTTACAAGTGTTAAACTACTGTAACACAATAATATTCTAATTAAATACATAATTCATTATAATTTAGATTATCAGGTTATGTTAAATTTAATGATAAAAATGAGATGAAGTTGAATTCAAACATAAACTCCACTGGCAGCCAGTGGAAAGAGGCCAACATGAGCTTCAAGCTGCAACATTTTAAATCTTCTGCAAATCAACAATAGCTGCTCAGCTGAGGCAGGAATAAAATGAATGGACATCATGAAGATGGATTATTTCTGTTACTTTCAAATGACCAAATAAAAAATTTGTTCGATTCTCAAAGTTTTCCCCCTTTTTCCTTTTTCTTTTTTCACAGTATGAAAGTAGGCATTGAATTAGTCAGACACACAAAAGATATATTAACCAGACGTTATGGTGGTTTTTTGTGCATTAAAGTTCAATTTTCAAAAAAGGGCAAAAAAAAAAAAAGATCCCTAAAATAAGAGTTTAAAAAAAGCTGAAAAAAAGTTGAAGCAGAGTCAGCTTTTCTAGAAATGCTCCCTGACATCATGCTGAGGTGACCAATCAGACCAAGCAGAGCATAAAAACCCGTTTCCTGTCTCCGATGCCTTGGCTCAGAGCCGAGCGTCTGTGGATAATAGAGAGGGTCTGTCATAGATGACAAGATGGATAAGCAAAAATGAAAGTAGGAGTGTGTGAAGAAGTTTCTGGCCAAAAAAATGAAGAATGAAGCGGTCAAGCATGCAAAAATCAGATGTTTTTCTGCAAGAGCTACAACAGCAGCTTCAAAATCTATGATGACAGCGGCACCTGCCTTTGTCCAATGACATGGAGGAAGGAGAGGTGGAGAGGTGGATGTCATGACCACAGACATGAAGACACGTGTGGAAGGAAAGCTGAGGAGAGTGTAACATTATAAGTGAAGTGGTAAGCAGAGAGCAGCATGCAGAGAAACAGCCTCTGTGGGAGGGCGCAGGAGGGTCGTGTGTGTGCCACGTTATGATGGCTGTGATGAATAATAACAATTCATTTCCTAAAATGATGCTAATATCACATAATTATAACATTACATGAGTAAACTGAGTTGGTTATGTTCTCTCTCTGTGTTCGTCTTTCAACTTTTCTTTTAATCGGCTCTAGTGGCACGACGTGTTGCCAAAGCACAAGACAACAAGAAAATAAAATAAATAAATAAACAATGTGGAATAGCAATGGTTAGTAGAATAAAAAAGATCATGTAATAAAGGACAGATACAAAATTATTATAAGTCAAGTAAATGAGACCTTGTGTATGTTTTGTGCAGCCGGTTTCGTCATTGTTGAATCATTGCATGTTTCACGCTATGTGATCAGGACTCTCGCTGTGTTTGCAGGCTGGTACAATCGCCTCTACATCAACTTCACGTTGCGACGGCACATCTTCTTCTTCCTGCTGCAGACGTACTTTCCTGCCACTCTTATGGTTATGCTGTCATGGGTGTCGTTCTGGATCGACCGTCGGGCTGTGCCGGCCAGAGTTTCTCTGGGTAAAAAATTTTTTTTTAAAAACTGTCAAACGTCCTTTGAAGGGATTGTGTGTGCCTGAGGAAAATCTGTCTGTGTGAGATGATGAAAGCTGGCTGTGACATGACTCCACCAATTGGGAACACACACATACATGTGTGAACACACAAACCTCCCACGCTACCACTCATACTTTCCTTTTGAGTTATTTTCTGTATTGGGGCTGTTGCTGTACTTGTCATACAGGCGTCTGTTTTCCAGCTTGCTCAGATCCTGTCATTGCTCATCTCATTGCTGTTAAGATATGATGGAAGATATAAACTATATAGGTATGTTTAATTATGAAATAACTTAAAGATGTGGTACAAATTTGAATGTTCACACCTCATAGCTTTTAGGTTTCACAGAAACCTGATTTCACCAAATAATGATACAATCGTTGATGCCTACTGAGTGCGAAAGTTACAGCTACTTTTAGATACATGGTGACACTTTATCAAAATAAAAAACCTGTCTCTTATAAAGGGTGCAAATGTTTATTAATCATCACTGAGAATGCCTTTGGGGCTGCTTGTGAAATGTTGCTCTTTCTGGTGTTAATCCTCCTGTAGCCGCTCATTTTAATGTGTTATTTTACATTCAGATTCTAACCTCCTGAAAATAAAAAAAACTTTCTGAGCATCTTGTCCAATGCAGTTTTAAATTATTAAAAAATACAGACTTGATGCATTGTTTTAAAATGTTTTATTAATAATTCTGTGCTATTTATAGCTGTGAGAAAGTATGATCATTTATTAGCAACTTTGTCGACATTTAAAACTAATGAATTTGTGACTTATTAAAACCTTTATCAATGAGAAGGTGAAAGAAACTAAAAAAGGAGGTTTTTCACATCTTGGAAGTTTTTATGAATGATTTGGACTGATGTATGAAACATTAGTGTCTGTTTTGACTGTTAAATAAAGGTTGTACTGTAGCTGGTTAAAACTTTAAATCAATTTTGAAGGATTACAGAAACTCTTTACTTTTTTTTTCTGTTTTTCATCATTTGGTTCCTGCCTCGGCTTCAAGTTGTTCATAGTGTTAGTGTAAAAACATTTTCAAGTAGGCGGTCAAATATTTTTATTGCCAGTCCATCTTTTAAGGAACATCTCATGTCCTTGTGTCACACGTGTTGATTTATGTTTTCTTTATTGTTTTATCCTGAAAACTTAAAATCCTGGTGTTTTATTATTACCATAGAATTGTCTCTTCATATCTAATAAGTCTCACCATGTTGCAACCCTACTTTCTACAGTAGCCCAGAACGGACAAAATGAACACTGGCTCTAAAAAGTGATTTTTTTTTTTTAATTTATGTATTTTTATTCATTCATTAAAACAATGTGCAGACCAGAGGCAACAATAGAAAGTGGACTGATCCTGCAAACAAGAAAAAATGTGCTGCTACTCAGCAGAGCACCAAATGTTCATTCATCTAAATGCACTACTTCCTTCTTTTTGCGTAATATTTCTTAAAAACTAAATTATTTTATTAAATAAATTAAAGTTATATTTCACTGCAAAACTATTTTTGTGTATCAATAACTCACCCTTAGATGTCTTGAATTGAAGAGGTTTTTTTTTTTTTCTTCCAGCGTTATTCCACGGTAAACCAAAAATGCGAGAAACTCATTTTGGCTGCTTTTGCTGGCAGCCTATGGAGATAACAAAACATCAAGCCATCAAAAGAACGTCCATCCAAAACTCTCAAAGACTTTGTGTGGTATAATCCAAGACTTCCTTATCATGTCATATGCTCGATACTTCCAAAACACTTTTATTTCAGCTGTCGCATGCCCGGCCAAGCGCGTGCATTAGAAGTTCTCAAGCTTAAATGATAAATCCAGGCTTCCTGTTTTGGAAGTTTTAAGGATACGGCATGATAAAGAAGTCTTGGATTATACCACACAAAGTCTTTGAGATCTTTTGATGGACATTTTTAGATGGTTTTGATGTTTTGTTATCTCCATAGACTGCCAGCAAAAGTAGCTAAAATGAGTGGCTCGCATTTCTGGACAAAATGTGTTCACCATGGAATAACGCTGGAAGGACAAAAATGTATTTTTCAATTCAAGACATCTAAAGTGATTAACTGACACACAAAAAATAGTTTGGCAGTGAAATATCAATTTAAGTTTCATTCTGTCTTTTTTTTAAAAACTTTATAATGTCTTTCAAAATTTACATCTTCAGAAGGAACCCAGAGGCGTGGAGCTGAGAGCCACAAACATTATGAGGAATGTTGAAAGTAACAGAGGATGAGACAAACCAACATGTTGTTGGATTTGGCCTTTAAATGGAATCTGCAGAAACTGATGAAATAATCAATTGTCAGGACTCTTCTACAGTGTATTCAGCAACTTCCTGACACTCCATAAAGTCCATGTACTGTAATGTTATTTTACTGAGACACTGATGGGCAACGCACAGGCGACTTGTGAGTCCGAACTCCTATTGTTTAATCCTAATTACTTTACCTTGACTACTTGTGTGTGGTGCATCGAATGTGTGATAACAGGCATCATGATCCTACATCACATGGCTAATGTGTGTTAGCCTGTAAATATTTTATTGTTCTGTAGACAGTGAAGTGTCTCATATCCTCATGTCCCACCAGACACTGACATCATACAACATAACCGACAGCTGTGGGCAGCAGATTAGGATAAAAAAAAAAAAAAAATCGACATCTCTCGTCTAGAATTCTACAGTTGCTACATTTTTTTCTTCATCAGCAGTCCTCATTATCCCCAGCAGATATAATGCATTTGGTGTGTGCGTGTGCTAATCTTGCATAGTACTAAACGTATTAGCCCAACATCTTTCGAGCATGTTTATCACATTTATTATTTATTTATCAAGGACCTCTCTTTTTCCCAACTGCTTCTGCCTGTTTTCGCTCGGGTCGTCATGCATGGCCGTCACGTTAGTGTCAGCCGATTGCTTTGTCGCTGTGCTCACTTTCAGACTGACATTTTTCTGCAGTGGTGTTTCAGAACCTGCATGTTGTTTCCGCCTCGTTCCGTTACCCTCATGCATACACACTGGACACATTGCCTGCCCTCGACTCCCTGTTCTCCACCCACATGCCCGCAGACACAGCCTGTGGAAACATCTACATTCTACTGAGTGTGATCTTTTAGTCTCCACTGTAGCACTTTATGACTTTGATAGTACTTTTGGGGGGACTCACTGTCATCTGAACAGTGCACAGAACACTTTGTACTGCCTTCAATATAATACAATCCCAGACAATCACTGTTTAAGGGAAGCCTCAAATGTTTCATTAAAGTTGAACTAACTCTTTTTTTGCATAGTCAACAACAAAAAAAACATTGTAAGCATACTTTTAATGATTTGCAAGAGAGAAAAGTTACAACTGTACAAACCTGTTAGAGTAGAAGAGTGAATCTTAAAGTAAATCATTTTGGAAAAAAAAAAAAACGATAACACGATGTCTTCTTACTTGGCCTATCTGAAGATTTTACTCATCTGTGGTCATGTGAATAAAAACGTTCAACAGCGACTTTTTTGCTGCAGAAACTTTAAAAAAGAGTTTCTGAGCAGCGTACACCAAGCTCTAACTGAGAGTGTGTTAACCTTCTATAGTTTGTCCTGGTTCGGTCACTTCACTGTGAGAAGCAAAGCCAAACTCTCCAGCGTCGTCAACCAGGGAACTAAAATCACACGCTGCACAACCAAGCATGAAGTGAAACCTAAGGACTGCGTAAAGCCAGCATGTAGCACCTTATATCTAGTAATCATTGTCATTGTTCAATCTTTTTAAAGTACCTGAAATTATTTTAAGTGCATTTTGTATTGTTACATGTGTTGTGTATATTTTACGAGCCATGAAACAGCGAAAGACAAAGTTCCATTATTGCCTCCATTAATGCTCATTTAAGTTTTTGAATCTTGAATCTCGAATGTGACCCCAATACAGGACCTTTACAACATATTTTTTATTATTATTATTATTATTATAACTAAAATTAAATCAGAATAATAATAAAGAACACAACCATTGTTAGAACAGAACTGCAGGTGGAACATGCAGCAGATCAGTCAAATGCTGCTGAAACTGTATGCTACTTACACTCTATACATTCAGAGTATTATTAAAGGAAAAGTTCAGGTTTTTTGCTCACTAAGGATAGTTCCAGGCATATACGATGATACTCGTGTATCGGCACTACAACACACAGTCAAACAACGGCATATAACCCGCACACAGCTCCTTCAGCTGCTTCAAAAAACAAACAGCTGTATCCAGGTTACAAGCAGTTGTTTAGCTTTGTGTTTTTGTGTCGGTACATGAGAGGACCCCACAAAACATTCAGCGAGTTTCACACCTTTTAAAACAAGTGTTAGTTGTATTTTTTGACGGATTGTCGGAGTGCACATGCTCCTCAGCTGTTTTCAGCTGGTGGTGAATTCAGTAGAACAATTTATATGATTATAAATATCCCTATTATAAACACTGCCAGAAAAGACAGTTGCAAATAGAGGCAAACTCAATCGTATCACATATGACGCCTCAAAACTTATTGGACTGCCCATCCCACACCTGTCAGACCTCAACAACAGAGCCCTGACACACTGAGCACGCCCCACAGCCAGTGACCCCACTCACCCACTCAGTCCACTATTCTCTCTGTTCCAATCAGGCTGCAGATACGAGTCCCTGACCCGGAAACGGGCACGTTTCAGAAAGAGCTTTGTCCCCAAAGCCACTGAGGCACTCAACAAGCTGTCACACTAACTGCTATTTGCTATGTTAGGTGTGCGTCTTTGTCATATTATGTTAGCTGCGTTCCTTTCTTGTATCCGTCAACGTATCAGTGTAAATGTGCAAGATGTGACTACAAATTTTCCCCCAGAGACAATAAAGTATTGTAATGTTGTCTTATAAGGCTTAATGTGCAAAAACCTAAACTTCTCCTTGAACACACAGAGTAAACCCATCATGTATTACTTTAGAACAAAAATGTATCACAAATAAATAAAACATCCAAAATAATCAGAAGCTTCATTATTAATGTGATGCTTCCCTTATGTGTCAAAAATGACATATAATGAAGAAGTTTCACATACAGCTCCATCAAATGAAATACTTGATAATTCAGGAATATGTTTTTAAAAGATAACTTATAACTTTATTTCTGCACTGAGCACTTTTTCCACCACTGACATCTTCTCACCTGCAAATCTTGGAAACCATGTTGACTGATTGCTTTGCAGAACAGTATTTATTGCAAGGCAACTGGACCACATTGCATCATAGTGTATAAGTGGTCATGTCATTGCTTCACCCCATCCTTAAGCTACCAGAGAAGCCTTTTATAGAGTCTGTGAAAGTAAAAATAGATCAACTCAGATTTTAACACATTTTCAATCTGCAGTTTGCTGTAGTTAAATGAGGATGTTGTCTTTCTTTCGTGTCCAGGCATCACCACCGTGCTCACCATGTCAACGATCATCACTGGAGTAAATGCATCCATGCCCCGTGTGTCCTACATCAAGGCAGTGGACATTTATCTCTGGGTCAGCTTCGTCTTTGTCTTCCTGTCTGTGTTGGAATACGCTGCTGTCAACTACCTGTCCACCGTCCAGGACCGCCGGGAGCGCAAGATGAGAGAGCGGGCACGATCTCAGGTTTGTTTTTACTATATGCTATTTGATGCTGCTGTGAGAAAAACTCCCATCTTGTATGCATTATTAATAAAAAGAGGCAACCCTCACTGCTCATAAGCCAGACCAGCCCCGAGCTGTTCCAAGAATTCCGACTCAAGCTCAAGAGCTCAAGCATCTCTCCTTGACTTTCTGCAGTTTCACTCACAAGGTCTGTCATGCTGACATGATACAGACACAACAACAGTGACAGAAAGAGAAATAAAGAGCAAGAACAATGAGCATTTGCATCCAACAGTAACTGCATTTTGGAAAGTACAGTACATAAAGTTCAACATATCCCTTAAACTTCTCAACATGTTGTTTACAACAGTCTGTCTCTGAAACAAAGATTGTTCTGTCTAAATTCTGATAGAGACTCAGAATGAAAGATTTGTATAAGTAAAAATGCAGTTAGACTGGATCATCTGTACAAGGCAGGGCAGTTTTAAAACTCACCCACAGTTATTAAGGATGGACTCATCTCCACCTTTGTGAAGAGGCATCACATGAGCTGGAGTTTTTAAGAGATCCTTGCTCTTGCATTCTCGACATTACTTGTTTAAGAGCTGCAGGAGAACAAACTGGTTTCGCAAAGATGAACAAGTTTGCCTTTTTTCCAGAGCAAACAGTGTCTTTGTACTGCAGTGCTGTAAGTGGGTAATGATGTTTGATTCTCGTTCTTTTTATTTTGCCAATTTCCAAAATATACTCCTACCAGGTTCAGACCCCTCATAGAACTCTTAAGATCAGATCTAGACAGTCAACTGAGTTTTTCTTATTGGGCACATATTTATTCCTTAAATGTCTGAGAGCCAGCCCGTGAGAATGGTCCCCAGTTTGTTTTGTTCCTGAAGAAAGTTAGTCTGGAGTGAGCCTGGGGCTGGATGTATCCTTCACCCTAAAAAGTGCAGTTTTTACCTACAGATTTATAAAGTGTGGATTCAATAATTTAAAAGCAGCTTCAGCACCTTGTTTATTAAATGTGTAAGAAGGTTACTGTGTTGAAAGTCAAGTAGAAAATATAGCCACAAGAGGCAATTAGTGGGTTTAAGCCTGTATTTGCATATTGATTTGTGTAGATTGTTAATTAGTTTTTCTTTCTTTTCTTTTTTTTTTTTTTTAAAGAAATAGACTGACTTACCGTCTGGAATTGACCATGGACTGCAGTGCAGCAGTGTTCATGTGAAATATGTTAAGTCATTTAGTTTAAGTGGAGCTGTAAAGAACAGTGGGGATTTTTTTTTTTTAGCCATTTTAGATCCACAGTGATACAGTTTACCTAAATTCAATGTTTTTGTTTTTTTATATCAAAATCAAGTCATGTCTTTCTCCTGTAAAATTCAAATCTACTTTGCTTACATCCATTGGTACTCAGAGATTTCAACCAATAATATCCACCAGTCGAACAAACCTTCACTCAAAAACTTGCAGTAGGTGAGTGGCACAGAGGTAGTGTGTCATATGGGATGTAAAGATGCTGCAGGCAAGAAGTGTTTCACTGACTACAGCACAAAGACACATTTCTATCTTTATTCATCAATTACTGCACAAAAACACACATTTCTATTTTTTTTCAGTGATTTGGATAAAACTGGATCATCTTTTTGGAGACAGTGTTTTGTGGTTTAATGTTCTCTGGCTGCTCTGCGTGAACTCTTGATGATTTTCCTGACGAACAGATGGCTTTAAACTGTGGTCAGTTCGATGGCACACAATCCAGCACCGAGTTTGGGGGCTGAGTGGTTTGTTTTAGGTTTAAGTTACTTTTTCTTATAGCTGCCACTCATAGCAACAGAGAACAGGGAACAGAGAGCAACAGAATGTGTAGCATATTGTTATATTAGAGCAGTTCCAAACACAATAATATCCTTTATATCTTCAAGTCATGTGAAAAATATACCTTGGTGCACCTTGCGTAAGAGGGTTTAAGATGAATGCA
>JAPZDX010000007.1:23836877-23847086 GCA_029783625.1 Naso annulatus | reverse complement strand
TTAGTATTGTCAGATGTCTGTCTCTAGAGCGACTCCCTCCCTCTACATCACAGCTTTGGCTCCAAGATTTCAAAATAAAAGCACAAAAACAAAAAACAACCCCAGAAGTCACTGTGGTGTGTATATGTAAGCATATTAATATAAAAATCTAGTTCCCACATTATTTTCCCACAAATTGAGTGACTGAGGTCTCCAACCAGCACCATGCTCTTTAAATGTATATGTGACCAATAAAGTACCTTTACCATTACCTCATTATGTGACACTTTGGTATCGTTTAACACAAGTATCTGATATAGTAACAGCGTTTATAGGTCCGAAAAGATGGGAAAGCATAATAGCTCTCCTGTAAGAGTAGCATATCATTATATGATAACGGTCTAAACATTTTGTACACATTCTTTACGTCTTCAAATCAACTCAAAAATATCACCTGTTGCAACTCTTGTGTAAAGGTGTTTAAGATGACACAGCAGTTAAACAGTGTTTTTTTTTTAACATAAGGCAGCTGCTGCCTGTATTTAATTCAGTGGCTGATCACAAGTGGACAGCCCTAATAGAGGCGTGAACACCCCCAAGACGTACTGAGGATGCATCTGAGATTTGATCAGTCAGACCACATTCATAGGCTGTGTGACACGCATGTGACCACACTCTTGTAGTAGTGTGTACAGAAATGTGTCGTGGACCACACTACAGGAGTGCCTACTCAACTGACACCCTCCACATAACGATAAGAAGAAGCCACCACGGATATCAGAGTGGAGTAGAACGTCTGATTACTGTGTGGTTCAATATAAGGAAAATTACGTTTGGGCTTTCTTAATCTGCTGATGGTCGCTGCAGATGTTTGTAAACACACTGTTTCAATAAACTATTTAATGAGTAACTGCAGTATTGTTAGACTCTCATAACCTATCGTTTGATTTTAACAGTTGTTGCATGTGGAGGAGAAAACTAACAAACTTTGTGAAGCAGCCACAGTAAATTTTAAGTCATTGTCAAGCCTCTGTGGATATTCTGCGTTAAATGTAATACATTAAAATGTGTTTGGCTTTTTAAAATGTGTCAGTTGGCTGCAGCCTTGTACCAGCCTTACTCAGTATGTTAACATGATGTTAGAAGAAATCGATTTACTGTGTTAGTCCAGCTAAAAACAGACTTTTAAAATACACATAAACATGTTAGTCTGACTAAAATCAAACTAAATTGAGTTTTTCCAGAGCTAACACATCCAGATAATGCAACTGGGAGTCAAATTACTCCTGCATGTGTACACCTCAACTGGACTGGAACTGGCCTAAGCAATCTGTGCATGATTGATAGTCCCCACATCGTCTTTGACTCGAACTCGGTAGCTGGTAAGACAACATGAATCCCGTAAGCACGAGGGGAAGCACACATCGAATTTGTACCAAAAGTAAAACACAGATACAAAGTATGCAGAGCTGGAAAGTTGTCCATATTTCTGCCGTTTGATGTGGATTCTGCTAACTGTTTGCTAACTTGTTTTTAGCTTTTCGGCTAACCAGAAGGAGTTCCAATAGCAATCACTTTAAAGGGGCATATTGCCTAATATCTCTAATAATATTATTCTCTGGGGGCTTGCATACTGAGACAAGGACAGTAGTCAAATTAAATGGCTCAATAGAGCTGTAACCTTGGCTCGACTTAACTGTGCATGTAAATGTGCTGACTGTAAGTGTCTAAAATGCTCCTGTCTGCAGGGAGAGGGAGGGGTCACGGGTGAAATCTGACACCAGGGCATAACAGTGAAGCAAAGAGCTGAGGAGGAGGAGGAGGAAGAGGCTGAAGCAACAAAACAACAGCAAAAAAAAATCAATTAGACAGAATATGATAAAATTCAGAAAAATAATTACACGATTCTGTTTGGTTCACTTAAATTGTCAAACATTTTGGTGAACATAGATTAAATATCTGATTTGGTTTTTTTTATGTTGTGCATACAGTATATATGACAACAAATGATTTCATGTCACTAATGACACACCGCTCAATGTATCTTCACACAAGTTGACACAGATATTTAACTACAACCTAGAGAAGGTCAGGGGGAAGTTGGGTCATATTTGCAGATTGACTTGTGGAGATGTGAAAGCTTCAGCTCTGTAAAATGTTCGTGCAGTTGATTGATTGATTCGATTTTTTAAAGTTTGGAAGGTGAAATTGGGTTTTCCTGATTGTAAGCCATGCCTACTTTAACCAGGCAATACCAAACTTTAGGAGATTACTTAGGAATACCCCAGATGGTTTACACCAACTTTCATGTGAATCCATGCATCTGGGTAATTATTTTTCTAGAACACACCACTGGCAGAGTATTTGTGTGGTTTATTTGTTAAAATAATTTCAATTAACAATGATCTAGAGGGATCTTCGTGTTTCATACATGTATGTTCAGAAATTAACTGGGTAAAGCCGAGCTTTGTGCAATCTGACTCTTTGGACAGCCAGTTTAAGTTTAGCTGAAAGTTTGGTTCAACTAAAAATAACTAGTTCTGAAGACAGAAGTGAAAGTAAATTCTTAAAAAATGCTGGTGACAGCTGCCAGAGCAGAGGGAGGCCGATAAATTCCAACAACAAAGAGACAGATTGAGTGGTTCAGTTCTTATTTCACAGTGAATACTGTTTTGGAATAAAAACACTGACATGATGCTCGATATTTCAGCTGACACAAAATGCCACACTAGCATTCTTTGATCAATTATTGTGTCTGGATATATTGCAACCATTCGAGATGACGTCAATATCTTTGATGGATTTAACCAAGTTTCTAAAAAATGTTTAGACTGTCACTACTAAACACAAATATTTAGACAGTCCATTTAATACAACTACATAAACATATCAATACTACAAATTCTTAAAATATGTTAGAGCAATTTCAAAATAAGACTATATTAGTAAAAATATGGAATATATACAAATTTGATCTTGAATATTTGTGCGGCCATCACATTTTCCTCATCCACTTTAGTTTAAAGATAGAACAGAGTATCACAGAGTTGATGAATCTGTAAAGTTTGATTCAGCGATGGTGCGATGGTGCTAACTCTGGATGTGAGCAACTTAATCTGTGAACAAGACTTTGCTGTGGTGGCAGTTGGCATTTGTTATACACAGTGGGCTCGTGCGTACTGGCACATCAAGGCAATGTCTTTGATTAGTTGCTTTAAATGTTAGTTGTGTTGATTTTGCTTTCATAGTAAGAATCCCAAGTGAGGTGATATAATTTTAAATTGGTTCTGCTTTAATACCTTTGCAGCTTCACCTGTATCCAGGGAAAATACCTTTTACAATTTAATTTGTTTACTGTATTGCTAAACAGCAATTCAGCAACTCAAAGGAATTTCCAGTGGAATAGAAAGACAAATTATCAACATCAAATGGAAAACATTATTCTCCCTGTGGTGTTACTGTTACTTCTTTCCCCATTCCTTTCAGAGTTGTTCAGTTTGATCTGACACATTTTTGTCCCCGTTATCGTGAGTCGGATTTCAAATGTCACCCAATCAAAATATCCAAAGAGGAGTCCCTGATCGTCTCATCAGAGAGAGCAAACATCTCTACAGGTTAGGTCCACCACAGGTAGACAGCAAAGTTCAGTCTGACCTATGTTCTTGCCACGTGCTGCTTTGGAGAATACGTAATCTGCATATTTGCATTCTAACTCTTGCGTGAATCAGTGGTTCACAGCCTGGAGCTCAGGCCCGCCCAGTTTCTTACTATTATAAAGGGTCTTTCTTGCTGTTTTTCTGAAATTTTTTCTTTATTTTTCTCATGGAAGTACTTTCGTCTCTCCAGGTCTCTGTCATTATTAAACAAAATAAGTGAAATATTGGGTTGTTTCACTAGATGAGGCCTCTAAATGTCCTGAAACTGAAACAAATATGGAGGGGGAGATGAAGGGGGTCACAAGTAGACATGGCTTCATTTTCAGGGGCCACAAGCTAATTTTTTTTTTGTTTTAATGAAGATAAACATACTGTAGTACATATCTTCGTTCAGTCAGCCAAGCAACACATACGTCTCTTTCCTTTATTAGATTTTCTTTTCCTTGAATTAAAAGATTCATAGATTTAAATGAATGCAGTCTCCACTGTCAGCGTGGACTCCACAGTATTCAGCAAAGAACATATGAGTATACTGGAGATATTGTACAAATACACAAGGCACCAACATAGTTTGGATAATTTTACCAGAGGACACATATGACCGATCAGTTGTTTCAAATCATTATGTTAATACTTAAATATTTACCTGATAATGATAAATAAAACATACATAACAAAAGAATAAGGATAATGGGATTATTATGTCACACTGGGATGGAAAACAGCAACAGCAGCATATTTTAAAACATTCTGCATGATCTGGTCAAATATAATGTTTGAATCTAAACTCTTTGTGAGCCCAGGTGGTTCAGGAGTTACTACAATGTTCACACAATAGGATGTCTTGTCTTTTCTATCGTCAGTGTCCACTGCGCTTTTCACACTTACCGACTGAAGTCTGTATTGTAGGGAATCAAATGGCACTAAACACTCTGAGAAGGTTTTTGTTTATCATTCAGTTTAACTTGAGACATCACATCATGGTGAGATGCTATGGATTATGAGTGAGCGGTAAAATGACCTTTCTCTGGACTGATTTTCTGTCAGTATATATACAGTATCTTGTGATTAATGAACACACTTTTTTTTCTAAAGTCAGCATATGCCATGTGCAGAGAAACACTGAACACCCAGTTTTGCCTCATTACCACTCAATGCCCGCCCTGCTGCATGAAACACTCATGAGATCGACATTTTTTCAAAGTGTCACTATAAAATCGTGAGTTGCTTAATTGATTTGTGTTTTCAGCTCAGAGAGCACAGACAAGTTAAAAAACATAGACTTACCTCAGACTCATCCTTTGAGCAAGATCCAATGTGTAAAGCTCCTTTAAAAGTTTGCATTGATTTGTTGCGCAGAACATACTGGACATCTTTTTTCATTCTTAAACCCTGTGTTCTCTGGTTGACCTTGTTTTCTATCATTCATCTAATTGCACAGAGAGGCAACCGATCTGACCCAATGTGGCTGTCTAGACAGGTGACTTGTGGCGTGTGAGGGAATCTGTCACAACCAAAAAAATCATTTTATCCTTCAAGTCTCTTTTTTTCTCTTAAACAACTGATCGTTTTTTTTGTTTGTTTGATTTTTTTGAATACCAATATGCTAAACAGTACCACACTTCATGCATGAAATCCATCATGTACAGAGAAGCACACACAGCACAATTATATAAAACATACCTAATTATTTACTTCTTTCATTATTTTTTACTGGTTAACCATTACATTTAGCAGTAAATATTTTCAATCTTTTTGTGTGTGTGTCTATTGTGTCACAGGAATTCTTAGACTTAGTCTGACGGTTAACCTGCTCTGTACTGTTACTTTGCCATCATAAGTCCCCTTAGTAAATGAGCTTGACTTTGCTTAATGGAACCAAATCAACCGAAAACCAGCCAGACTAACCTAAAAAAGTTTAGATTATTTGGTAAGCTTTAAGAAATTTACCCTTGGTCACAACCCATAGACATATGTAAACAGTTGTGATGGTTTTAAGAAGTTACAGATGAAAAAGTTTAAGACACATTGTATTGAAACACAGGAAAGGTAAGAAATTTAAAAAGAGGAACCATCCCAAGAGGATCCATTCTCAAGGGACATGCAAATCCATAGCAGGTGTCGTCAAAATTCAGTAATAAATACTGACCTTAGGAATGCTGGGATTGTTTCCTGTCATCAAGAATTGTTAGTCCAAGTGTCAGAGTGACCAGCGGCCATAACTAGGGTCCATGATTAGCATTGCAAAAAAGGGCTAAGTATAGATGATCAAAATCAAACCATTTGGGAAGGATGAGTACAGGTTTTCTGATAATCTGATACTTTCCCTACAATATATTATACTTTAACCTTCAACATTAATGTTTTTTTATAAGAAATTGTTTGTTTTGTTTTTTGTTTTTTGTTGTTGTTTTTTACCCTGCCAGTCCCTGCCCTGCACCTGTGGCATCTCCCAGACGAGAACCATGACCATGTTGGATGGCACCTACAGTGAGGCCGACACCAACAGCCTGGCTGGCTACACCGAGGAACCCATGGTGCCAGAGGAGGAGCAGGAGGAGCTGCATGAGGTTCCAGAGAAACCTGAACACATGGTGGTCCATCTGTCAGTGAGCAGTGAGTCCACCACCACCAAGAAAAAGAAGAGCCTGCGTGCCCTCAACATCATCCAGAACACGCATGCAATTGACAAATATTCACGGATGATTTTCCCTGGCTCATATATCTTCTTCAACCTTATCTATTGGTCTGTGTACTGCTGAAAAACGGCCAGAGCAAATAACACACAGACAGTTTGAATGCTGCATCCAGTTTGGACAGTTGTGGACTAATTCTAAGGCTGTTGTGCTATATGATTACTTAGAGAGACCACCAGGTTTAATTATTTTGACAGTGACAAAGCCTGAAAAATGAGCTGTCTTGATTGATTCTGAAAATGTTCAATATAGAGACTCTGAGGTGGATCAGGGGAAACTCCTTTTTGATTATTTTTCCTCGTGCAGCTATCTGAATGTTGATTAACTCTATAAACTAAAACAAAGAAAACAGTGGTGTATTAAAGTAGTGATGCAAATTCTGTCTTTTTCAGCTTCATCAACTGTAAACTTCAGTTGCAAAGCTCATTGACGTCATGACTGCTGTTACTGAAACAGCAGTATGGTGGGAGAAATAGTACATTTTTGTATTTGACACATAGAGTTGATGGATTGGGAAAAGGTATGATTTGCTTTTCTTCATGCTGCGAGTTCCTTAATGGTAAGGGCTACGTATAAATGCTCATTTGTAATGATTGTCAATCTGAGAATCACCCAGACTATAAAGATTTTAGGCCCATTATCTATCAGTCATGATCTTTATACTGTGATGACAACTTGTTAAAATTTCAAGATAACTGACTTTTTAAACCTATTATCTCAAAAGTATTTCTATTTATTACAACTTAAAACAACATATTCAAAACAGCCTGACTCCATAGCCATGCTGATTGCTGCAGGCATTAGCACTGAATGCTAATGTTAGCTAGTAATGTTTTAAATGTTCATGTTTAGCATGCAAACATGAGTAACTCGGTTGAAACTGATGGGAATGTTTTTTGTTGTGCTGCTGTTTGGTCAAAAACCAGAGTACTGGAGAAATTTAAATTCTGACCAAGTGACAACGCTGGATGTGATTACAGTTCATTCTATGGAGAACATGAAAGTCTGTACCAAAGTTCACGGCAGTTCAGCAAGTCTTCATAGAGAGATTTGACTCAACCGTGACATTTTCCTTAAACAAAAGTGTCCACCAGCAGATGGCACCAAATAAAAAGTTAGGGGGTAAAAAAAGTAATTATGGTTCATCCTTTGACAACCTTGAATGTCTGCACAAAACTTTAAAGTATCAGCTTCATGGTGGTGCTTTCCCGTTGAGGATCACGTCAGTAGGATTCATTCTCATGGCAAAATAAATTTCAAGATATGTCAGTCTGTATCAAAGTAACAATCCCTAGAGCTGTTCATATAGATGAAAACTATTTTCTTGGTCATTATTGTTCGTCTGAGTGGAGTTCATCACTGAGTCATATTCCTTAGCCTTGACATAAAACTCAAGTTTTCTAACAAATGTGGCACAAATTTTAACCACATTTCCAGAAAATTGGTCTTGCAAAAGCCACAATAAATCCTTCTTGAACTTGAATCTTGTTTGTTGAAAAGTTAACGCATATAATTGCATATTTTACTCATCTGCTGTTGTGTAAGAATTAGGAGATGGATGCATCACTGTACATAGTCAGGTGCCCTAAAGTCATTGCAGTGGAAAATGGCTCAACAAGATGAAAGGTAATCAAAAGTGTGACCTTAAACTGTGGACAAACTGTGCATAACATGATGAAAATATGACAGTCCAGTTTGTTTCATGTATTTTTGCGGGTGCAATCTCTTCAGTACCCCACACGAGTTTTGTCTGCTCTTAAGTGGAGCAGAAGCTTCAGTGGACATTAATGTTCCACGTATGCTCATGAGTGTGTCATTGGCTCAATGTTTTCATTAAACTTTTTTGCTTTCACTGACACATCGGTTTTTCAAGCCCAACCAAAAAACGTTATACTTGATATGTGAAACCAAAACAAACAGCTGTAAGTTTTGCCACTCAGCAGCCGTTTTAGCAATGCCCCAAGGCAGTTATTCCAGGCTGATAAGACCAGGCCCCCTGCCTGAATCAATGGGTAAAAAGCCATAATTTCACTTTCTGTGGTCCCTAGGATGTACACTGCATATTTTGACTCAACTGTCAAGTCAGATTTTTTTTTTTAATAAATCACTTTAAGTTTGTTGACTCTGCATAAAAATAAGTTGAGAAAAAAATTCTTCCCAAATTATCTTTTGCATGAACAAGGTTTAATGGTATCAACTTCTTTTTTCGCTCAATCCGGGAGCCAACAACACTTGCTGGAATTGTTTCTTAGCTCGGCTGTTGTAAATCAGATGACTTTTTTTTGTTGGAAGGGTCAGAATATGTGACATACAATCATCATCTCTAGTGTTGTGAACTTTTCAATTCGAACTGCTTTAAGTGATTTTTCTCCTCTCGTATAACATCTTTGGCTCATAGAAGCACAGAGGATGTGAACACAGAAAAAATTTGAGCAGAAGGAAATACATAAAAAATAATTCATTAAAAGATTAAGTAATCATGTTGTGATAATGTTGTGATGTTTTAACATAAAGGCATCTAAATATAACTATCCTTAGTGCTTGATCTCCTGAGAAAATCTGATCATTAAATAATGATCTTGAGACTGCAGCCATGGGGAAACTTGACTTCTGAGGTACTGCACATGCAAAACATGTATTTTTTACTTATTTCTTACTGATTTTGATATTGTCACATGTTTCTGCTGTTTTCAGAAACTAGCCTGCCTGAGCATGTAAAGCAGACTGTGATGACACTATTCTCATAAGGTCAGGGTCATCATATAACCTCTTTACTGTAGCAAACAAAATGAACATGAGCTGGGTCAACAAATGTACTTCAGAACTTACCAAAAACCCCACTGATGTATGCAGTCTTTCATTCAAAATGATTTTTTAGGCTTAGAAGTGCATGTTTGGGAAATCAAAAACACAAATTACATGTTTACTGCACTTAACTCATCTGGTATCAAACTTAACTAAGGTGCTGGAGCTATAAAGCATCAAACTAAAGCAGAAAAAAAGCATCTATACATGCTTTCGGTCGGAGACCTTTTTTTTTTCTTTATGCTTTCCTTCTCATTGTTTGCAAAATAAATGCAAAGTTGTTTTTTTTATTCCCTCTGATTATACATTGTTACCTAATTTTCCACTTAACCTTATTTTAGAGCTTCTAAACTGTATTCTTTTTTGCGTTATTTAATAAAAAAAAAAACAGAAGAAGAAGAAGAAGCTAATTACCTTTTAAATATTCAGACCTAACTTACTGAAACCATGTGACTCAAGCCATACTGATAGAGAATCACTGGCTAAACATATTAAAGGGAGTCTAAGTGGTATGAACACAGTTCCTTCATGACCAAACTATTGTTCTTCTTTTGGGAATTCATACTGTGGTTTGCATTCAAAAGTGGAAATGTATAGGAGACCAGTGTCCCAGACCACCTCATGGTTAGCTTATGTTCCACTAGCTTTCGTTATGCATAGATTCTTCCACCATTATTACTGAAAAGTTAAAACACATTATTGGTGGTTTCTGCTTTTGAACAATTGATGTACTGAACTGCAACATCTAAGCATCTCATCATATTAACCAAGATAAAAGACCAATTATTTGGTCACTATTCAGTTTCTACTCATTTCAAGTTTTAATATAAAATCTAAAGACTAACAAACAAATTTTATTTACAATAAATCATCTTTCTCTTTAGTCCTTTGAAATAATGCTCATTGATGTAATAACATGGACAGAAAGCTCAGCATTTTTTAAAAGTTTTTTGAAAGACTGATGATTACAAAAACTCTTAATGAAAAACTGATTTGATGACTACACAAAACTGGTTGGAGCAGAAACTACCTACAAGAAAGGTAATTTTTGTTTTTTTTTTTTTTTTGCGAAG
>JAPZDX010000007.1:23767693-23779114 GCA_029783625.1 Naso annulatus | reverse complement strand
GGCAGCACTACTTGTAACTTTGCCTGGCTGTGTGACCCATTCTGGGACCCCTGCCAGCTAATGTCTGCCATGGGGACTGCAGGTGAAAAGAGGAGGGTCGATGTTTAGGGCTGCTGCTTCCAGAAGAGATGGAAACTACAATTTTTTTTTTCACTCAAACCAAAACAGTTTTTTTTTCGCCTAATTTGCCAAGAGACTGTTGCCGTATGCAAGGAATTCAATGTAAAGATACATTACCAGACAAAACGTGCTGATGTGTACGACAAGCTATCAGGGAGTGACCGTGCTGAAAAAGTTGAAGCTGTCTTGGCCTCACTAGAGATAAGCATTTCAAGCAGAAGTGCTTTCCAATAGTCACTCAGCGACTCTGCTCCCTCCCCACCACGCACACACGCACACACACACACATACACTGCACTTCCAACACAAAGCGCTGGGCTGTTCAACTGTTTCTCTTACCGTGTGTCCACCAGGTTTTTAGCAGTGTGCTGCTCCAGCGTTGCTTTAACCTGCAGAACAGCTCTCTGTATTTTCCAGTCACTAAAAGAGCAGCAGGTGATGTCACATTACACTTTCTCCAGTCGTGCTAGCGTTAGCTTAACCAGGCAGAGTTTGCACTGCACCTCATGTTCGCTTATTTCCTTGAAGGAGTTCCACACAGAAGTTTTTGATGGCTGTAGAAATCTCTGCAGGTTTCTGCTGTTACGATTTGCAGCATGTACTGGCTCTCACAGCGCTATAGTAACTGTTAACACAATACTGACCTTTTCGGTTTTTGTTTTTTTTAAGTTAATAACCAATCGAATGGCCCATCCCGAGGCCCCACAACCGCGGTTCTTCACGCAGGCCTGTGAGTCAAATGAAAATACCACCAAAGCAATTTACGATGTGACTGTGCTCAGTGCTAAACATGCAAACCACTGCTGGCCCCTGAGCAGTTTCATATTATCAGATCTGACCCTCTTTGTAAAAACTCTGGACACCCCTGATCTATGTGATAATTTATCAGGTTGTTGAAAATTCACATTAAAGCCGGGCTCCTCGGCTGTCTGTAGACTATCAACGATTCATGTCAGCTGCTGCGTACACAGCGTGGTGCTGCTGTCTTTGGCCCCTTCAGTGAGTCATTGCTTACAGCCCGCCCCATATGAGATGAATGTTTGCAATTGGCCTGTCAGGTTTTTGGAAAGGTGGAAACGGCTTTAGATCTTTTTTAGAACCTAAAACTGCCAATATCTGGTAAAGAGCAGTAACTGAACTGTCCTATCTGCTGCTGGCTGGTCATTTGAGCAAAGTGATCTCCCTCTGCTTATATCATGGACATGGATAATACTTCCTTAACATCTTCACTGGCTGGTAGGGTATCAGAACTTTAAAATTATTGCAGGTCTTGTAGACATAATTCTGGTTAGCATGGTTAACGCTGAGGTTTCTCAGTTAGATTACTGCAATGTGTCAGACGTCTTGCAGGGTTCAGTGTTAGTGTTCTAATAAAATCCTACTCACAACACAAAGTAATCACATTTTTGGGACCATAGAGTAAATTTTGCACATGCTTTCCCTAACAACCCCTCATGGTTCATGGCAAAACATTGTACTGTAACTTGTACTGTGTGGATGTGTTATATGTAGCTTCAGGTTACTTAAAGGCTTCTAGTTACCATGGCCTTAAAGCTTCATGTGTATCATCTAGTTCTTAAGCTGTGCTCAGTGCCATAACTACATGTATTTAATAAATATGTAGCTTTATAAAGCACACCCAGCCAATATACTGTATAACATTTACTGTATATAAGCAAGTTAAATGGAAGGTTTAGTTCTGGTGTGTGTTCATGCTGTATTGTATACTGCTTAATAATTAGGTTCTGTGGTACTTCTGCTTATTGCACTGCTCTTCTATTATGCATGTGCACCTTTAGAGAAGCCTATGCAATGCCTGGCTCCACTCCTACATCTTGTGTCCATTGATAACTTATGCAATATATGAAATGACTTGAATCTCCTGAGCACAACTGGTTCTTTAGATACAGCATGTGTTACAAACTGAAGAAATGCTGTCAGAATAATCTGAGTGCACATGTTGTGCAACAATGTCCTAAATGCCTGTTTGCTCTCAGATCATGGTAAGCATTGTTAAAATGCCAGGTAGTAATTGACAAGTCAGCCTTTTTTTTTTTTAAAGGGTTCAATCCTGTTTTATTATTTTGAGAGACAGTAGAAAGCTTCATATTATTCAAGAAAGCTTGTATTTAACCATTTTTTATTATTCTAAATAAAATAAAAATGCAATTAAAATTTCCCATGCTGTCTCTTCTTTGTGTGTTTTGTTTGAAGATGAGAAACAGACTAACACATCACTGGTATTGGTCTTTTGCAATAATTTGTTGACAGTGAGAGAAATGTAGAACAAAACCAGCCCAGTCCTTTAATCTCTTCATATACATTCACCCCAAACATAGACAACAAAGCTGGCAGTGTGCAATTACACACACTAAATGTGTGTGTGTGTGTGTGTGTGTGTTTTAAGTGATGCCATGTATGATTCATTTAGATCAATCTGTCATATCTCCCGCGATTGATGCTCCTCTGTTCTTATGGAGTAGTGAAAGTGAGTGAAACGGCATTTTTACTGCAGCAAATACGCTTAAAGATATTCTTTTAGAACTGCTTTGCCACTGAAGTCATCTGACCAATAGTTTTATTAATTTAGGAAGCTGAAATATCAGTCTGGCTCCATTTTACAGTGTAAGGCCTTTGTGTTACTTGATGTATCCTGCTACTACCTCCTGCTACTATTTTTCTTTCTCTAGAGAGATCTTTTCATTTTCATAATCTAATTTACATGCCTATCTCTGTTTGTATAAGTGTCCTCACTGAGTGTGTTGCTGAATGTTAGTGCTTCAATTCGTTTAGAAGCAGCCTCCTACGCTGCTCTCACCTCGCTTTCCCAGCCAGGCCCACCGAGCTGTGCTGCAATCTGGAGTTCAAACTCTGCCAAATACATGGAACACAAACATCAGAGCAGCCTCCATCCCAAAGAAGGTTCCACTCCGAATCAATCTGCATTTTATCAGAAAGATTTTTTTTTTCTTGTTCTGTTATTTATAGCTACTGTACAACCAAACCACAGGGTTATCCGATCAAGGGCAGTATGCAAAAGTTTTTCACATTTTTAGCTGCGAGCAGCACATATTACAATTATTAGTGCCAATTTCTCATAATATTCCCTAATTCACTATATTTACTTTCATTGGTACTTACTTTTGTTCAACATGTGAAACACAAGATGTTATGTGTTGGAACTAATTTTTAATTGGGTGCAGTGACAGTGTGCAGCTTTCACAGTGAAGTTGTATGATAAGAAAAAAAACAAAACCTGATGAGGCAGCTTAAGTTATAAGACTTCATGATAATGATGCTGTTGTACAAATCCATCTTGCGAGGCTTCAGGCTACATGTGCAGTGTGTGTGTGTGTCCAAACCACATTGGTTCAGACCAATCAGCGTCATATGAGGAACTACCTGCAGATACAGGTGTTGTTTAGGTTTTGACTGTGAGCAAGAGGAAAAAAATCAGAAGCTGCTCCTCAGAGGTTAGCATAGATGCTGCTATAGCATGTATCAGAACCTGAGTGTATTTTTACCATTTAAAGAAGAGCAAAGAACGGTGGAAGTTTTTCCTCAGCAGTTGGATTTACACACTGGCTCTGCTGGCTGCTCTCTTCTACTACATGATGTGTTCCACTGATACCATTTGTTGAAGTTAGCCCGTGATGGAAGATGACAAACAGATGGTTCGTCCAGTTAGCTGTATATCTGTCTTTGAAAGTGACTGCACTTTTCCAGTTTCTACCAACAATTTCTTTGATGGTTTTGAGTGATAAACCATCAACTGGTCAGATCAATGAAAACTGGAGATGATAATTGTATGTGGTTACCAAAACCACAGTGGACAGCGTATGCATGCAAGTGCTGATTGGCTTGACCCCCTGTTGTTTATCAAAAAATAGTTCCAGCACAAAAAGCTACCCTTAACTTTTACTCCTTCCTGTTTGTGTAAAATTGGCCAAATTAGATATAACATGTGATCAGTGATCTTTACAGATGTTTGTAGGTTGTTGTTTCGTTTGTCGTTTTATCGTTTGACAGAGCCGGCTAGCTGTTTTATATCATGGGGTTCGCACGAGTTTCTTCAACCTCGAGCCATTGTGAGACAAAGCTTCAGGTACTTGTTGATCTGGTTGTGAAACTAGGCTGAAATCTCCACTGACTAGAACTTATTCCTTTAAATTCTTAGAAGACCTGGATAGTCCTTGAAACTTTTAGAGCCTTAAACTTCCGCAAACCCTGAACACCAGTGTTCTTTAAGACAGCCAGGATTTCTGTTGAAAGATCTTGCTAGTTTACTCAAAGATCACTTAAACTTTTCCAAGGCACACAAACATATTCCAAGACCAACTTCTCCTTGTCAGTTGATTCATCTGCACTTGTGAATACTGTGTTACGTGCCAAATAGTTTCTGAACATGTTAGCATTAAGCAATTAAATTTTAAATAGCTCTTTCCACTATTGTTGTCATTCACAAAAGAGGACGCTAAGGGCATGCGCCACAATATGACCGTCATCACTGCAAGGGCAACACTTTGTTTCTAGAAGTGGCAAGCAGGGACAGCACTGACTATGTGAGCAGAAGAACTGTACTGGACAGAAGCCTTTTGGAGTGACATTGATTTTCAGAGAGCTTTTGTAAGCCCCAGTTTTGAATACACTGGAACATTGCTAGAAATCCTAATCAGTACATAATTAAGGATTACAAGAACACTACTGTTAATTCATGGTTAAAGAAACACTTGCAGTGTCTTTGCAAATAAAAGCCTGCTTGATGATGGAGGGCAATGCTTTTTGTTTTAACTTTTTTACCAATTTTCACCTCAAAACACTGTTTTTTTTTTTAAACGGAGAAAAAAGGCCACATGACTCTCAGAATTTACTGCTTGTCAAAAAAGTGAGAACCAAAATTCTGAGAAAATAAAATAAGTTGACAAAAAAAGTTGAAAAATTTCTCAAACCCTAGACTGAAAACCAGCAAAGGGGCCGTGTTGGTGTGAATGTGTGTTTTCAGGTACTGGTAAGACCAACTGTACACCTGCTGTGCAGCAAACAGCAGACAGACACAGCAACTGCCTGGAGAAGTATGGTGTAGCATTTAGCAGCCAAAGAGACACATATTTCTTTTTGGAGTGGGTGGACACAAAAAACAAAGCAAAAAGAAAATGAAATAGTACTGTAAATCTCAACTGCAAACAAACACAACTTGAAATACTTGATACTGTTGCTCCATAGTGCTGGATCTTGAATATCCAGCAGCCTTGCAAAGTAACTTCGACCCTGGAGTTAATCTTAACATGACATGCAGGTCAGATTTTTTTTTTTTTTTTTTTAAGCTCATTAGTGGGCCTACTAAAAGCTGAGCTTGCTGTTTTTACATTTAGAAAAGGGGTCTCGTATTTGTATGTGGACTTGACATTGTGTGGCACAATTACTTCACAACCTAATAAATTGCCAATCAAATTGAAATGAATATTGTACTCAACATAGAACATATGCACATGCATTTTCTTTGTTTCATAGCAGTAATAATATGCTCGTTTTTCCTGGTTTGTAAGAGTGGGTCTGACTCGGACTGGATAATTATTAGACATGGAAACAACGACAGTATCTGACTGTCTGCCTCAGGTTTTGGCATTCGGATGGAACCATTTTTGAACGTTTTCCGGACATCACGGTTCGGACAATGTTTGCTGGTTAAGTCTGTTTTAAGATGCAATAACGCTTTGGTGTTAATCAATGTGCATCATATCCCAGAATTTATGTTTAAAACATTCAAAAAAATGAGCCGTCATTATTCACATCATTTGAAGAAGTATCTGCTCTGATGTTATTTTAAAGGCGTCTATATATCGTGTTGCAGAGATATCTCCTGGTGTCAGGTAGCCTCAGCCTGCTCTGTCTTGGGTCTGCCCGGGAAGCTTTGTTCTGTCCTGGTCTGACCGTGTTCACAATATCAGCCATGTGTATCAATACATCAGCTCTATAATGTCACTGACTTCTGCTCCCTTCAGAATAAGGCCTTTTAACATTAATACTCCATTTAACACTCATGTAATGGGGTGTATGAAACTTGTAAATGGAAGGCTCTATTTCAAAGCTAATGCAGGCCACACAGTCTGAGCTCATGCTGATTTGAATGTAAAATCAGTAACCTGAGAAAAAAGGTCACCAGTATACTAAGCTAAACAATTGTTGTATGAAATGAAAGAACACAACACAGGTCACATCGAGAATTATCTAACATTACATTAAGATGTCTGACCATGCTTTTACTGGTCCTCTAGTTGTCACTACAACAATATTATATTTATGTTATTTTTATCTTTGATCTTCCAGATTGACTTACCAATGCGTTTCCTACGACACAGGTTTTTATCCTGTTCCAAATTCAGATGACAACACTGACTGACCAAAACATAATGCTTGTTGAGATCTCACTGTGTATTCATTAGCTGCTTGATAAAGCAAACTGAATCAGCATTGAGTTTGTGCAGTCAAGTGTTGACTTTCTCTTCCGCTAACTGCATGTAGTCTCAGTGTGTGTGTGTGTGTGTGTGTGTGTGTGTGTGTGTGTTTGTTGTGAAGATGAGGATGAGGAAGTGTCTGTGACTGGATTAACCTGTTTCTTTGGATGTATGTTTACAGAGACTTTTGTTTCAAAAATGACATGTCATTATGTCATCACTCAACTTACACTGTTTGCTCTGTTCTACCAGTGAACGTCAACAAGTCTGTCTTTGAGCAATGTCTTTTATTATGTTTCTAGTTTATTTGAAATAAATTTATTTGGGAGAATTTTGGAGATGTAGCCTGCTAAACCAGACCCATAATACACTTCATGAATGAATTCTCTTCATGAAAAGGGTCTTGTATCCCTCCCATTCACGGCAACTCCACCTGGCCGAAAACAGGCAGGGCTAATCACAACCATTTATCTCATAAGTGGTGGGGTGTACGCAAAGACTCATTTGGAAGCACCAAAAACCTGGCATTTTCCACAGGCTGTTAATTAATCACATAGATGTTGTCATCTCATGTTGTGATATTGGCTATTCACATCAGTTTTAGTGCTTTTTTAGTGTGTTGTGTTGTACCGAGGCTGCTGAGTCGCAGGTCGTCACTACACAGATTGGTAGAAAGACTCCCACCAAAGGCTCCTATTATTTTCTGTGTAGTGATCACAAAAAACAGTGCTTCCCAGGTCGCCAAGGTCCCTAGCTACCATGTTCAAACATTCCTTTTTAACATTGTGTAGTCTTCAGTGATGAGGGGTTTTGTGCTCTCCTGAAATTCTCCTCAAAACAAACATGGCACTGGCTCACCTGGAGTGTGAGGGGAAGGATGGTTGTACGTCTCCTGCCTCCAGAGGCAGTTTCGACTGCACCCATTGGTACTACCCCTTGAAAATGAAGAGTAAGTCGAGAGATACCAGACTTACTGAAAATTAGTCTGGCTGTGCAAGACTAATGGATGTGTACATGTTTTTGGTTATGGGACCACCAAATGTTTCTGAAGTTAAAGTAATGTTTATGAATGAGGGCACATGTGTGCCTCATAGACGATGTTGTTTATCATTCCTTTTTGTAGCAGTGTTTAACAAACACCACGTCCCTGAAGCCCACGATTGTCATGGACTAAATGTCACCAGCTTGATAAAGTGAGGTCAGTCCAGTGGTGAGTCAGGTGAATGGACAGGGACGTTCAAACATCACATCAATGATCAATCTCTTTCAGAAGATATTGAAGCTAAAAAATAGAACATTAAGCACACTGCCATGTGTTGTTTATAGTTCTTGTTCAGAATACTAACAAACTAGTCTGTTAAAGATCCCACTGATGCAATCACTCAATAAATCACGATCTACTGCACAAAAAACTTCTGACTTATATGGAAGTCAAGCTTTCACTTAAAAGATGTAAACAGTAACTTTACTTGCAATGATACATAAAACAAACTGATACATAATAATTTTAATAATGCTCACATTTTCCATCGTTTGACTTTTGACTGGAGGTCTTTCAATGGCATCATTTTGTTGCTTCCTTACCTACTGTCATTTAATGTTTACACCTTTATTTATTTTTTTAACTTTTGTTGCCCTCTTAGGTGTAGCAAGATAAAATGAAAAAACCAAAAACACAACATCTGTCATTCATGTAATGATGTTACTGTGAATGTTCAACCAAACAATTTGGTTGCCGTGCAGGTTATGTAAAGTGTGCTTATGAAAATGATCTGGCTTGCAAAACAATAAGTTAAAAGTATCTCAAAAGCAGGATGGAACTAAAGAGAATGGCAGAGTCGATGATAATTTCCTATATTTTTATTACTTCAACCAGCCAGTTTCACATTACTCATGTAATTTCCTCCACTGGTGTTATAAAACAAATTGATTAGTGCAGCTTTATGGGAGTTTTTAATAACAGTGGTTAAGCTGCCTCTAAACAAGAAAACGTTTTCACATCTCCCTGAAATCCACATGCACAGTGTGCCTGGACTCAGACCTAGATACGGTTAAATATAGCCTACCCTGCCATGTGTCATCTCAGTCCTGATTGGCTGAGTGCCCTGCAGGCAGTGACTCTGTCTTGTTAGCCTGTATCTCAGCCTAATCAGGAGACTAATGTAGATACAGATACAGATACACTGATTAACAGACAGACAGACATGCAATCTAGATATGCAATCAATGTACGGTCATTTTTCAGAAGAGTCAATGAGAACTTATCCCACCAGGCTATTTTAATTTGATATCATGAGAATAAAAACCAAGATATGGCTAATTTCCTGTTTATGTCTTTACTGCCAACTCTGTCACAGCTAAATGTTCTGCATTAATGACATGGTGTCCCCTGACAAAGTGACAGAAATGTTAAACCATCGATATTAGGAAAATGTGGTATGTTGATAAGTCTATTCACAATTGTGACTCAAAAACAAGTCAGTTACTGTCAATTAGTGCAGTGCTCACTAATCAGAGCTCTTTGCTTTAAAATTTCCCACTAAATGCATGTTGTGCTCATTACACCATATTGAACATGTGCGTTTAAATGCTTAATATATTTGAGAAAATAGCATGTACGGCACTGACACAATAACTTAAATAAGATTCACAACCTTTGTTCTTGGTCACACTAGCTCTGCTCTAAGGGAGAGATGTCAGTCAACTGGTTTGTTACAACCACACCATATCATACCACACCAGAAGTACCATGTCAGAAAAGACACATATGGCGCTAGTGCAGTGCCAGTTCAAAACATGTCTCTTCAGATCGGTCTGATTGCTTGGCCTTTGGTATTTCTGCGTGAGACAACCACAGTAAACATTAGTTTAAGCCATTTTCTCTCTCATACTGTATATGGCTGTTATGCAGATTATATAAAACAGGTAAATAACAGTTTTAGATGATGCATGTTGTAGCATAGCTGTTGAGGTATTGTAAGACAACAACATGCTGGGGCTGCCCTCTTGTCAAAGCACCTCAGGATGGTTTGGTTTCAAGTGTTCTTCAAGTCTTTGTAATGTTTTTCCAATTTGCAGAGCGTGCAGAACACCACCACATTGTTGGGTCTCTGTCTAAGGGTGCACTCACACTTGGCCCTGTTGTTCCGTACCATGGCGAAGCACGAATTTCCCCCCTCCCCTCTCCCCCACTGGTCCACACTCACGTTGCTCCAGTCTAACTGCGCCTGATCTTCCTGATCTACAGAGCATAACCTGTATTTTTACCCACATTTTATAACATTTTTTAATTGTTCTCTGGTTCCCGCAATCTATAAGACAGTCGCAGATTTTTCCACTGCTTTTTATCTGGACTTTGTATGCTGCTGTCTGTCTGTATTTAAGGTGAATCCTCTACAAACAGTCACGATGATGTCGATACTCCGTGCTTGTGCTCGTGCACGTGCATCCGTACCGTACTGAAGTCCACCTCTTCCAACCGTGCCAGGGTCGACAAAGCGTGCCGTGCTTGAGTACTGAACGGAGCACTCACACTAGCCAAACTAACTGGACTCTAGGGGTCAAACGTGTTTAGGCATAGTACGGATTTGCCTAGTGTGAGTGCATCCTAAAATACTTCATACTTTAGATGATTTTCAGCATCTTGTCTTTTGCCTCCCTCACTGCATGACATGCTATCTTAGATAGAAGGGTAAGACTTTGCCTACTCATTCTCAGTGGCTTATGGACCTTATATTCTGTCTAAAACTGGAGGAAATGTAAGATTCACTTTGCAGATCAGAAAAAAATTCTGTAGTCTGGCGATCATTTCTCGCCGGTTTTCGTAGCCCTGAAATCATGATGGAGCCGCAGCTGATTAGTATTTTTGCCCTTGACTTCCAACACTCCTGCAGGCATCCTCATTCTCATCTCATTCTCATGTTTTGAGTCTTCCTGTCATTTCATTTATTGTTTTTATTTTTTAAATATTTTTATAATGACTTTTTATGTATTTATTTATTTAATTTATTTACTTTTAGAATTTACAAGTCGGGACAGGGTTGGTGAGGGGGTGGTGGTGATGGATGGGTCATAGGTTGAATTGCAATCCCATACCTACTGTTGTGAGATTATTCTACCTCACCTCTGATCTTGCATTGTTTCAAAACCAATACAAAGAATTTTGAAAAAGATGATTTTCGGCAAGTGTTTTAGTTCTTAGTTCTTGTCAGTCGTGCTGTATGTGCTACAAATGAAACTCTGCGGCTTGAAAACAGTGATGCCGTCAAAGCTTGCCCAAACATTGCACATAACTCAAAAGAGCAGCAGGTCGGGCTAATCTAGCCTGAATCAGAGACAATACGCTGCTAACAGCTGGCTATAACCTTCACCAGCTAAAACTGTTAAAATGGGATGACTTTGTTCATGGTCATAAACATGCAAGTCAACAACTTTGCTAACACAGCCCGACATTAGACAAGGGCAACAACACAAGACACATAAGCAATATTTATTAGGACCACAAAAAGTTGACCACAGCATCTTGCAGCCTTTTATTTTGTTAACCTCTCACCAAGGACTCAGAGCCAGTGCTAGATTTACTGTTTCTCGCTTGGTCACTTTCTGTTTCTCTTCTACGGCAACTTCCTCCTCGATCTCATCGCATCTGTCATATTGAGGCTTCTGAGCCCAGGTGCACAGCTGGGCCTGCTGGCTTTGGTTATGTTGTCCATTCTGCCCAGCACCCCACCAGCATCCACTCGGTCCTCCTTTGCCTGGGGCATTAAAAATCTCCCCGTCATGGCAATCCAAAGATCCCATGATATGGTGTAAAAACACTACCCAGCACTCTGTATAGACAGCTGGC
>JAPZDX010000007.1:23743846-23757787 GCA_029783625.1 Naso annulatus | reverse complement strand
AACGGATTACAATTACGTAAATTTTGTAATTAAATTACGTAACGTCGTTACATGTAATTCGTTACTCCCCAACACTGCCTGTAAGCATATTTATTAATCATCACACCTTCTGACTTGTATTTACCCTCACACAACCTGTTTGCACTTTGCAACCAGAAAAGCAGATGCACTTGGAGACGCCCATACAGTCCAAGATTTACTGCTTTGCTCTCATGCAATTATTATTGTTGTGGTTGTTGTGTTTTCATATTGTTATTGTATTTGGTCATTTTTTTCAAATGGCAGTGCATTACAAACATTACAAGTATACATTAGCAAGTACATGTAGGGATTTTGTTTTAAAAATTCATTTCAGGCAACTGTTTAACTGACTTTCTATATTGTCTCATTTGCTTCATGCCTGTTTGGTGTTGTCAAAGTCTCATCTTTGTCACAGGAAAAAAGGGAAGGGTTGGTGAGAAGTGTATTTTTGTCACATTTTTCATCAAAACAACAACATTAACCCTCACAGTTAGCTGGTAGATGTGTTTCTAAAAGGTCATAGATTTTAGATCTTGAAATAAAGCCATTTTAAAAACTACAATTTTTTTTAATGTTTTACTTTTTACATTTGGAATAAACTGTTTGATCAGCATATCATCTGCTGTATTTGGTAGTTTAAACGAAGTGCCTTAAAAACAGGCCAAACCATGAGTTTTCTTATCCATCTGTATTCTAGAATTGTCAGATGTTAACCGTGTTTTTGTTTGAATTTTATTTTTATTTATAAGGTGAAAATATTTTTTTTCCACAGTAAAACCTGGCTTCTGGAGATATTTTCACTCTGTAATGGTCCTTGGATTTTTATCCAGAAAAACGCCACAGTTGTCCCTAGTTAAATCAGAAGGATGGGCCCCATGCCCAGACCCCACCCCTCCCCACTGTGCCAAGTCCCGGCTTGTTCCCAGAGAAGAAAAGTGAGTGATGAATGAATTGAAAAGGCTGGTGAGGGGAGCCCCATTAATAAATTCCACCCAGGACTCCCAGAAAGACAGAGGCCGCCTTGCACGCAGACACCGTATGATTAATGTAGTGGGTTTTTTGTTTGTTTGTTTGTTTGTTTGTTGTTGTTTTTTTTAAATCTTTCTTCCTGGGTAAAAGTCAGACTGTGGATCTTGTTGGTTTCAAGACCTAATCACTATGTCACTGTTTGACACAACCCTTATAACTGGGTAACATTTTAAACATAATGCCCTCACTTTCAAACTCAGACTCTCACAACATTAAGTTTATACTTTGACAAAAGGTGAAAAAGTACCTGCCAATGCTGTAAGGTTACATGATTATCATTTGTTTCCACTTTGTTGTGTAAACTATACCTGACTGGGGCAGTATATTTTTGAGTTTAACCTTTGTAACACAGGGACACTTGTACTGTGGCAAAAACTCAAGGAAGTTAACATGGATTAGGTGTAATGAAATGGAAACCAGTGAATTAGTCTCTGCCTCAGAGAGCGTGGCAGTAATGGCTCATTTTCATAAACCAAAAAGGAGTCATATGCGAGGCTCTCTGTGCAGCATTTGGTTTATTCATCTTTGTTATTTGGATTCTGTTGGTATTGGTCTCTGTCACAGCTGTGTGACGCCACGTTTACCTCCTCCACTCAAACAACCTTGTTTACTTGCCCAAAGAATCTGGGACTTAAGATGCTGTTTGTCCTGTCAGCAGTGCAGAGCATCGATATTTCTGTCACAAGCTTAATCAGTTTTCTGAGGATGATTCTGAAGTACCAAAATTCTAAAGGTCAAAATTTGTATTTGGCTGTTACTTTTAGAAACTGTCAGCTGTCATAATATAAGTCAGTTCTTGTTTTTCCATTTAAATGCTTTTAACGTGAAGCTGCAGCAGCAGTAAGTGCTCAGTTTACATTGGCAGTAACCAAATACAGCACTCTGAGGATTATGTCCGGTGTAATCGATTACACTGGTGTCATCATGAGTTTATTAACTACTGGAAAAGTCTCCTCTCTGTGGTTTTGGTGATGTAGATTGGAGTACCACATCAACACTGTTGCTCATTCTTAAATGTAAAGAATCTAAAATACATTCTGTCAGTACTGATCCTATATAAACTAATGCTTTCATATAAAAATGTTCTTTGTTACTATAGAAGAGATGAATGTGTCAGTTTCACTTAGTTATTATTGTGGTGGCACATAAATACATTTGTACTGAGCACCAAAGTAACGGGGCAGTTACTGACTCCTCCCATCTTATTGCTGGGCTTCAGAATTATCGATCAAAAATTGTTAACATCAACCCCTCTGTCTTTTCAGCTGTATATCCATATGGCATTTAAGCACTTAATTTGTGTTGTTGCAAAGCTGCTATTTTTCATAAATGAAACCTATTGAGTAATTGCATAGTTAGTTACCATGGGGAAACATTTCAGTCAGACCTGTAGACTAAAACTAGCCATAACTCTCAAAGAAACCCATTATGTGCAGAAACAGTAATGTTGTCATCTGACGTCATTTTTCCAGGTATATTATCCAAAGCAGAGCTCTGGTTTCTGTTAGGACTGCTGAGTCTTAAGCAAGCAGTGGCTTCACAGTGTTTGACACTTTTATGAAAGATTAGGTCACAGTATCCGGACTCACTCGGATATAGCCGAGTCTATTACTATGAATGTGCCATACTGTAGGCTCTGGTGATTTATTTTATGCATGAAACCAAGCCACTCTGCTATCGGTTGACTGTTCTAGCTGCTGTTCAAGCCAGTTATAACTCCAATTTCTTCCACACGATGTGAAAGAAACAAAACAAAACAAAAAAACCCCCCACAACTGTGACGGACAGTGTACAAACCCAAATGCAGTACAAAGAGGCACAGAATCGATGAAAAGTTCACTGGTTTTAATCAGAAAGTCTCTGGCAGGCAAACAGTACACAGGCACAGTGACAAGAGACTTGGTCTGGACAGGCAAAAGTTCAGTTCCGGAGAGACAGGGATGATAAACCCAGGAGATCAAACCAGAAACCAGCGAGGCTGAAGCTCCACTCAAACACAGAAACACACAGAGCAGAAAACGGGGTAGCTCACACAGATCCATTACTGAGGTAAAACTCCAGCAGCCACCAGCAAACAGGGACCAGGAGGGCATAGGCAGAACTCGTGGTCAGAGACAGAAGGCTGAGAAGATTTACCGGGAGGCAGACAAAGCAGGTGAGTCGAAGTCAGGCAGAAGAGTGCTGGAAAGTCTCGCATGGCAAAGAAAAAACTGGCAAAGAAGTGGGTGTGGAGCTGGTAAATATATGCTGGGCTGATTGCAGGGGATGAGCTACAGGTGTGCTGATTAACTGAGTGAGAGCAGGTGTAGCGTGAGCAGAGGAGGTGAAGCAGTGGAAAAGTACTGAATCCAGGGTGAGTGACAGGGGCAGACTGTGACAACAACACTTCCTGAGCCCAAGAATACAGCATTCACAACCTAAACTCAAAGTATCCCATCAAATTCTAAATCAACCTTATTGGTTGAGCATGTGCCTACACAACATTTTCTCAGTTTTGTCCTTGCTCTAAATTTACAAGATAGAATTCCTTAAAGTGACGATCTAAACGTAACTCTGTTTTTTCTTGAGGATCGCTTTTGGCAGGACTTAAGCAAAGTGTAATGGTAAAGGGACTGTAGTTATATAGTGTTTTTCTAGTGTTTCAGCTACTCAAAGCACGTTTACAACTCAAGACCGCATTCACCCAATCACACTCACTAATAGCACAGCCATCGGGAGCAATGTGGGTTCAGTATCTTGACCAAGGACACTTCAACATGTAGACCTGCAACCATGTAGGAGCTGGGGAATGAACCACCGACCTTCTGATCAGCTCTACCGACTGAGCCACAGCCGCTCTCCCCAGAGTATAAGAGCAATAGAACCTCGTCCCTGATGAAGTTAACACCATCCACATACTCAAGGTCTTAAGTCTTAGGTCAGAACTTTTTGGTTGGTTTGCTTAAATTTCATTATATTAAAATTTAACAGTTTGCAGGCCCACAACATGGTCCCACAGTCATTTAGCTTTTTTACAATCTTACTGGAAGTGTCGGCTTTGTACAGAAGCAGCAGCAGAACTGCAGCACAGAGCATCAGGAGTCGATTTCACTTTGTGTCACAACAATAAAGATTAGTTTGTAATTTCTGTTGTCTGTGTGACCGTGAGGGTAAACATTGGTCGTTATAATGTCAATGTCACATTATGAGAGTTTATTTGATATTCATGCTCACAGTTAACTGAAAAGAAGCAGAATTTACATAAAAAAGATAGACTACCTCGCAATAGAATATAAAACCATAGAATATACACAAATACACAGTTATTTATACAATCTATACTCATGCACATAGTGCAGTTACATACGGTCATGCATACATTTTAAAAAGACAGACATTCAGTAACAAAACTATGGACTGGAAAGTCACAGACCTCAGGGACTTCAGCTATCTGTCTTTAGTTCCTTTCCTTTCTGTAATTGTGTTATACAGTCTGACTGCTGTGGGCAGGGTTGCTGCTTTCAGCCTATTTGTTCTGCACCGGAACTGTGTGAAGTTATTGCTGTTCCGCAGCAGTCTGTTTGTGTTACCTGCTCTCGTCTGTGGGAGCAGATCATGGAGTGGATGTTGAGTATGTGGACATCCATGTGCAACACCTGAAGTTTCCTCTGATGATGGATAAAGGCGACTCTGATCTTATCTGTATTTGTTTGTCTGTTTTTGCGTATATTTGTATTGTTTCACTGCACTGCCATACAAATATAGAAAGCAGACTGACAGTCAGTGTCTTACTTGTATTTGCTAATTTTGTTTCATTTTTCTCAGAGATGCTCAATTATTATTCCTTTACGATGCACTGTTTAGATTTTTTTAGTATTCAAAGTGGATGAGGAATTTTCTGACCAAGAAAAACTGAATTCAAGGGAACGAAGATAAAGCTATTTCCATAATTTTTTTTTTTTAAAAAAAAGATTTTTTTTTTTAACTTTAAAGAGCATTTCATTTAACCTTAATAAACCCTCATTTAAAAGATATAGCAATAATTTGTCAGTGCATAACACTTTTAACCCCTCACATGATAAACTCTATAATCATACAACCTTCATATGACATGAACGCAACATGGGAATCTTTCACATCTCTGCTATCTGTCCCCATGACATGTGTCAATAGTCCACTCATAGTCATAATGTTGTCACAAAATGAAATCCTTTCATAGACAATCTGTGGCCAAGCACAGAAACCAGTTGTTGATTTTAATGTGCAGAAGTGACAGCCAGCAGAGACTAAATGTTTTCTGCACTGCCCAGCTGCTCTGAAAAGTGTCAAGGAACGATTCAGTAGAAGCGTCATTAGCACTGGAGCTTAGTGAATTTTTTTCTTTCTTTTTTAAATGGAACCTGCCATCATGACCCAACCTCCTCGTTTGTAGCAATGGTTGTTTCATCAGTGTTGCTGAACATGCTCTTTTCTTACTCATCTGCCCTCAGGCTCCACCTCTCACTCCCTACACGTCATTTCCTCTTCTTGTCACCCCCCCTTCTCTGCCACTTCCCTGTGTCTGCTCTCAACGAGATTCATGCATTAAAGCCTCAGCTATGCCTCTTGAATAGCAACCCAACTTCTACAATATCTGAGAACACTGGCAGAATTTCTGTGCTTGAGGTGTTTCCCTGTGAGGCACATTAAGAAATCAAAGGCTCAGCCAACCATTTACCACTGCTCTACAAACAGAGTGAAAATGTGGACTGTGACCTTTACGAAGGTTGATGCCCATGAGCCATGATGAATAGAAATAGCCCCCTCTTCTGTATCTTTGTTTTCTGATGTAATGCAGTGTTGTTTTCCCATCGTGCCTCAGTGAAACAGTCATCACTGGAGGAAGAAACAATCAATATCATTCCAGCTGCCCAAGCTCTCATTCCCTTTGCTGTCTATAATGCAAAATCAGCCCCACTGGCTCCAGAGAGCCATACTGGACATAAAGATGAATAATGGCTGACTTTGCTACCATGGTAACTCTTCTACAGTTCCTCCCATCCTTTCTAGTTGCCATCCCCTATACTGTGTGTCTGCTGTGTGTACCCTGATGCAGCAAAGTCTGCCTGGACCAAGCACACTAAACTTCCCTCAGGAGGGCAGAAAAATTAATGGAATTTTCCAAGGCAGTCATCAGTAAACATGCTGCAGTTCCTCTTCCAATCGAGAAAAACTAAGTTATTCAGACCCCCTAGATTGGCTCATGAACAATATGTTTATAGTCTGGCACTATAGTAGCTAAGCTGATTTTTTTTTTACCCTGAGTAACACCAGAAAAAAAATTTAAAATTAGACAAATAACTGTATTCTCAAGTGAACATGACTAAAAATTGTACGTAGAGAAATCCATAAGCCAAGGCTCCTGCCTGAACACACACATATGAGGACAATATAGACTGACCCAGTGTGTGTCCCACACCCGGGCAACACACTGGCTGCTGGCTGCTAACTTGTAATTACATCTTAGGATCAGCACATCGTACATTCATACTATTTATGTTTTTAGTATTTCAGCATGTTACACTTTATTTGACTGGCCTAGTGTGTGTCCCATACTGGAGCAACACACTGGCTGGCTGCTGGTTGCTAACTTGTTAACGCAACTCGTGCACATTGCACTGTTGTACCTATTTATATTTTCTATCTTGTGCTGAGTCTAGTATTTTAGTATTACATTTTATTCGACTGTATTTAATATTTTATCTTGCACAGTATATTATTTAAACTACATCTTACTCATTTTTCCCTTAGCACAATTTCTACAATTGCTGCTGCTCTTGTTATGCTGCTGTGTCGATTTGAATTTCTCCCATGGGTCTTATCTTGTCTTGTCTTATGCATGGATATTATTACACTTACATTTTTCCCAAGAAGTTAGTAAGTTGGTTAGTGATGAAGGTGCTTCTGCACTCAGTCCATTGTTGACAGACTTTACTATAACTGTACATTTAGCTGCACAGTTCCGACCATGCTAACCTCATGTTCTCTCCAGCATTTCTCATCTAATTAGTGTTTTAGTACTCAAAATCAAGACCGATCTCAAGACCACTTCTTTAGGTCTTTTCTTGCAATTGAAAGAATTTTGACTTGGTCTAGTCTCGCACACAACGGACTCAGAATTTTTAATTAAGACCAGTCCAGACCACAATAATTTATTTGTCAACATAATTACTTTGACTGGATGTAAAATTTCCCTCCTCAAAAGCATCCAATGACGGATGTGTGTCATCGATGATGGCTGCCACCCTTCCCGGCCCCTCTTCACTCAAGTGGGAGCAGATTCTTGGAGACAACATGGAGAGGAGCAGTGTGATTGCGTGGGAGCAAAGATGTCCATTGATTCATCTAAGTTTGGCTACCCTAACCACAGATAATTCATATGCAAAACAACAAGCAAGGCAGCACTAATTGTACCTAAAATAACTGTAAATGACTATTGTTGCACACTTTTGCTCAAAACAAATGATGATTGCTGTGTTTACGGACAATCAATGAAAAGTGCTGCCTCAGCCTTGTTAGGCACCTTTTAAACTTGGAAGAAAAACCTACATCAGAGGAAGCGAAAGCAAAAAAAGGGAATGAGATAAAGCATGTGTGGAGCATAAGACCTGTGTCAGATGTATTAATAGGTTATCAGGTTTAATCAAAGATACTGCATTACACTCTGCGCCACTGGTGTGAAAAGGCACCATACACACACTTCCTCTCTCCTGAGTAGCGGGGTCACCTCTCCCCTCATCCCTCTGCCTTGTCTGAAATTGTTGTAAATATGTTGAATTGTTCTCGGTTGAAGTTCATGTTCTCATGATTTGAGTTTATAAAATTTTAGAGTAAGAATGTTCGGATGACGTGTCTTGCGAAATTGGGTCCAATGTGTACTTTGGTGACACTGAGGCGGAAGGATTAGTCATAATCTGTGATCATGTACACTTTTCCCATAAGAATGAGTAGACTCAAGACCGTTTCGTGTCTCCTAAAGGGATGGTACAGTGGTGAAACCCATGTGACGCTAATAAAGGAAATGATTGTTCAGTGCACTGTCTCTGTTCCTTAACTGTCTCTGGCTCAATGCAAGAGGGTTGGGAGCTAACTATATCAAGCACTGTTCATCACAGCCACAGCCCTGCTTTAGGAGCTCTGTCATGCTGTACTGAGATACATGCTAACATTTGAAAGCCAACACACTCACAATAAATGACCGTGCCAGCATGAAATGTCTACCACCATCTTAGTTTAGTAGGGCTGCAGTCATATGTTTCTGCCTCAATTTGATCCTATCATGATACTTGGGTGACAGTTAAATGTGTAATAAGTATTGCAAGTATTTAACATGTATTGCAATTGATTATGCCAATTTATTGAGATATTATAGTCTGTATATAAAAGTGGTAAATAAAGTACTTTTTGAAGTAAGCTGATTTTAGCTGCTCCTGCTCATCAAGCTAGTGACATCAGAAAACAAATAAAATTTGGCCAAAATTAATAGACCAACTAAAAAGCAGCATAGCACAAATGTGAGATTTTAAATTGTTTTATACTGTATATGAACTTGAACCTGAAATTCTGCACACAGGGCCATACACATTTAGTCAAACATGATTTGGACCGATAAGCTAACTCCTCACATCAGTTAATTAGACAAGCTACAGCCTATGGGCTGTAGCTAATGGACCAATACCATTGGTCCATGGTTTGTCTTTAGATACCAGCTGGTGAAAACTTACATTTTCTAACAGTGCTTATTGTCCTGCTTATTTATCTCCCCTGTTTTCCTTCCCTTGATCTCAGAGTAAGAGAAATCCCTAAACCATCACACTCAGACAATCTACAAAGGCTGAAGACACGCTAACTGCTGGTTCACTTTTCAACAAATTTGTACCAAAAGTAAAGTGCAAATTTGAAGTGTGTAGCGCTGTAAAGTTGTTCATGTTTTCACCGTTCGAAAAGGATTTCGCTAGCTGCTTGCTAACTTGTTTGTAGCTTGCTTGGCCAACCAGAAGAAGGTCAAATAGCAACCAGGTGAACAGGGTATATCGCCATCTACTGTAGCAGAGTCGGACAATAAATCGATTCTCCCTCAGCGAATGTATACTGGGACAAGGACAGTAGTCTAATTAAATGGCCTAATCAAGCTATAACCGTAGCTCAACTTAACTGTGCATGTAAACGTACTGAATGACTGATATGTATATAAGTGAGAGAGACAGCGTGAGAGAGAACTTACATGTGTGTTTCCAGTGTTTCTCATGCTGTGTCTCTGCCATGGTGATATGCCTATGGCAAAAGGTGATTCATACTTACTTGCCTCTTCGGACTTTTTGAAGTACTGTAGCTCAGGCTTCAGTTTTCTGATGATAGAAATCTTTGTTTTTCTCTCTCTGTGTTGCAGTTGAAAGAGAAGTGGTTCAGAAGAGGACTTTCACCCGATGGATAAACCTACATTTAGAAAAGGTTTGTTTATAGTGTTATGACTCATGGTCTTTATACTCTGTTATTACAGAATTGCTCAATGAAGTTTCAGTTAATACCTGGGTGGACAAAACAATTTCTTCCTTTTATTGCCAATCTACCCCAAAAAATCCAAGGTAGCTGTATCCTCATCACGGACTGTGTCATGAAGCTGAAATTACCCCATCATGCTTACTGCTGCTGAGACTCCATACACCTACAACAGCTGTAGTCTCTCCACCGTGCTTTAAATTATACATGTAGTTACGTAGAACTCCATATGTGCAGCATTAAAGTTTCATTAGGCTGTAAAGTGTTCATCTGAGTGAGCAGTAGCACGGTTACAGCCTTTAGCTCACCCAAGGTGTTTTCTTTTTGTTCTTTACACCACCCAGATAGCTGCTGTCTGCTGTGTGTGAACAATGGCTGGGTTAATGTTGGCTCCCTCCAATGCAGTTTGGGGCTTTGGGCCCACAGCACAGATGCTTCAAACTAACTAGTGAGAGTCTTATTAATGAATGGGGCTAGAAGTTAGGGAATGACAGAGGATCAAAGGGGGTAAAAAAATATAAACTTCAATGTTAAAAATAATTCAAGTATAAACAAATTAAGATGATATACATACTGTTTTAGAATAAATAGATAAATTACAGAAAAAAATTCTAATTACATTTATTGTACTATGTGATCATTATCATTTTCATAGAAATGTAGAAAATAAATAAGGACAAAGCTCTGCCTACATTTAGCGATATATGTTAACTGTAAATAATTAGCATATGTAAGACCCCACGTTAGGCATATATGTGATAAACAGCATGTCTGAACATTTCAAGTAGTGCTGCACAATTAATCTAATCACCTGTGCACACAAGAACTGTGGCTGGTGCCTTCTTCATCTTGCATATTTTGTCTCACCATCTTCGCTTCTGCTTTGATATAAACTAAAAATATTCATCTGCATTTTTGCTTTTCCCGATCCAGAGGAGAGATTTCTCTCTTGAAGCCTGTATGTAGGGGCAAGGGAAGCTCTCTCACACCCCCTGACAGACCCTGCTCTTACTAACAATGGTGTAGAGAAATAAACATTAAAAAGCGTGGTTACTCTTCAGCATAGTCGCTGCCAACAATTCTTGTTGCCACATGTGCAACAATCTTTTGCAATGAAGGTTGGAAACACGAGCAATTTGTTGAAATACTTAGCGAAAGTGCATCACATACAGGCGTAGAGATGCATGGTTTTTCCGACAGCCCAGCTTGTAGTTCCCTCTGGTTTCTCCGTCCATGTCGGTTATGTTGTGTAACGGTAAGCGTGCCGACAAGAACCCACACATGGAGTTAATTAAATTATACAAACATATTATGTTCTAAATTTATTTTGTATTTTCTTCTAAAAATAGTTATTTAATTTTGTAAAATACAAAGTTATTTTGAAAACAGCACTGTATATTTTTTTTAGTCTTTGTGTTTTATGTACAAGTTAAAGTTTGTTTGATTTGAGCAAGTGCACCTCAAGATACAATTTTGTTAAGAATATCGCAATTACAGATTGCAATATTTTCCACAATATTAGGACTATGACTTTTTTACCAAACCATGCTGCTAATTTCCAGCTTGAACGTTCAGTGCACCAATAACATTATCGTCCTCACAAAAACAAATTCAGGCGTTCAGGCTGTTTAAAACCGTAAAGTTTGCTTTTCTTTTTCCAAACAAATCAAATGCAGGTGCTAGGTCATGTAAGCTGACGTTAGCCACTAACTTAATGCAATGGTTCATGTCATGTCATGCCATGCTTACAGGATTTTATATGACGTGTGGGTGACTAACCTGGAGATTCCACTGGTTGGGTGTGGATTACAGAATGGCTCCACTGCAGTTTTGCTTCATTCTGTCGTCCATCAGCACTCACTGGCTGCGTTTCAGAGTGCAACACACAGCAACACCACCAAACAGCTGGAGTCAAGAAACAAGATTTCACATTTAGTACAGAATTGCACGCAAAATCGTTTGGTTATGGATTTTTCCTAAAGGTTTATGCTATCGTGTTTCTGATCACAGCCCAGTCACAAACAGTTAAAGGAGCATTATGCAAAATTGATTCACCACTAGTGGTCGCAATTCTGTATCAGCTTTACACCAAAACAAACCTGCATGTCAGCCACACCTCCCATTTCCCCTGGCACGTCACCTGCTCCACCCCTGTTATCAGCAGCTCTCTGCTCAGGAGAGGAAAGAGGCTCGCTAGTGGTTAGCGTTAGCTCTGCTGTCTACCACATCTTCTCGATTACAATTTAATGCTATTTCAAGCAAAAAAAAAAGTCGAAGTTGGAATCTCAATCTCAACACAGTATAACAACATATATGTAATTACTTGACAGTTTATGATCTTAGCTGAGCTAATTGTCGGCACTAACTCCAGCCAGTCTTGTAGCCTCCTTCTCGCGTAGCAAGAGAGGCCAGAGCCCTGCTAGCGGTTAGCGTTAGGACGGCTGTCCCCTTTATTTACTCAATTGCAATGTGATGTTTTTCAAGGTGAAAACACATCTATTTTTGTCTTTCTACAAAGCATGACAGGTTGGAATCCCAATTACAACACAATATAACAACGTTTATGTAATTATCAGACAGTTTATGATGTTAGCTGAGCTAATTGTTGACACTAGCTCCAGCCAGACCTGTAGCCTCCTTCTTGGGCAGCAAGAGGCCAGAGCCCTGCCGCAGATAACGTTAGCTCTGCAGTCACCCACAGCTACCTGGTTGCAATGTGACAATGTGATTTTCATCACATCAAATCATCTATTTATCTCTCTCCACGGTGCATGGGGGGGTCTGAATCTAAACCACAACACGATATAAGAGTGTTTATGTGATTTTTGAAAAGCTTGTGATGTTAGCCCTCCCACTGTCTATCTGAAACGTTAGCCAGGCCTAGGTTAAATATGAAAATAAACTCGGCTGCTCCTCACTCACTGTGGCATTTTATAAAGGGGGGCGGGCCAACAGTTCTGAGGGGAGGGAGCAGGCGTAGATTCACATGAACTAACATGAATGCGCGGCTGTCCCAGCTTGAAAACAAGAGTCTTGAGAACAACACACAGAGAGGGCACGTGACATCACACTCTACTCCTGATGAAATTACACCACAAGTTCTTAACATAGCTTTTTTTTTTCCTGAAATCTAAAAAGCATGAATTTTGCATATTTCTCCTTTAAAAAATTGACTGAACTGCGTAAAAATGGTAGAAAAACCCAGACACTAATGTAAATCAGTCATAAATGTCTGTTATGTCATAATTCTGTTGAATTCCTTCAAGTGTATCTCTCCTTTGTTAAGATAAATGCCCCTGATTCGGCTTGCTGGCTTGTCCATTTACACAAATGCCCACTCACCTCTGATGTGGCTTTGATGCCACCTTCGGAGGCAGATCAAACCAGTTAGTACTCTTGACTGAGGTATTGGCTCAGAATCTGGAGTTGGTGCCCAGACGCTGCACTGTGGCTGCCTACTGCTCCTTAGATATGTGGTTCAATGCGGAGACCAAATTTCATTGCACGCTGTATATGTAACCAGTAAAGTACCTTTTGTACTGACCTCCCAATCTGCCTCCTTAACTTTTATACAAGTTGCAAAGCGGGGAAACGGCACACAGAACCCGCCTTGAAAAGGCAGTGTAAATGGGGCTTGTGTCTGACTTCCTGTAGCGCTCAGTCTGCTGTTTGTAGTATTGATGGGTTGTGCTGCGGCATCTGACAAAACTAGAAGCCTTGTGATGGACTGAACACACATCTAGTGGAATTGAGACAGCTAAGGCAAATGTTTCTCAAAACAAACAAAGGTTTGTGTGTTTGATTACCAGAGTCAAAGCTTCAGGTGAGCAGTGGAGGGGTTAGTGGAGACAGAAGTGGGGACTAGATCCACGTGTACTACATGAAGATGAAAATGTAATGTTACATCTAAGTCAATGCTGGGCATAAAGGCTTTTTTAAATTTAGGCTAACCAGGTATCTTGGTCATCAGTCTTAAAAAAATAGGGGAAAAAAGGAATAGGCCTATTCATAAATATTTGTTAAAGCCTCTGGGAACGTTAATGTGTAATTTAGGGTTGTGCATGCATATTAAAAAGCATTGAAAATGTTCAAACTTTAGCCAGTTCATTACAGGGCTGACAACCATTCACACTCACATTCACACCTACAGTCAATTTATAGTTGCCGGTTAACTTGCATGTCTTTTGACTGTGGGAGGAAGCCAGAGTACCCGCAGGAAACCTGCGCAGACACGGGGAGAACATACAAACTCCACACAGACAGGTCCTACCCTGCTGTGAGGCAGCAGTGCTAACTGCTAATCCACCATGCTGCCCCCATACAGTCTTGAGAAATGGTATTATTCCCAAAATTAGCTCTTTTTGAACTAGGTTC
>JAPZDX010000007.1:23704367-23715246 GCA_029783625.1 Naso annulatus | reverse complement strand
CTTGGATAGGACAGCTGAAGAGTAGACAGGAAACAGGGGAGAGAGAGGGGGAATGACATGCAGCAAAGGGCCACAGGGGTAATGTACAGAGGACACAGCCTCCGTATGCGGGGTGTCTGCTCTACCACCTGAGCCACCGGACGCCCCATTAATTGAGGCATCTTAAAGCAGGCTTTGGGTCTGTTCTGCTGCATCTAGCCTATGTACTGCATCTGTGTGTTGCTTTAAAAATGCCCCTTATCTGTGCTAAAATCACGGGAAATCACACTTCTTGGGGCTTATTGCTTTAACATAACCAACCCAGCCAACGAAGGCAATGAATACAAGCCACTCAGAGGCAGAGAGGACGAGGTCATGCCTCACTTGAGACCACGGACATGTGTGCAAATTCAGGTGAGTGACTATTTTTTTTAAAAAGCATTCTGAATTAACTTTATTTCTTCATGTAGATTTGCACGTTAATGCTGGGTGTAATTGAGTTGAATCTAACGTAATACAACCAGACAGATGTAAAGTGCCACACTGTAATATCCCATCCCTTGCAGATCATAAATCCTGTAGGTAAACACAGCTTTCCGTGATTCTTCCTCACCTCTGGCTGCTGGTTGTCTGTGATCCTTTTTACCACCTGTGAACTAGGCGGTACAAGTACTGTCTGAACTGAGCAGCTCAGAGTCATCTGTGCATCATTACGGAATGCTGGACATCCAGCCTATTAATTCCTATTATAACGTTAAAGACTGCACCTACAACCTGCTGTTAGCATGCTTCCTCTCTGCTTCCTCCACCCAGTTTTACCCCTCAGCTCCCTCTGGATGTTTTACCTGGCCGATGATGGATGTTGTCTAGAGAGCCACACTTGGAGGTCACATGGCTCAAGTCAATCTTCTTGTTCTGTATCATCACCTGGAAGAAGCAAAGTCAGGAAAAGACAAGGTCAAAGCCAACAGTTTAAAGAGAGGGTGAAAACTCCCACTGACCTCTCACAGACGATCCAAATAGCGTCTTCTCTTTTGCTGAATTATAGAGCAGGGTGTAGTATTTCAGATCTGTACTAAACTGTAGCTGTCCTTTGAGGAAAATGATTGTGTATCAACTGAAGAAATAATGGCTGCAATTTTGTCACATTCACAGTGATATCTACTAAAAATACAAGCAAGAAAGCACAAGAGCAGAATATTAGAGACTATGCAGTAACAGTCCTTGTGTTTTCAGCTGCTGGTGTCCATTAATGCAGCCAAGCTATGACTGAGTAAAAGCTTTGTGCTGTAGCAGTGTCTTGAGCTAAAAATGTTTCGGCACATTAGAAAACCCTGTCAAATATGCACCATAACAACGAGGACTCAGAGTAAGACTGTAAAGTAGGAATGCACAGTTAAAAGTGGCCACAGGCGGAGAAGAGGTAAGGTTTATAGTTATGTGAAACACCTGGGGAATCTAAAGAGAAAATCATAAAGAGATATGTGAGGATTGAACTGATGAGAGAGCAAACAGAGCGAAGCTGTACAGCTTCAGACACAACACAATGAACAAGAGGAGATACACCACGTCCTGAGATGAATCACAGGTACACGCCTGTGGTCAACAGTCACTTTGCCAAGTCACAGATTTGGTTGATATGTCTTTTGCGACTAATAATTTGGTGTTCATTTTTTTCTTTTGCTTTCTGACATGACCTGAGAGGAAAGAAATGACAGGAAAAGTGAGGTCGTGAGCCATATTGCAAAGGACAACACCATGAGCACAAAGTACAGTATGGACTTTAGCAGTGGTGGAAAGCAACTGAGTACATTTATGCAAGCACTGTGTTTAAAAGAATAATGTGTAACATATGGCCACAGGTTGAAGTCACTCTAGGGGGCAGCATTTTACCAAAGGAACCACTAACTTCTGCTCACGATACTCTTTGCTCTGACTATCTCCCACTATAGCTACTTGTATTAGCTGCCGTTAACTTGCTAGCTACTAGGCTACATGTAGCTAGAGCAGAGAATAGTTGAGGCAAGCTAGCAATCAGACTATCATCTGTCGTAGCTACATGTAGTTGTTGTTACTACCTGGTTAGCTCAGTTAGCTGTGAAGTGACCCAATTAACTGACTGCTCTGGCTGAAACCGGAGCAGCGAGGGAGTGTTGGCATGAAGATGGTGGGCAACAGAACTGCACTAAACACAGTCTTCAAGACCGACTGAGGCCAGTTTGATGACAGGGAGGAGATTTAAATCTCCTCAACCAGGACTCTGACTCTGGAGACACTGAAGCATGGCAGGCGAGGATGGGAGGGACATGCAGTGGCAGAACAGCAAAAGGAAGGTAGGGCGTCACCAGCGTTGGGGGTAACGTGTTAAGGTATCTCACCTACTTTTTTAATGTTATGAGTAATCTAATACTTTAAGTCCGCCATTTAAGTATTCAGTTGTTAAGTTGAGTTTTCAAAATTTTTTTTGAAAGTGTTTTTTTTTTTCTATTTTTTAGCCGTTTATTCCTGTAGCTTTTGTACCTTTTTGCCACAAGAACAGAAAATCCTCCTCAAATTTGCAATGTTTCTGTTTCCCCCCTATGTTTTGGCAGGCTGACACCTGGTGTGTGTTGCATCACTCTGCGCATGTGCGACAGCTCAGCGATTAAGGTGGTATGGCTGAAGGGACGGCGTTAACTTCTTTGAACAATTTGCATTAATTTAAGACACTGTGTCTGTCATTCCTGATTTTAGTTGACAGATTTCGGCCTTGTAATGATGGTAGAGTAATTATATTTTAAGGTGGTGTTGACTTTAAAACAACATGTGCAAGACATGGGGGGTTTCATTTTCAGTAATGCAAAAGTACTTTAACAAGTTACTTTTTACAGAAGTTAATGCTGCTATGTAACAAGTTACTTTTTAATAGCAGTTATTTGTAATATAATAAGTTACTTTTAAAAGAAACACTCCCCAACACTGGGCATCACCAGCGAGGATTTTTATATCTGACTCAATGCACAAGAGTTTGTTTTGATCAAACAGGAATGTGTTTAAAGATGAGCTAACAAGGCACTGAAACTCAAGACAGGTTGTGTTGGGGCTAGCTAGTTAGCTAGTTGCTATCTCTGTGACAAATAACATCAGAACTGTAAGGCTACTCTTCACATCTCTTAATGATAATGGTAAATTCTTAGAGCGTTTTGAACATATGATTGGGCCATATTTTACACATTGCACCTTTAAGTACACATTTGGGGTATTTGTACTTTACAGAGTATATGTTATTTTCACTCGACTGCTGGTTTGATAGCTTTAGTTCTCCAACATTTCTTTTTGAGTTTTTTCCGATCATTCCACTCCAGTGAAAATATTGTTTAACCAAAAGTAATTATTTTTAATGCCTTTTTTTTCTGTCAAATGGGAAATTAATTCAACTTTATAGGTTGAGAAAGCTTAACAAGCTAAGTTACCTATTATGACTTAAAACTGTTGTGACTTTATAGAGTCACAAGTTTCTTACAGGCCAGCAATGCTACAAACATATGATGATCTTATAGAAGCTCCACAAGCATAAGACTCCTGCATGTAATGATTTTTTTTTAGTGGTAAAATTAGAGCTTACTGGGGCAGCCTGAGTTTCTCATGTGTCCGCCCCAGGAAAAATAACACCTCAAGCCTGCTTTAAATACATCTTGCAGATTACATGCGAATGTTTTTAATAGTTTTAATTGCAGTTTTAACTGTATTAGAGTATTTTTATACACAACTGTATTATGACTTTTATTCAGGTAAAAGATCTCAATACTTCTTCCACCACTGCACCTCAGCTTGTTCATCTACCAGGAGTTTACACATGCACAACACTGGCACAGATACACAGCATGAGTTTAAAGACAGAAATGAGATGTGGTTTGTGTCGGCGCAGGTGATAATCAGGCTGAACGTTACGGGTCTTTCTTTTTACATACTTAACATAAGATCAGTTATCATGTTTTCTGTCTTACTGAGTAGGGCTGACCCAAATGCTTCAAAGCTTCAATTCTTGCCTTGGCAATAGACAGCAAAATTAAAATTCGATTGAAAGGTTTTTTCCCCTCAGTTAAAAGAGATATGCAGTGACTAACTTAGACCACAAGGTGTTGGTGAGGTATAGTCCCGAGTTAGAGTTGACAGAATGTGAGCTGTAAATACTAGAAGAAAAAAGTTTCTAGCAAAAAAGGGGAAGTAAACATCACAATCCCCTGTGTTTGTTCATGCAGTTGTTCAGTAAGCTGTTGAGAAATGAAATGTGACGCTCCAGATATTTTTTGTGTACAGTAAGTTACAGCTAATTCTCCACTTTTGTTGGTGCTGAAACCCAGGACAAAAGATTATTATAAGAATAGTCGATAGCTGTAGCTAGTTTACCAGCTAATGAAGAAACATTAACATTACCAGGACACCTGATAAAATGACAAATTGTTTGAAAAGACTGAATCAAAGACATAATGTAACGTTACAGCTATACAAGCGTCACATGAAGTTTCTGCAGGCAGTTGATAGGAACTATGCAGGACACTGAGTTGTGAGCACTTAGCAGAGCTGCTGTCCACGTTAGCAGCTAAGAAAGAAAATCACCTGAAGTTAATGTTACTAAAGGAAATTGAGGAGGACACAACGATGGATGAGCTGTAAGCACATGCTGTAAAAACAGTGGAAAAAATGACAACTTTATTTTACCTCTGGAAAACTAGTGTGACGAGGATGATTGACAGAGAGCAGGTAACAGCGAGTGAGTGACGCTCGCATCGACGTAGTGATGTGAATAAATAAATATTCAATTATGATCAATCAATTGTCATAGAAGCTTTGAAGCCCAAAAAAAGCTATTTGGGACAGCCCTACAAGTTATACTCATCTCATTATTCATTTTAATTTAAAATGCATGGAGTGATTCAACTGAAATATTTCCAAGTAATTTACAATATCTCTGGTGTACACTGTCTAGCTTTGTCTGTAGTTCAGCAAGCAGCTGCAGTCAGGACTCACTCTGACCTCCAGGTAGGAGAGTACACAGATTTGGAGGAGACCTCAGCATGGACTAACCAACAGTGGACTCAAGAGATAATCGAGAATCAGGTGTGCTGATCAATCTGTTTTTTTCTTTACAAGTAACCAATTGTTCTATGCTTAAATGTTGTGTCTGTCATGCACTTTTCTGTCCAGTTGAGGATTTGGTGGTCCTTAAATAGAGATGTACAGTCCAGGTCTTTGCAAAAAATGAACAAGGAATTACTAGAAAAATTCATCATTAATAATTTCAACCCAACTACACTGCAGTCATGTGCAACATGGTCGAGCAGTCACCAAGTGTTCATTTCATTATAGTTTTGTGGGTTTTCAGTTACCACAAGACTAGCAGGGCTTAAAGTTCACTGGCACTGTGTCAGAAATCTGGTGTGGGTCCGCGGCTGGTTTAGATATCGAAAATAGACAATTATAGGGAAAGTATTGAAAGTTTTTTTACTGTCACGCAGCAAGATGGCAGTATATACATGTATACAGCCACAAGCAACCCTATGTTTTGTATTAATCAAGTAGACCCATTTTATTCATTTGAACTTTATTTAAAAAAAACATTGCTGTCAATGAAGTTATAGCTCAATAATGCATGTGACCGCGCTACTTTGAGAAGGCACTGCCCTGAATAGGCTTTTTTATCTTTATAGGCTTTTTTTATCGTTTGATGACAGTAGGCCTTTTGTGCTGCGTATACTATTAAGACAACAAGGATGGATCGAGCATCGGAATGTTAAAAAGAAAGGTTTGTTGGATAAGCTTTATGGCTTTAAAAGTTGTGCTTGGACTTGGATATAATTACCAGACGGCTTCCAACTGAGGAATGAGTGAGTCGGCTAGATAATTAATTTTTCAGCCATTTGAACCTCTCAAGTTAATGTGAGGATTCATTTTAGAAACAATTAGATTTGGTGTGCTTGTCTTTCCGCAACAGGTTGTGATATGCGTGTCTACAAAGGGAGACTTGGTAACTTTCGGACAGGTATTGATAAAGTAATGATTAAAAACCCAGTATGATGCACCCCTTTACTTGAAGGGACACTGATAGGTAAGTAATTAGAACTTAATGATAAAGTAATGAGAAACTACTGAGTAACTCAGTATTATTTATCTCTAATTAGGGTGCACAAAAATCAGCCACTAATAATAAAAAGTGGTTGGTTTGATCGATTCAAAGATATGAATGAACAAATTATAAATTGTATTAACAGCCAGGTCCAACTAACTAACTGAATAGTTCTTCAGAAGGAATTATTAGAGAAGTGCTTCTAGAGAAGTACTTACTAATGAGTGTACCAATCAGTAATTGTCCTTTTTATCCATTGCCCCCTCGAGAGGATCGCATTTCTGGCACGGAAATTTTTCTTGCTCTAAGCCCTGGACTAGATTCGTAAAACCTTGTTGTAATGTAATCTTGTGTTGCTTTATTGGACTTCAACTGGAAAAACAAAGCAAGACGTGTGTACTGACAGTGTGAGGTTGACTGATGATTCCCAGGTATTTGCACTTTTATTAACAGTCATTCTGTCATCAGTCTGAATCCCACTGTGGTCACTGCTGACAATAACATGCTCTTCCCTTTCATCATTCTCGTTTTTTTTCTCATACAGGTGTTGGTCATGACTTGCCACATATTCCTGCACATTCTGAAGAATAAAATCTTACAGTTGTCTAAAATCAACTTGGTGGTTTTTGATGACTGTCACCTGGCCATCACAAACCACCCCTACTGTGAGATAATGAAGGTGAGATTGTAGTTTCAACGTAACATGTATGTTTTTTGCAGGACTTTTAAACAGTCATCTGAGGGAATGATGAATGACCTTGCTCTTCTGTCTTTGCAGCTGTTTGAGGGCTGCTCTTTCAGTCCTCGTATCCTGGGTCTCACAGCCTCTATTCTGAATGGGAAGTGTGACCCATCAGAACTGGAACAGAAGATCCAGAATCTGGAGAGAATCCTGAAGAGCAGTGCTGAAACTGCCACTGACCTTGTGGTCCTCGATAGGTACTTCAAACTATTATCAGTGATCAGTACAGGGTGAAGCTCAGTGTTACTGTATGTACAGTCAGATCCACAAGTATTCGGACAGTGACACAGTTTTAAACAAAAATTTCCTCTTTACACTTTCCCAGTGAATTTGAAATGAAGATGTCAATGTGTGGTTGAAGTGTACACTTTCACCTTGAATTCAATGGGTTTAACAAAAAAAAAGATTAATTGAGTAATTACAGCGATTTTTACACACGAATATAGGAATTATTTTTCATACTTGCAGGAAATATCCTTTGCAAACATGACCTAAACGCTGAGTTTTCTTCCTTGAAATACTTTTCTAGGGCTTTACTGCAGCCTCCATCAGTTGCTGCTTGTTTGTGGGTCTTTTTGGGTTGAACAAAAATATTGCATGTACTGTTAAGGAATAAGACCCTTTTTTATACATACAGTACTCTCTAATTTTTAAATGCTCGGAACTAATATGACACTACTGACATGCAGTTTTATGACCAGGTGTAGCTTTCCTCCTCATTGTTTCATGATAAATTAAGCAGATAAAAGCTCTGTAGTTGATTCCAAATATAGAATTGGCATTTAGAAGCTGGTCCTTGGAACTCTCAGCATGTGGTTCAAAGCAGTTTTGATGTAAGTGAAGGAAGTCATCATTAGTCTGAAAAAAAAAAAAAAAACACCCGTCACATGGATGAGGGAGACTTTAGAAGTCAAATCAGTGTGGTACGTTTATAAAAAGAAGAAATGCACTGGTAAGCTCACCGACATCAAAATGCCTGAAAGACCATGAAGACGTGAAGTGGATGGTCACACAATTTTTTTCTTGTGTAGAAAAACCTCCTCATATATCTACATCAAGTCCAGAATACAGTGAAGAAAGTAGACATGTCGTTGTCAAAGTCTACAATCATGAGACGCCTTCATAAATCTAAATTCAGACGTTTATGACAAGGTGCAAACCACTGCTAACACTTCTGCAGAGGAAGGCCAAATTAGACTTCTCCAAACACATCTGACAAAGCTTTCTGAGTTCTGGAACAAAGTTCTTTGGACGGATAAAAACAAGATTAACTTGTAGCAGAATGATGGGAAGAGAGAAGTGTGGAGAAGGAAGAGAACAGCACAAGATCCGAGGCATACCACATCATCTGTCAGACATGGTGAGGGCGGTGTCATGGGTGGTATGGGTATGTATTGCTGTCACTGGAACCGGATCACTCATTTTTTTTAATGATGTGACTCCTGACAGAAGTAGTAGGATGCATTCTGATGTGTTTAGTTTAGGGCTGAAATGATTCCTTGAGTAAGTCAGTAACTAAAATGAAATTAATCGCCTTTAGGCTTCATTAGATCCTGGACATTACAGCTGAAGTGCTGTATAGCACTGCATAGCATGCAGTTGTAAACTGCACTCAAGTTAAACTATACAGCCGAGCACTCTAATCATTCGCACAGATGATTTTTTTATTGTTTTGGCACACAAGACTCTTTTTCACTGTCGATTTGCTATTACATGAATAAGAAGTCAAGTGTGGATTGCAAAAAAGAGAAAAAGAGAGAAGTTAACAGGGAGGGGCAAAAAGAAGAGACAGCCGGGAATAAACAACCGAAAATGTGCAGTATGTTGGCTCACTTCAAGTTGAAACGGAAAGAAAACTCAGTACAATGTGGCTATTGTAAAATACCACCATAGCTCTTCGTCATTACTGCAGCACTTTAAAGGAGAGCTATTATACCCATTTTCAAGTCTTTGGACTCCTATAGAGCAGCTAAACACAAATGACCGAACACTAAAGTCTGTAGATCTTCAGAAAACTGTGACTCGTGTCCTCTTTCGTCCCTTGTATTTTCTGCATTCTCTCATAACGGTCTGTTGATTATTTACTCCTTCCCCTTCCCTCATGTGCGTGTCCGCACTTGGCGGTACTCACATCCCCTTTTACTGACACAAAACGTCACTGGAAAATCACCGTTAAAAAACACTGTAAAACACAGCGTGCAGAGTCAACTGAAACAGCCTGCAGGGCTCACTTCCAAATACATGTATCTCATTATGTGACGCTATGGCATTGTTTTACACAAATACATTGTAGCAGCATTTATAGCTGAGAAAAGATGGAAAAGCATAATAGCTCTCCTTTAATGGAAAACATCCAGTCTATGCATCCAGTCCACAGAGCTGACTTGACATCACACGAGAGGGTCACATTAATGTTAACACAGTTAACATGTACAGATGTGATTGGACAGATGTGGCCAGATGTGTGCACTCCAAGTCTCCCACTGCTTACTCAGAATTGAGACACCGGTATAACACCATAAGCCACAGGCTCATTACAGGCGATGCTTAAAGAGGCATAATGACAAACAATGGACAATGACCATCCTCTCATTCACTGTTAGACGGCGTTGAAGCAGCCTCTGAAACCTGTTGTGCTCTGCCTTGGGATGTAACGGGCTGGGTGAGGTTCTTTGAGAGGATGATCTAAATGAGAGCCCCTGATGACTGGTGTATGCCTAAAGCCTGATTTATGCTTTTGCGTTGAATGGACATAACCTTGTGCTTGTGTTTTGGTAGAGTTGCATTTCCTTCTACGCATTTCAGCTCCCCCTCTTTCTGCTCTACACATTTCTTGCTTATGCCCAGATCATAAACATACAAACCATCTCCTCCGGCGTCTTTTCTCTGTTCTGCATTGCAATTCCCAACGTAAAAGTATCTCATACTCCGTGTTTATCAGCTCCAACTCCAACATGATCTGCGTAGCTGCACTCGCCATTTTTAATGGTGACAAAGAAGACATCCAGGACGTCAATGCAGTGGCATTAGACCACAGCACCAACGAGCATTAGGCGGTGTAGCTGCAGAGCAAAGCAGACATGCCGAGGCACAGGTATAAATGCTCTCAGCGGCAAAGGCCACTTGCGTAGCTTACGCCTTACGCTCTGCATGTAGCTAACGCAGAAGCATAAATCAGGCTTAAGTCGTAAGCCTCCTGCACAACAGGCTGATGGTAAAGGATCAGGACTTGTCAGGGCTGTCAGAGTTGGTGTCTCTGGTCGGTGTGGTGTAAGCAGCAGTGTTGGAACTCCACACTTGTTAGAGGCTTTTTGGCTGATTGAACATGTAGAATCGATGGCGACTCAGTAAGAGAAAGCACTCTGATTGGTTGTTCAGGTTAGCAGACCAGCACATGAAAAAAGACAAGGAAACAGAGATTTAAACTCCCCTGAGCCTGTTGCTGTAGTTCCTTTGATTGCACACATGTAGCGCAGCTCTTCCTCATTTTTCTCCTTTGCCTCTTCACTAGTGCCATTTGTAACTTTTCATCAGACATATGATCAATTAGATGCTGCTTAATTAGTGAGTGGGTTCAAAAAATGTTGTCTTTTGTCTTGGTGCAGGCGCAGCAAGTATTAGCCTGTTGGCTGTGAGGTGTTGTCTTCACAGCGTGAACAGTGCCACTTTTTGGCCCGACAGCAGCAGACAAAACACGACTAAGCAGCCAGTCTTTGTCGCAGCTTTTTCTTTGTTGTCATTTTGGTGTGTAGGAGCCTTTAAACTATTCCCCCATTATGTATTTTAGGTACGCCTCTCAGCCAAGAGAAGTTGTGCTGGACTGTGGCCCCTACGTGGACAAAAGTGGCCTCTCCTCCCGTCTGCAGGCGGAGCTAGAAGAAGCTCTCCACTTCCTGAATGACTGTAACATATGTGTTGCCAGAGAGGAACGTGATCCCACATTTGTCTCCAAACAGGTCAGAGCTGAGAAGATTTAATGTGAGAAGTTTTTTTTAAATTTTATTTTATGATTTCTCCCTTTTTTCAAATTCAAACTTGCATATGTATGCTGT
>JAPZDX010000007.1:23623974-23638081 GCA_029783625.1 Naso annulatus | reverse complement strand
TTTGGCCTGTTTTGTATTTCAGAGTTTTGTGGGGTTATGTCTTGTCCTTGTAATATTTTTTTCCTGTAATGTCTCTGTCTGTTTTGCATTCACTCTACAATAGTAATATTAATGATAATTAAAATAAAATATGCAATAAAGGGTAAGAAGGACTTAAAGTTGTTAAAATGTGGTTGAGTCCCAAAACTACTGATCCTGCAGTTCTCATAATGAGTGCATCTTGAGAGAGAGAGAGAGAGAGAGGAATTTGGGAGTCTGTGCTTTTTACCCAATGGTCATGTATTGTTTCTGGCATTACTATCAGTTGAAGTAACATTAAATGTGAAAATGAGTTCTGTAAAAGTTGAAAAATACATGATTAAACATAATGAACTTCTTTGGGTAACAAATCACAGACATTCTTATGGCACATATGTTGCGGAATTTAAAAAAAAAAAAAAAAAACACATTAGTTTAGGATGGAAAAAAGGATTAAGTGTTGTATAAAAAAGCTAAGGTCTGGTTTCTACAGACAGGCTATACGATAGCTCTCACCGGGATTATTCTATCCACTTAACCAAAGCTTTTCAACAAGCACAGTTATCAGTAATAGTCCACATATCATACTCACACACAGTTGGATTGTGAACACAGTGGGACAGGGTCATTTGAAGACAGCATTAATCAACTGAAGGTTGACTTGCACCTGATGGCCATTTCCAAATACCTCATTAAGATTCTTCAGTCATATGGACATTTTTACTTATTCACATATGTTTTGGAAATCACCTTCCATGCAAATTGTAGGGTTCACTTTCCTTTTAAATGGCAGTTTTTAAAAGATGATTGTCTTAAAAAAAAAGCAAACAGGCAACCCGCTTAAGCAAAAAGCTTTGCGGCTTGTGCCATGATGTAGCAACTTAGGACTCAATAAGCCAAATCTGGGAGTTTCTTTGAAACTTTCATAGCTGAGTCAGGAAACAAAACGCCTTAGGGTAAGGATACACCGGGCTGAGTAGAGGAAACCAAGACCAACTGCTGTGTCTCCTCTTGTTGTCTCGTGGCTGCCTCAGTTTGGGACAAAAATTTACTCTTGAACACAACACACTAACTACATCCGATGGTCTGCTAGCACGTACATTCTGCTCCTGCACGCCTGCATGAGACATCATAACTCTCCTCACCAGCAGGTGGTGACAACCTCTGAGCTCATGATCAAAAAAGGAGGAAACGGAAAAACTAGGAGATCTGCGGACAAAACAAAATAGTATTGTTTAGCTACCTACGTTGTCTTCATTCTCCACGCAAGTAGGTAACGTTAATGCTAACGTTATCGTGAATAATTCTTAAAAATGCCTGAAATGCTAGCTGAACAGCCAATCAGAGCGCTTTCTCTCACTACTAACACCTTCTGACAGCTGACGCCAATTCAACATTCTCAATCAGCTCCGACGAGGTCTGACAAGGCCAACTGGTACCAATAGTGCGGGACACACCGGACCAACTGGGACCACCGACTGGAGCTGACCTGCTTCTGGCAGGATCGTCAGGCCAGTTTGTGCTTACCCTTAGATGTAACCAGTATTGGGGAGAAACTAGTTACTATGTAATTTAGTTACAAAATAAATGTAACTGTAATCAATTACACTTACTGAGAATAAATACAATGAAATTATAGTAACTCAAGATGTCAGTGATTAAAGGGTATATCCAAAAATATTGTTTTTAGTAAAAAGTTTGTATGTTAAATAGAACATTTATTCTGTTGTTCTGCATGTTGTGGCTGCGCAGGATTTTTGTCGTTGTTCTAGACAACACTGAATGGGGCAAATTTGAGCACAACACCATCAAGGGTGTGATGGCTTTCACAGAGCTCTCTCTTTGCCTAGACAGTCTCCAGGTCATTGGGGAGCATGCCCTCCAATTTTTAAACATAATTTTTGATCGGATATTTTGTTTGAATTTGTATCTTTTGTATCCTGATCAAATCATTGTGCATTGCTCTAGGCAATCTGAGTCTGTCATGCATGCCACCGGCTAACCACAACAAGGCAGGTGTAGGGTTGACAATGCATTCAGTACTGAATATATTCCTTGCAAAATAAGAAAAGACTCTTACATGATTTTGAAGTGTGAAGCATGTTTACCAGCAGTGAAAATGCTGTCAACACCAAATGCTCAATGTCAAACCTTAAGAAACACCTACAGGAAGTTAATATAGCCTCGATCAGTCACATGAGGTTAAAGCTCGGTTTGTTAGAAAGGTAATCAAATGTGTTAAGTTACATTATTTTATGTAAGGAATTGAAATAGTTACATTACTTTTTTACATTTAAACCTGGTAACTAGTAATTTACAAGCTTGTACATTTCAAAAACAATCTTTCTGACACTGGCTGTGTAGCATCAGGGGCAAAGATATTTCATGACTGTCCATTAGTCAGATCATCTTTGGATTCTGCTCAGACAAAAACACTAAATTTTAAGTTGTTCTCAATGCTGTGGCCCCTCACTTTTCACCATATGCTTCTTACTCTGCTCTCACTCAAATGAAAAGTACACATTGTTGGAATTAATGTTGGGTTGGGGAAAAAAAACTGTATATACAGAAGAGAGGGAGGGGGGCTCCTGATTTTTACAAACTGCAGGCCTCCAGAGCTAAAATTTGGGAGAAACACCCTTGATAGTTCATTGTATGAGAAGTTTGAAGTCCGTGTCTTGTAATAATATATAATGCCTGCCTGGGTCATCTGCAGTGAAGCGGCGGCCGTGACCTGGGGCAATTACAGACAGGCATCAGTGAAGCCTTACTTTAGTCCTGCCACGTCTGAATTCTCCTGACAGTGCATATTACTCTCCTGTCAGGGCACAGCCACTGCATGCATATCTCGGGGCCAAAAGTCTGTAACTTGCAAATGTTTGGCTCACTTGGAAACTGCAGAACATTATAAATCTAATAGGGAGAAACACCTCGGCTTAAAAAAGAGGGCATATGTCACAAACCGCCCTCGCGATACTTGACTTTTAAAATCAGGGCTTCAATTCCAGGGAAATGGAAGGGGTGGACGGGTCAGCTGGAAATCTAACAAACTTATCGAGTTGTTTTTACTTGCAGGCATGTTTCTCATTTGTGCTTCAATTTGTTAATTCAGCTAACACTCTCACGAAGCATAGCTTTTCACTGTGAAGGTGTTTGCCAAGTAGATGGTGGTTATGTGAATTGGAACACTCAATAGGTGCTGGCTACGATTTTGGGGTTTTTTTGTTTTTTTTAACTGTGACCAGCAGCTCTATAGGTAACTCTGTCCGTCTGTCGTTCAGTTGGTTAGTTGGTTGGTACACAAAAATTCCCCACTCTTTGGCGGCCATAGTTTGTACCTAGGAGGCTGAAAATTGGCATGGAAGTCAAGCTGTGTGTGTGTGTGTGTGTGTGTGTGTGTGTGTGTGTGTGTGTGTGTGTATGAAGTTGTGTGTTTGTGTTCATGCTAATTGGTTAAAAGGGGACCCGACAGTAGGCATGGCCTATTGCACATGTACACACACACAAACACAAACACACACTTTCATTGGTCATAGCTTGCCCCACCCCTACATTTTACCTCCTCCTACCACTCTAAAACCATTTGTTGTTGACTGTAGACTCTTGTGGGAAGCATCATTGCAGACAGTATTTTATTTATGATGCATCTGTAACTTTATGATAACGTGATGCCTAAGATGACACTAACACTTTTTGGCTGCTGGACGCAGCTGTTGCGAATTTGCACTTGCTTTTCTTTCTATTGCACTTCTTATTTTCTGGTGGAAGCACTTCTAAATACGAAAAAAGTTAATAGTTTTTCTGAAAATTCACATGCAGCTGTGTCTATCTGTGTAATGGTCAGCCTGTACAATTTACACCATCCCTGTCAAGCCACCCAGCAAGTATGACAGAAGGCACAGCCTACTGGTTCTGACAGTAAACCATATGATCCCTGTTTTCAATCCTGATGTTTGAAGATTTATTTGTGCCTTCCCGTGTTCATCCTGTTTTTCCCTCCCTATTCTCCATCCACCATCACACAGGAACTTATAAAGATTTTACAGGGTTCAGCAGCCATTTATTAGCTCCAGCTGCCCGACTCCTTCTACTTTTATGGGATGGTAAGGATCCTTATCCTTAGGTCGCAAGGTTACAGCAGCAATAGTGAAGCCATTAGGCTAGGTTATGTAACAAAAATATCTGTTATAATCATTTTATTCTCAGAATCTAATTCAGGGAGCTTGAATAAACCTAAACAACCTGTCATTTCCAATTTTAGAGACTACGTAGTTTTAAGGCACTATACAGTACACTTTTAGACAGAAATCCCAAAATCAAAGTTAAAATGGTGAGTCAGGGGGAAGCCGGGATTATATTTCAGGCCTGACACATATATTGCAATAATAATACTACTACGACGACGACGACGACTACTACTACTACTAATAATAATAATAATAATAATAATAATAATAACAAATCAAAAACATTTGTTTTCAGGCACTCTCAATACTTAGTGACCTACACTTCCATGATTAAAGCTTCAAGAATAAATATTATGTTTTGGGGTTTTTGGTATTTTTGTGTTTGTTGAGAGTTTGTTTCTTCTAAACTCTGACTAGCTCTAAGTAGCAGGAGCTGCTTCTCCCTGACACAAAACACTATAGTTCTAAGCTTAGTATATTTTCAAGAGTTATTTCATGCATTAGCATCTAATTACAAAAAGCAATCCCCTTTAAAAAGTCGTCTGTTATTATATTATTATATATTATATTATTCAACAAATTAAAGAGTAACCTTGTCCCTTACTTATTAACTTATCTATAATTTTGCATCATTTGATGAGGTATACTTGTCCTTAATTATTTTCACAATGTGCACATGCACTTGTTTGTATACATTCATGCAACCAATCACGCCGACATCTTACCATCAGGTTAAAAGCATGTAGATATGTTGAGAGCCTACAGCATTGAATGACCTTAGTTGCCCCATGTTGTTTTCCTTTTGATTTGAATGTCTTTTTTTTTTTTAACAATCGCCTGACACTGAGTCAATCATCTGTCCAGGCCACCGGCAATTGTCACAGTGTCTGCTAAGGCGTTTTGGGTTACTCAACAAAACTCACTTTTTTAAAGATTTTTTGGGGGGGCTTTTGTGCCTTTATTAGGACAGGACAGCTGAAGAGTAGACAGGAAACAGGAGAGAGGGTGGGAATGACATGCAGCAAAGGGCCACAGGTGGAATCAAACCCGGGTCCGCTGCGGCAAAGACATAGCCTCTGTATATGGGGCGCCTGCACTACCGACTGAGCCACCGGGCGCCCCAGCAAAACTCACTTTTAAAGCAAACCTCCTCACTTTTAAAATAAAACTGCAAATGTTCAAACTCAGAGCATCTGAGTTTCATGTGTTTCAAATTTACATTTTGTCACAGACCTGAAATTATGCGTAGCGTTTCAATTTCAATAATGAATAATGAAATAATAAATAATTTTTAACATTAGCCATACATTTTAGTTGCTTAACCTTAAAGGTGTCTTGTTGATCCATGCAGGTTTGTGTCATTGAGCATTTGATGAGAAAAACCAAATGGGAAGTCACTACTCAAAAGGCTGTACCAAAAAACTCCGCAGGCCACCTTTAATGAAACCTTAACTGATGTTTAATTGCCATAACCACAATCTCTCCCAAACCTTAATGATACAGTGGTTGCCATGCACATTAAAACTGTGGTAAAACTGTTAACTCTGTTAAGACAGTTTATTGCAGCAAGTCTACAACGACATGGAAGATATGCAGAATTTTTGAAGAAAGATCAGGGAAGCTGTGTGATGCAGCCAGGAGGAGGCCATAATGTCAGACCTCAAGTGTGGCAGTCATAAAATGCTGCTGGTAGATGTGGTTGGATGACAAGCACAAACTACTCTGTAAGTGAAGCCTGCTGAGCCCCTAGCAGCTGCTACATTTGAGCACTGAAAATGAAACTTTTAGGGGGTGTTTCAGAATGTCATCTACTATGGTAAAGTGATTTCAGAATAATATTTAAAAAATGTTTATGCAAAAAGTATATGAGTGGCCACAAACATCATTTGAAGTGTGGCTTATTTACAAGAGTTCTTGAAAATCTAACAATGTTTTAAACAGAAAACAAGTTTTGGAAAAAACAAACAAACAAACAAAAAAAAAAAACAACTACAAATATTTCAACACCAAACAGGTCATCCTGGTTCATGGTGGTCAGGCTTTAGGAGATCTTCTAGAGCTGCAGTCTGTTTGATCGGGAACAATATTAACTTGACAAGTAATATTTATGATACCCCTGCCCACAGGTTCACAATGTTCATGATTATGTGTTCATCGGTTAGTCCTGGTACATGTTCTGTAATGATTGTATATTTATATGTGTACTTGTCTTTAATCTGGCGATGGATTACATCACACCCCTGTGATTTTTCAATCACCCCAGGGACAGGCCTGGCAGTAGTAATGACCTGTGAGAGCTTGGTTCTGCTTTCAGGCAGCCTTCGTAAACCAATTTGACTTTGGGTGTCTCTCAGAGCCAGCCTGTTACACATAACTCAAACAAGTGGGGGTCTGCTCCCTGTGTGAGGTATTCTGGCTCTTGCTGACAAGACCAAGGTTGCCCATTTACTGTGCTGAGCACTCTCTCAGCCCAGACATGCTAATACCAAAAGGCTACCCTGATGGAAAAGGATAATAAAGCAATTTCTTTGTCATCAGCCAGACTTGGATGATGTTGAGCTGTTGTATTTGGAAAGGAATACAGTTTTTTTAAGGGTTTTCCTTTTTTTTTTTTCTGCCGGTCTCATCAATGCTAACACCCCGACCCTGCAACCCCGGTGCCCTAGAAAATAATTCCGATGAAGTGGTCCCATTTTAAGCCTATCCATCCCCTCCCAACCCCATCCCACTGATTTGTAGGTAAATCATGGCTGTCAGTATAGTAGCAACCCTGATTAAAGTTCAGGGGTTTAATAGATCATTTTAAATAACCCCCAAATTACTCCCTTCTCCCAAGCCGATCCACCTGGACCCCTGCCCTGGGTGCATGGCAGTTTTCAGCCGTCGCAGGGCGAGCCAAGTCCAGCCTTGTGGTTCCTGCCTATTCCCCCAGGATGGTGCGCTGCAGGCCTAGACCAACATTCTCAGCTGTGTTTAATCTGCTCTGAGACAAGCTGGCTATGAGAAAATGCAAAGGGAAAAGGCACTTGTGCACACATGCACACACTTCCACACAACACACATGCATAAAGGAGGAGAGACATGGAAAATCCTGGACAGTAAATGCGCTTTGTTCACTTGGTTTAGCTGGAACCTGTCCAGCAACACCCTGACACACACACACACACACACACACACACACACACATACACACACCAACTCCCAAAGCGACTGCAGTCAAATCCAATTAATGGTGTTTAACCATTCTAATCACACTTTAGCACATTAATCCTATTTTCAATCAAAAAATCTGAAGCAACCGCCATGTGGCCCAAGGTTTTTTCCTTTTATTTAGATTTTTTTTCACTGCCACCGCAAATCAGACGAAACCCAGAGCCGGCTGCAGGCCCCTGCCTCAGCCTGCACTCTCACTGAACTCAGACTTTCAATCACTTTTTTTCCCTTCTCAACTCATAGGTAGAATTTATAGCATGATGCTGATGCCTTCACTCAAAATATGTCCCTGCAGAATTTAACAATTGCCTCTGGTGAGGTAATAAGTTAAAGGCTTTTTATGAGGAAGTGCAGTTTTTTTTCCCTTGATTATGTTGTATTATTGTATATTGTGTGGATACAGTCACAGTATCTTATCAGTTTGACATCCTAAGTCACCAAGACAGCCAGATAATTTGAGCCCAATCCATCTGCTATTGGAGCACCCCCAAAGGCAGGTCATGATACGGTATCTACAATCGTTTAATGCTCTTGGAATACATTGGAGCTGTGTAATTTCACCATGGATCTTCTGGAGGCTAAGTTATCAAGAAGAGGGAGGTTTTTGTTTTGTGAAGTTATGTCTTTGGGGTCCTTGATTGAAAAAGAGGGGTGTATGCCTTTTTTTCTTTTTTGGGGAGGGTTAAGACTTTCACATTGGCAACAGCGGAGGTGTTTAGCGCCCCCCAAAGTTCCTCCTGGAAAGCCCTAGAAAAATCACAGATTTAACCTCTCCTGGAGCTCTTAAAACCTCATTGCCAGGGGTCCAGTAAAAGGTGCTGGTGCACTGATAATTGAGCCTTGCTAAGCAAACAAAGTGTCAGAAATGGCGTTTTAATGGGCACTTTTCAGGGGCTTGCAACAGCGCCAGTAGAATGCATGAGACATTAAGCTAATTGAGTTTTAGAGTAGATGTAAAACTGGCAAGAGTGATATTCAAAATTATGAAAACAAACAAAAGGGCTACTCATAGAAAAACAAATGGCTCAGAAGCTGAGTAAACTGAGTGACATCACTCAGCTGAGTCCCAGCTCAGCATGTGGGTAGAATGATGTAATGGGAGCTGGGGCTGCTTGCCTTCCATTGACTTCTCTAACCTTGAAGCTATTTGTACCCCCTCCCTCCTGACATACCCAGCCATGGTGTTTCTCAGGGAGGCATGTTTTAATTAATCATAGATTCATTATTGCAAGCTTTTCAACTGCAACTTTTAGACACAGAACACTTGTGCTGCTATGACAGATTCTCTTAATTTGATGGCTTAACATAATGGTGAGACAACAGGCATTAATTCACAAGGAAGTGGGTGGGAGGTTAGAGAGCTGTAAATGTTCTGCATAATCTCCTGTTAGCTGCAAACACAAAGGTTAAACTCAGAGTCCACAGTTTCTGTCCTCTGTCTGTCTGAGGTTAAACTCAGGATTTGACAGAAACAGTTGGTTGGATTGTAAGAAGTCTCAACAATAAAAGTACAGTTTGGCTTTTCTTCCTTCAAAGCTTTGCTTGATTCTAGTACATATATATTCAGGATGCTACCATGTTTTTATGAAATACCTATAAACTGCATGAATAATGTAATATGTCATCCTCTGTTTGTCCCCTGTGGAACTGCCTTCTAAAAGACATTTGTTTATGCCTTCAACAAAAAAAACTGTTGCAACAAAATTGTAATGCTTCAGATAGAGTATTGTTAACTCTGTGTTAGATTTACTTGTGTGTAATTTTTTTAAATTTATATTTTATCAGAGAACCCTGGAATGTTGGATTGAGAGGAAGAGCTTATGTGTGTATGTGTGTGTGTGTATGCGAACCTCCTTGTTCCCCCTTCTTTTCTTTTATGTGTATATGACTGCTGTTGTTTTGGTTACATACAGTCTTTCTAAGGTATAGGCACACAAGTGCATATAAAAATATGTTTATTGTCAATTGGTAATTCAACATCATATTGATTAGATGACTGTTAAACTGATATCAAATATTCCCAGTATTTGCGAATGTGATGACAAAATTCCTGTGTAAATAAGGCATGATTTTCAAATACTTTTAATACTTTTCCAAACACCTTTATACTCTAAACAAGTCAACTCTAAATGTTAATTTTGATTTAAGATTGTATAAGGGTTTAAGTAAACATAACTCAGAGCATTGCTGGTGACAGAGATGGTTTGAAGACACCAAACAAAGGACAACTTACAGCACATAGCAGTAGCGTAATAGCTGTAAAAGATTATTTATGCAAGTGTGAATATGAGGCCATAAGTAAACCCACCATCTTTAACGAAAAGAAGTCTTTATCATCACAGCAAATTATACAGAGTACAACGCAGTGTGCTCTCTGCATTTAACCCATCCCTGAGGAGCAGTAGGCAGCCACCGTAAGGTGCTGTGGGAGGGCAAATTCCAGATTTAGGACGGTGCCGTGGTCAAAAGCACTGACAGGAGACCTAGATACACCGGAGCACCCAAAGAAAAGCAAACATGTGGAGAACATGCAAACTCAACATGGAAAAGGAATAAAACCTTCTCGCTGTTGAAGCAACAGTGCTTTCCACTGAGCTACCATAAAAAAGGCTTCACATTAAATAGCTAATTAAGGCTATGTAGTGGATAACAATGTGACATATCACAAACCGTATATTAAATCTATTGAGTTTACTTATTCATCTCTACCTGAGAAACAACTCTGGTTGAAACACATCATGTCCAAATAAAATACACATTTTTTCACAAGCACAATGTTAATAAATAATATATATAATAAATCAGCTGAAATTTAATGACAAAGTTCAAACTTTTCTTCAAAACATATTACATCACTTATTTTTTGCTTTGTTAATTTTCAAGATTTGGTTTAAACAACAGTGGGTTAGGGTTGTTTATTTCTTTATTAAATTACTTGGTACAGTGGAGATGCTACTAGCACAATAGAGCCAAATCTCTCCTGCCATTTACACTGCTGCTTAACTTTGAAAGTAAGTACTTTTCCATTTCTTTCAAGATATTTATGCTAAACACTCTGACATAATTTGAATGTTCCTCTACTTCTGTACAGGAAGTCGATGGGAGTTAATTAGTTTTCCATATCTGGTGGAGGTGATAAGGCAGCCAAATGTTCCTGTTAAAAGATTCAATACACAAACACAACAGCAGGAGACATCAGGCATTTTTGCTGAATTCTGACCAGTGCTGCCCGACATCACCTACACACAGAGACAGAGGCGCCCTGTACTCATGGCTTGTTTTGGTCTGTAACAACTGTGGACATTTTCTCATGTCTGTTTTTCATTTTCTGGGTCTTTGTTTTGGGAAGACCCCAAGCAGTGTGGCTGGAGACTGCTGGTGACCCTTCTGTCCATTTGATCTTGGATTCGGACTGACATACTGGTCCCAGTACCACAGAAGCTCTGTGGTACTGGAACCACAGAGCTTCTATGGTACTGAAACTTGGCCTCTTAGAACAAACTTTTGCTTAAATATACTGTAAATCATTACCTTTGTTCAGTCACTGAGCAGTCAAGAGTCACAGTGGGAAAGAAAGGCAAGTACTCACCACTTGTGGTTTACTTGATCGAGGCTGTAGAAACAGCCTGGGCTGGCACAGGCCTTTTCGAAACCTTAAGGCAGTCAGTCCCAGCTCTCCATCCTTGCCAGACCATCTCAAATTTCAATGTTATTTGAGATTATTATAAGTCATAGTAAAGGATACCACAATGTTGCATAAGAAATGTATTGTACAACAGCTCTTAAAACACTTTAAAGTCAGGCTATGTAAGAAAAAACGTCTTTCTCTTAAATGGAAAGTTGAATTTAGGAGCAATCAAAGCACACATGCACACACACACACATACACACACCCAACCTCAAACTGCTCATTTTTGAGGGTGAAGCACTACCAAAGCACACTGAATAATTCGGTTCTCCCTCCCATGTCTGCCTTGCAGATGAAAAGTCACACCAGATCCACGACAGTAAATACATTTTTCTGCAGCGACAAAACCTTTGACATTGCAAATAGCTTTGCAGTGGCAGGCAATTTTAACACACTCATATGTCAAAACAAGCAATAAAAAAGTTTCTTATTCATACATGAGGTGTGGGAATTCTCAGGTCTCTGAATGAGAAATGAAAGCTGGGGAGTGCATATCAGGCACAGGCTATCTGTTACACATAGTAATGACTTGTCTCGTCCACTGTAATTCCACAAATGCATTTAAGTTTTTGCGTCATGTCAGGTGCATGTAGCAAACATAAAAACCTAATAACAGTATGCTGGTGATAAATAAAAAAAATCTATTCATTAGTCAGCCATACCCTATGAATACTCCATCAGTACAATCATGCACCTCTGCATGTAGTGAATATTGCTCTTGGGCTCAGCCTTGGCAGCATTACATTATACTGATAGAGATGTATTGAGACAGAATTAAGGGGGCATACCTCCTGCTATAAAGCTTACTTTGTTTCGTATTCATTACATGTGGTCCAAGCTACTCCATTTGCTGTTATTTTTCCTCATGGCAGACTTTTATTTAGTTGCAAAAAATGTTTTTCTCTCTTCTTTTAAAAGAGAGAGGAAATGTGAACATGGCGTATTGTAGATATTGTGGAATTCAATACTCGATGTCATCTAATAAAATAACATTGTGCACAAATTATGATACCAAAAAAAAAATGTAACACTCCCTAATGTTGCCTCTGAGCCCTTCTTTGGCTTATTTAAAAAGAAGTTTCTTTTTCTGAATTTTCAGATGTTTTGCCAATGTACTCAGTGTGCAGATATTAGCTGTGGCCAGTGTACACACTGACTGTGTGTGGAAAGTGACAATTAATTTTGTTTTGTTTTAAAATACATTACATTACAGGACGTTGAATTAACATACAAAATTGGCTAAGGTTGCAGTGAACAATGTAGGCCTACTGTCAAAAATGTGCAGGTAAGTTAAGCACTAAATCAAACAACCTGTATTGTTCAAAACTAAGACTGCGTAAAATAACTGAAAGTAAAAATGTGAGGGTTCAGTAACACTGGTGCAGGTAAGAAAACCACATCTTTAAGGAAAAAATTGTCATCGCAGTCAGGCTGGGATTGTACATCAAAGTTACGCTGCATTCACATGAAATTGGTCAAATGGTGGACGGCAGACGGCGGGAGACACCCTGTGAACGGCATGGGAAAAAACAAACCATCTGATGGAATAGAAGGAAGGCAAAACAAGAATGGCGAAATGTTGCTATGGTGATGTCAAATTATTTACAAAGAACAGAATAAAATACATTTTATGAAACTGTTTTGTGACAATTATTTTTATCATAACTGTTCTAGTTATGCATGTAGCTGTGAAATGCAGCTTTCTCTTCATTTTCTATTGCAAACCTACAAAAAAAGTCAGCTTTTAGCGTGACATCTCGATAGGTTTTCAGACTGTGGTAAATACAATTCAGCATCTCATCGTCAAGTTTAGCCATGTTTTCTCCTCTCATGAGTCATTTGAGTATGGGATGAAATGATGCCATTATTCGAATCTGAAAAAAAGCAGCTCAAAAAATGTTGAAGCTCTGTATTTGAATGTTTGACATATCGTAAAACAGGTTTTGCAAGACTGAAAAAACATTTGAGTTCTTGCAAAAAGGGTTTGTTAACCTGGGTGAACAGATTCACCTTTCTGCAAACAGTAGTTTTTATATTTATCTTTAAAACCACAAAACCTTTTTGACACTGTTTCTTCCACAAATTTTCAGTTTCAAATATTTCACTTACACATTTTCAGAGATTCAGATCAGTCACTGTTCTCCCACTACGTTAGTTTGTGTTCCTTTTTTGAAACCTTATAGATGCTGATCTGATAACAGATGTGCATATGTTCACAAAAAGGTTTTGAAATGTTAGTTGCAAGGATGAAACTTTTATTTTGAAAGTGCATCTGTAGTTTTGAAGATTTTTTTTTTCAGAACTGAGTTTTCAACACCCACTTTTTAGAAATTTGACCACAGTTACAAGCTTTTGAGTCAGTGTGTTTTGAGGCAGTGTTCTCTTGCAGGTTTTGTTTGAGACTCGGAAACAGAAGGTTTGAAAATAAGACAAAAAACCACAGTTGCCTGCAGAGAGGAGTATTTTGCTCTGGACCTACTGTTTGCTCCCTGCTGAAGTAAAGTCCGATCAAATGTCATATATAGCGAGCTGGTTGGGATTGACAGACTGCTCCACCAATGGCTGACACACATAGGGCTGTATACTATCCTGTTGTGGATGTGCACTTTCTCTTTCACAAACGTGCTAATAACGTCACAAGGCTATTAGTAGACAGTACATATTTGTAATCTGTTAGGCTATATAGCATTTCTTTGGTAGTTGTGATTTCACCTATATTACGTAGGTCACCATCTTAATTCCAAAACGAGACTCTGGTGGGTGGACACCCACCATTTCCGCATTAACTGCATGGATAGCAGGTAGCAGGAGATGGTTGTAACCAAGTTTAGCTGCACTTCCGCCATGAATATTACAGTACATCAAAAAAACCCTCTAAAATCATGGAGAAATTAATAACATTGGCAACAAAACTAAAGATTTCCTGAATGTTTTCCTCAGGTAAATGTTACTGCTGTTTATAACCCATGGCTTTTTTCACATGATGTATACTCAGTACTTA
>JAPZDX010000007.1:23364737-23376049 GCA_029783625.1 Naso annulatus | reverse complement strand
ACAATGAAAACAATAATGTATAAAAATAAACTGATAAATTTATGATTGAATAATTCCATCACAAAAACAATAATCCTGTATGTCGTAAGTGTGAGTACTGACAATTAAATTATGAATTGATTGATTAGTTTATTTTTATTATTGTTTTCATTGTATAGTTTCTGTAACTGTTGTTCTTTTTTTTTCTTTGCATCTAAAAATGCAACTAAAAAGCTTGTAGATGGTTAAAAATCAACATTGAAACATGCCAAATCCACGTTAAAAAAATGCAATTTTTTTTTGCACCGCCACCTTATGTTACTAAAGTCTCACTCTTGCCATTTTCTGAGAGTTGGCAGCCCTGTGTGTATAAAGGAAAATTAGGTGAAAGGGGAGGTTTAAAACTGTAGGGACATTTGGAAATCAAGCTAGCTGTAGCATGAGACTCTATGAAGCAACTCTGCTGCAGCCTCCCCTCCCTTTTCCCTTCATTTTATTTAGTTTGTGGTCACTCCCTTGTAAGTCCACTTTGTATCAAAGATTCATGCTGAGATAAAACAGTTTCAGGGGAAGTTTCAGCATTGTAAACTGGTCCGTGTCAGCTCGACTCAGGCCGGCTGACGGTGTCGCCTGCAGACACTACTGAATACAGAGCTTTGGAGTCACGGATAGGTACAGAAGTCTAGTGTTTTCTTAGATCCCCTGCATTACAATATGAAGGGTTATTATGGAAATTTAGCATGATGACACCAAAGATAAACTGCCCAACCCAACTTTAAATGTACAGAAAGTGAAAAGCATTAGTGTGAAAACAATCTAATATGTTCCTGCCTTTCATCCTGTCCCCCCTCCTTGCTTGTGTTCCCTCCTATCTCCCCTTTTTAGAGCACACTAGAGCCTCAACGAATGTGGAAAAAGTTGCTTTCCAGCCCAATTTGGACCAGTGCAGACATAACACATGTGCATGAACACCATCACTTGCAATCTGTGATTTGCAAGCTGTTTTTTCATGGTGAGAAAATCAATTTGTGACATACCTATAGAGGACCATGGAGTGCACGTAGGGAATAATAGCAGCCTTTAGCAGGAGTTGTCCCACTGACCTGTGCTGTGTTGACCTGGGACTCAGCAGCCATGGGTACAACACAACACAGCAACCTCTAGTGCATGGGGCAATGCATTTTGGTACATACAGGCACTGAAACAACAGGTGTGTGAGCATAGTTACTTCAAAAAACTCAGCTTTTTTGTCAATATAGCACAAAATGAGGAATTTACTTCAGCTGAATATAATTACCATCAACACTGATTGTACATCCAAATGTAAAGAGTTGGAGTTTCCACAAAGACAAATCTATTTTCAGAGGAGATAGAGCGGTATTGCATCCAGTAGTAAATAATGTTGTCCTAAAAGAAAAAAATCAACACATTTGCTGATGACATGCAGCTGTCCATAAACACAATGTTGTGGCATCCTAATGTGAACTAACTGAATAGCATTCAAACATTACTGCTGTGTGATGTGTAGAAATCTTTACACAAATAGAATTTGTCTTTGTCAATCAAAGTCATCCCCACAACCCTCTCATCCACGATTGATACACAGGAATTATGATTTAATAAATTAATTTGGGAGAGCCACTTCATCATTCTGTGAGACATGCTAAAGTGGAAATTGATATGTTAGCAGTAAGGACAGGTATCTCCTCCAACATACAACTAATTAAACACAAAGGATGTCAAACGGAGAACCTCATGCCAGCAGTAATGGTGTATGTTTCAAAAAGAAAAAAAAAAGTTGGTGACAGTGAAAAACACGTCCTCCTGCTAGACACACTGCACTGCTGTTATTTTGGCATGGATAACTAGGGGTGTAACAATACATCGAAGTATCAATGCATTGATTTATTTTTCTACGATACAACTACATCAACAGATGAACAGCAAATCATCCTTCTGTGACTTATACCTATCTAAAATCATTTTTCAAAGCAAAAATGGACTGTATTGATACTAAGAATTAGAGCCTTGCATGTCAAGTGTTACGTGGATGTACTTTTCACAGTTACAATGGTAGATAGTTGTAAAGGTTACTCCAGTTTATTCTCTGACATACTGGTTGTGTGTATTGTGTCAGCAGCGTCGCCTCAGATAATGGTTGATCATGGCAGGGAAGCATCAGGAGAAGGAGAGATTTTTCACTCTGTCCACGCCTGCGCTCCACACAGATTGAATAAAGGCCTTGCACTGAATGTTTGTGTGGTCCAGTGTATCAAGCTTTTCCAGTGTTTGATTCCTCTGCCACTGCACAGAAATAGACATTTTCTTTTCTTTGTTTTGCCAAAAAAAAAAGTTACCACATCGATTTCTAGTCATTGAATCATTTATGTATCATATCGCCAACCATCAGAGCATGTGAGCGGAGCAGAGCGGGAGCGAGCAGTGAGCGGGAGCAAAAACTTTAGGTGTGAGCGGATTTTTTAAACAGTCTGGAGTGCTGCTCACATCATGTCTAGACCTGCCCGAGTGCACTTAGCTTGCCTACATGAGTGCGTGCAACATGATGTTTTTTTTTTTTTTTCTAAATTACGATTAGATTTAAAGGCTGTGAACTCAAATAAAAACGTCAGGTTTATAAAGTTACATGAGGAAAATGACCGACTGGGATTATATACATGAATAAGTACGGGAGTCCAAAAACTGTTACAACACGACTCGCAGCATTTTGTATATTTAACACATAAACCCTTCGATTCACCCCTGTGCACTCCTTAGCGTGTAATGTGGTGAGACGTGGTGAGACACTAAGTGTACAGTATAAATAGTGGTGACAACACACTGCATGTGCTGGCACACACCTACCCGCATATATCGGCAGTCGCCCGTTGATGGGCAGACGGTGGCCGGTTGGGTAGGACCTTTCTGTGTGGAGTTTGCATGTTATACCCGTGTCTGCGTGGGTTTCCTCCCTCCATGAAAACATGCATTTAACATTAGGTTAGGTTGACCCAATGTGGTGGCACGCTCAGTCACAGCAGCTCAGGACTAACCCTTCACTCTAACCTCGCAATTTCGTTGTACAATTTACCGTATAATGACAATAAAGCTGCTTTACCTTTGATATGTGTTTTCTTAACACACAATTCTTAAATCCTTCATCAGGTGTTCTTGTCAGTCTACACTTGACTATATGAGTTTTAGCTCTAGTTCTGTTCCAAAATTAAGAATGGAAACTTTAGATTGAAAGGTAGACACTTCTGAACTAACCAATGACTGTGTCGTATGTTTTGATAAGAAACCATATCAAACATAATTCACCTCTTCAACAATGTAATATTTCATAAAACCTTGCTTGCCCTGCTGTGAAACAGCACGGCTCCGGAGGAACTCCCATAACCACCAAACACTTTTGTACATCATCACAAAGTTCCTTTGTCACCCATGCTGGTATTTTACATTATGCACAGCGTTATCAATAATCATCACCAGACTAAATCTCTCTTTATTAATGTGTTGTGCCTAAGGCCTGAGCCTGGGGGCAGCCTGACTGAGAGCCCTGTTCATGGCAATGTGATTTCTAGTCATTTGTCTACATCATGGGCCTATGCATCAGGCTAAGATTGAGCTCCAGTCAAGCTCTACCACTTAATCAGCAGGTTAATGCCAGCCTCGGGGGGGTGGGGGAGTGGGGTCAACTATATGGGGATTTCAGCCCATTTACAAAGTGCAAATAGGAAATTACCTTGTGCTCACGTGTCGTTTTCGCCTCTTGTGTCCTCAGAATGCTGTTTAAGATAGCAGGACATGAATGGGGGAAAAGAGGGGGTTGACGACAGAGGGAGTGAGAAATGCTATTATGTCTAAAAGAATTATGCTTCTCTCGCTGTTCCCTGTCGTACTCTTTCTCCCTCTCTACCCCCATTTTCTCTCTCTGGCTCCCTTGTCCTCTTCCTTCCCACTCCAAGTCTTTCTATCTGTCTCGTTATTCTCCTTCACTCTCCATATTCACCACCAATCTCTTTGTCTTTCTTTCCCTCTGCCTCTTGGTTGTCCTATTCTTTACCCTTTCCCTTTCTGTCTGCCACCTCTATTCTAGGGGAACATGGCATCCCAGAGCCCCTGTGAAAAATAACTGCCGGTATTTGTGTGTGTGTGTCTATGTGCACAGGCACACACGCCTGCTTGTGCTCCAGCAATATGCTCTCACTCAATCAGATTTGCATAAGTAACCTCTCAGCAGGCCTGCTCCACTGGCCAGGTGCGTTGCTGTATTTGCATATAGAACTGTGAGGCTCCCCAGAGTCACTTTAGACTCCAGTGACTGCTGAGTGAGCCCACATGAAATCTGAATTAAAAACCCTCTGCCTGCCCGTCTAACGCCCTCCTCCATCCCAGCTTATCTACATACCTACTTTAACTCCTTCCATCTCTTCCTCACTACATTCATATCAGCCAATCTGCCTGAATTCCTGCCACCTTCTCCATCAATACATAGGCCTACTTCCAAACACTGTCACCTTTCCAACATACTTAACTATCCACGCTGCTACTTTCATTAAAACCGCTTGTCCACATACAAAATCTAACATGTTATGGCCGCCTTTCACTCAGGATGTCTACATGCACAGTTAAGTCGAGCTACGGTTACAGCTCGCTTAGGCCATTGAACTGGACTCCTGTCCTCGTCTCAGTATACAAGCGCAGAGGGAGAATCAATTTATTGTCCGATTCCGCTACGGTAGGAGGTGATAAGCCCTGTTCAGCTGGTTGCTGCAAGCCACAAACAAGTTAGCAAGTGGCTAACAAAATCCTTGTCGAGCGGTGAAAACATGGACAACTTTACAGCGCTGTACACTTCATATCTATGCCTTACTTTTGGTACAAATTAGATGAACTCTTACCCTCTTGCTTATGGGATTTTTTTTTTCGTACTGGCTTTATTCTACAAATGTATGCTGTTGTGGGTCCAGTTGAGGCGTATACATGCAGGAACAATTCCATTTCCAATGGCATTGTCTGTGTTTGTTAGCTCCACTTTGAGAACTTCAATTTAGTATGATTTCAGTCAGACTCAAATGTTTAGATGCATTTTAAAAGTCAGATTTTAGCTGGACTAACACGATACATCGATATTCTCTCATGTCATGTAAACGCACTGATTGTTTCCCTCTTAACCTGTCTCCAAGTTAAACTACCTACGAAATCACAGCTTTAGTTCTTCAGAGGCTTAAGCTGCATATATTGATTTTACCTGGTGGCTGTTTTGACCCTCTAAGCAGCAGCTGACAACACGATGTTAAGTCATGGTCCATTTACTTGCTTCTTTCAAAGCTTTGGTTCGTATTATACGGCCTTGGAGTTTTCTCAGTTGTCATGGGACTTTTCCCAGTGAGTTGTAGATGAAGAGCAGCCTTCGGACTTGCTAAAATGTGAATTACGATTTTGCTCCTTGAGAATTGAGATTACGATGCTCTAACATGATTCTCATTTTCAACAAAAATGTATTGCACATGAGTAACAAAAAAGATGCTGTCTACACAAGGCTTTTAACAGGCTCAGTGTGAAACAAAGAGCTGGACTTAACCTTAAAACTCTCTTGTCTGGCAGCTGGGATTTTTTGACGTGGTTCCCTTGTCCTTCATTGTTAACTCACACTGGATTTTGTGGTCACGTGGGGGTGGTCACAGAGATTCACATTGTTACCTTGCAGTGCTGCAAGGATGCCAAAGCATTGCTCGCAGATTATTACTCCTTGTGCATCGTTGTCAGGTTTAAACCTGAAAAGATCTGGGAGTGTTGTAAAGTAAATAAGTGAGCACGTGAATGCAGCGTGATCTGAATGCACCGGGACATATGAGCAAGTGAATCGTTGTCATTTAGAAATGGGATCGCATGTTTGGATGAATTGAGATCCTAATTTTTTTTAATGATTATTTGTGCAGCCGTAGTTTAGCTTGACTTGAAGTTCAGTTCAGCTTTCATGCAGTTTAAAGCTCCTAAACAAGCAAGTACGAGGACATCGAGTTGAGAATGTTTTGTCCACCTTTTTCTAGCTTTCCTCGAAAAGCAACTTTTTCGTTTCACCTTGGTGGAGGCTCCAAGAGAGCTGAGTTGGGCTGTGAGTGATATGGAAACACTACAGATTGCTGACTGTCAGAGCAACGTGGGACATCCTGCACAAACTCAACATTTGTAGCACACCTACCAGCAACAGCAACTACATTTTTATACTCCCTCAAGTGAGATGAAGAGCCAAGCCAATGCGAAGGTGATGCAGGTGATGCTTCAATATGCTCTGTTGTAAGAGCGTAGCTCCTTTGTGTGCATAGTGAGTGCGGCCTTGAGAGAGAGTGAGAGAGAGTGCTGCAGAGCGATGGAAATGTGAGTGGAACAGAGGAGAAAGTTAGTGGTGAGGCTCTTGTTTACACCGCACAGTGTAGGTCACAGTTTGTCAGTGATTTTGTCAGTGATACATTTGCCATTTATACCTCATTACAAATAGTCTAGTCTACTAAATGCATGGGTTTAGTGCAGAGGAAATCTCACCCAGATGCCGATATCAGCTGCCAGCCTGGGAGAATGAGCACCGCCTGCCTGGCTTTTGACCACAAAGCGCACTGATGACAACAACTGCAACAAGAGGTGGCATTTAGTGACAATCTCTGGCCAAGTTTGGGCATATTTTTGTACCCTTGTCAAAATAACAAAACAAACAAACAAAATACTCAAACAAAACAGCAGTCAATAGTGAAGGACCTATGGTGCCAGCTGAGAAACACAGAAATCTCCGCTTACAGAAACTCATTGAAGCACTTTGAAATAAGTTGCACAGGTGAAATGTAGCTAGCCTAACGCGGCATGACAACTTCAATGTTAACGTTAACGTTGCAGCATTAATCAATATCAACTACGTTTTTGGTGAAAAGATAATGAACAGTTATCATCTAACATCCAGTACCAATTTCACAAAAAACATGCATGGATTGTTGGATGTGTAGTAGTTGGTAACATTAGTTTTCACAGCAGTTATCTTGTCAAAATATCATGACATTTATTGTACCCCCACTGCTGTCTAATATGTTAATATGCAAATTAACAGTAGCTGTGAGAGAGAATACATCTCAAAGCCCAACACATAATGCAAATGTAGCCCGCACATGCTGGTAAATATTAAAATGAAAAGTAACTTGTACTTTAAGTAATTTATTAACCAGGTACTTTCTTTTACTTTTACTTGACTAAGTTTCCGAAATGGTAATTTTTACTTTTAATTGAGGAATTTTTTTACGTGAGTAATTGTACTTTTTTTATGTGAGTATTGATTTTCAGTACTCTACCAACCACTACTCTAACTGCCCTCTGGCCTAAAAAAAGCTAATTTTGTTACAGTGAAGTTGCATCTGCCCTCAGGAGTCCTGCATCAGTTAATCAAATTGCAAACATACCATAGTGTGGGAAATTTTGCATTTTGGTATTTTCTATTTAGATTGACCATAATATATATGATACAGCACAAAACTAGAAAATACTCCAAGATAATGTTATATCAGGAGCATCTGTCAATGGGGACGACAAAATGATCTTTAGCCCTCGATAAACATGGGACCATTTTACACATTCGAGACAACACAGTATGTCTCTCCTCCTTTGTCCAATGGAAATGCCAAGAAAACGATATTGAAATGAACGCTCAGTGCTTCTCACACATCATGACAGCACCACAGAAAGAAAAAATAGGTTCATTGGATCGCAGTCGTGTCCCATTTCTTGGGGATAAAAGTTGTAAAACAATTTTTTTTAATAAAAGGAGAACCCACAGTTTGCTTTATGTCAATTAAGAATGCATAATTTACCTGACTGAGCTTGACCTCGACTTAAGGGTGTCCTCAACTAAGGACTATTTTGTGAAAATCGACTAGGTGTACTCTTTTACATTTGTTACTTCACTTTTTTCATGTTAATATGCATAGGAATTTATTCAAAGACCCCTAAAGAAAAAAAAGTGATGCCACAAGGGAATACAAATAGCTAAGCAATATCCCTTTTCCATGAACAGCGGAAATTGTTCAGTGACCCTGTGACGTCCCGCTCATTTGAATGTGAGTGTTGTCCCTGTCTCTAGCCTAATCAGAACAGATTGAGTCATGGACAAAACACAAAAAGGGTGGTTCGATAAAATGAAAGGCATTTGTTCTGGTCCTCAAATGCACATTCAACAAACTCTGCCTGCCAACTAGAAAAGGAAAGAAACAAAAAGAAATGTCTCTGAGGTAACAGAGGAGGCAGAAAAAAGAGCAAGTGATTCGACAGCAGGGATTGTGGTTTGGAGATACTAAATTTAATGCCGAGGTCAGACTACAAGATATTTTTGTCTGTGAAAATGTTCACTGTTTTAGGCGATTAAAGGTTTAGAAATTCTTGCCGTGTCGTGGCTGAGAGACATGACAGACCACACGTTTCTCCCCGATCACTGGCAAGGAAGCGCTCGCCACTGACTATAAGCTGTCATGGAAGGTAAACAAAAAATCAAACATGCTAGTCGTTCTGTCGTGAGGTTGTGAGGCGTCCTAGATGTTGGTTGTTGTCCATTATGACACACTACATGAGATAAAACGATCGACTGTTGCTTCCAATGCTTATTGGTCATTTCCGAGCGTACCTGACGCCCAGCGTCTTCCAGGTCGGACTATTATTGGGCTGATTTTGTGTAGTCTGACCCCAGCATTACACAACCTTAACTAAATCTACTTCCCATACTGTTACAGGCACTTCCGTGGCATCTATTGTTTATCCCTGACCTCTCCTCTTCCTTTTTTTGTTTGTCCTCTTTGGTTTATCTCAATCTGTCACTATAGCAAAGCCATTCTGGGAATTTTTGAAGTAAACTGATGGTAGTGGGTCAGTCAGACTGATGTAGGCACATGAGAGGACACTTGTTCTATACAGAGAGGGCAGTGTTAGTCACTTGGCTAAAATATAACAACATAAAAAAAAAGGTGAAGGCAGACAGAAGCGCGAGGTCTTCGCCTCTCATGTATAGAAATTGGAAATGTCTGACCAGCCGGGTGTTGCTTATCTCAGAGGTTAGATAGCATCACGAAACAGGCCTGTAATGGCCACATGCTCCACTTGATAATCCCCCTCTCCCTCGCCCTGCCGCTGTCCGTCCGCAGATACGAGGCCCCCGGTCAAATGGCTTAGCGGCTTGGAGAGCAGGGGAGCATTACCGATACAAAAGAAATGCATTTGGACTCTTCCAGTGCTCCGGCGGACTGGGTTAACATAATAGCTTCCCCTCCCTGGCTCTTGCCTTGTTTTTGATTGATACTTTTCAATTACAGTCCACTCCCGTCCAAGCCGGCCTCGCCATGCACCCCCCCTTCCTTTCCGAAACATTCAAAATGCTATTTTTCCCACTCTGTGATAACTTCAAACATTTAGGGGGTACAAGAGCACTGGTAACCCTGTTTAGCCGGCGCAGTAAATTGGTTCCATGTTCAACATAATAGCGCTGACAGGCTTTTGCTAGGGAAATCAGTCCGGCAAAGGGACATGCCAATGATAAGACATACAGCTTTGAAATTCTATTTCTCCGTATCAGAATTAAATCTGGACTTTATATTTCTTTTTGCCTGAGCACAGGCTCTCTCTGGTCGCTTCCTGGCCTGTACTATTTGATCATGGGGTGACAACTAATACTTAACCGTGAGATCCTTTGCCCCTTCCATTTTCTGGGACTTTGGACCCTTTTTTTCCCTTTTGCCTTGTTATTTTTCCTCTTTTTTTCCCATATTGGCTGTCAAAATCTCAGATGATTTGTCCTCCTTGGAATGTAATGCATCAGAACATACTCTGTCCTTCTGCAGCATTTTAAGATACTGCTACACACCTTAGGGCTTTAGGAACACAGCATTCACATGGCCAGTGTAATTTACAGTCACACTGGAAAGCATTGAAATGTGTATCTTTGGAATAAGCATCTTCACAATGAAAGAAACCACTATGTAAAATAAATGTCAGGTACAGCATCATGCAGGACTTTAGCTTAATGCTCTTTTAAACCTTTCTCATCTATATCAGCTACATGCAAATGAGCCCCATCTTGTGCCATGAATCTCTGTGTAAACATATTCGTAAGCAGCAGCAGTAATCATTAGCAGGAGGAATGCTTTCCAGCGGTATCTTGGCTGATCTGATATCCGTGTGGCTCCCAGTGACAGCGCCAGGCCCTGCAGATAATTAATCTATTTAGCTGAGGGGGTGGAAAGCCACCCATCGCTAGGTCAGATAAGTTTGTGGATTTACACATTTTAAAGTCATCCAGTCCCTCAATGGCACCAAACTGTGCGATATTCTAATGCCATTAATTACTATTTCCGACTGGATGGTCTCGGCTGTGTCTAGACCAGCTGTTTCATCAAGCCTGTGTGTGTTGGAACCAGTAATGTTTGTGTGTCAGTAAAACTCCCCCTCCCAGCGCACCGCACACGCATCCTTTCGTCACAGGGTCACATTTTAAAAGCCTCATGCTGTAATTTAGCCCACAATCACGCCGTTGCATTGGATAAATTTTGTGTTATTGTATCTTATTTTGTACAAAGATATTTAGCAATCACATTCTCACATTAAGAACGGGAGTCGTCACAAAATTAACTGTATTAATGTATTTTGACATTTTTAAAATAAAAATGTATTTCTTAAACATAGAACTGTATCAAATTGGTGTTTATAATTAGCTCGTTTCCACCAACACGAAACTGATTCTGTTCCAGTTCACGCACCCAATTTTGAACCGTGCTGAGTATTTCACCAAAATTTAACTGATTCAGAACCCAGAAATTTGGTTTCCAGCTGGAACCCAAAACTTTGGAACCAAAGTGTCAAGTTCTGCAGCTCCCTGTGTGCTGCATAAAACCCTCTGTGGATGACATATCCCTGTCATTTTGCTCAAAACTGGTGGAAATGCACCAAGCATCAAGGTTCCAGGAATCTGGAACAGAACCAATTTAAGCACCAGAGCCAGTTTGGTAGAAAAACACCCATCGTGACATTTGCTGTAGCTGTAAATTATTTTCTTTACAGTGACTCAGATTCATCAGGTAGACACAACCATGAATTCAAATGTGTGTTAATGGGAAAAGGCAACCACATTGTTTCTCAATAGTTTATATCAGAAATGTTGTTCAAAACTATAAAAATAGAGCCTTGATTCCAAAGTACAAGTTTCATCATTTGTCCTTGATTTAAACAGGTAGTCTCATAAGAATAAGTTCTCTTTTCAATAGAGACCTGAGATCAGCACATACACTTGAGCAGCAACAGACTGAGAGAGG
>JAPZDX010000007.1:23323547-23333845 GCA_029783625.1 Naso annulatus | reverse complement strand
CATTCCCTCATTTAGACAAAACCATTCTCCCACCTCAATATGATTACAGTTAAACACACACACACACACACACACACTATGCACTGACATAGTGCTTCTAAATGCAGACAGTAGCACACATGCACACATACAGATGGTCAGTGTGTATGTCTGTATGTCTGTATTTAATTAAGTTACTATTCCCAGAGGAAATGGGCCATTTAGTACAACAGCACACACACACACACACATATGGAGAGACACCGATACACACAGAGACACAGCATTCATGCTTTCTTAACATTCCTCACACACACACACACACACACACACACACAGAGGCTGTGTTCAGTCTTCAAAATAAAAGCACAGTGTCAGTGTGTGAAGCAGGATTTACAGTCTGATGGAGTTTAATCAGATGTTTCAGTTCTTTCAGCTGCGTCGAACATGCAGAGAAAATCACACATTAAATGTTGATGCACTTAAAGAAATATTCAACAGTTTGAGAGTGTGAAGCTCAGGTGGAAATCAGCCAAATGTCTGTTGGTGTTTAGATGATGTTAGCTTAGCTTAGCATGAAGACTGGAAGCTGTTGCAAAACCCACAAACATCTGAAGTTCACTGATGAACATGTTTGTTTGTTTAGTTTGTACATAAACAGAAATGTAAAAACAACTGTGTGTGAGGCGAAGGAGTTTCATGCTGGAGCTGTTTGCTCTGGCTGCATGATCAAATGATGAAGCTCTCATTCTGTCCTCTTCCTCCTCTTTTAATGAAGCTCCTCATCATCATTTCATCTTCACCTGCTGTCCATACTCACACCTCTCATATTCATTATTCATACTCATTTTTCTTCTTCTGCTGTAATATTTCACCTTTTTTTTTTTTTTTCTAAAAGCTGTGACCAGCAGCTCTGTAGGTCGCTCTGTCTGTCTGTCGGTCAGTCCACTAAACTTCCCCGCTCTTTGGCAGCCAAAGTTTTTGCCCTAGGAGGCTGCAATTTGTCATGAAGGTAAAGTGTGTTTGTTTCCATGCCAACTGGCTAAAAGGGGGAGTGGCCTGTTACCAAAAAGTGCATAGCTTCCAAATGGATTCACAGACATGCACAACATTCAGTGCAAAGGTTGGTCATTAGCCAAAGGACAGCTGATTAACTGTTCAGGCCGACTGGCAAAAGGGGATGTGGTAGTGGGAGTGGCCTGTAATAAAAAGGTGCATAACTGCTAAATGGATTTATGTAACATGGCCAGACTTCGTAGAGACACACACACACACACACACACGCTCACACACATTCAGTGGTCATGGCTATCCTTGCCCCTATACTTTAGCCCCGCCCCTTCCATAACTCATCAGCTGTTTGTCATAGACTTGTGAGAGGCATCATTGCAGACAGTCATTTTTATTTCTTCACTTTCTTTTTTTCCAAATAAACAATAAAACAGGATTTAACATTCAAACATGTGCACTGTATTTTGCTTCCCAGCATTTTTGGCTGCTGGTCACAGCTATTGTGTATTTGCGCTTGTTTATTTCCTGTTTTCCACTCACCATGCTACACTGAAGAGACGTGAAAAGTTCAGTATTTAATAAATAAGACATTGATATTAATAGGATGAAAAACATTTATTCAGAGATTTTGTTCTCTGTGGCTGAATCTGTTCAAGGACACCACATTTTAAATGCAGTCTAATTATTTTCAGGTCTTTTCAGATCAGCTCAACACGTCCTTGCTTCTCTTTTGGTTTATTTATTTACCTGTTTATAATTTATGCACCTCAGATTTTGGTTGGTGTATGTGTTTTTTCCTCTGTTGTGAAGGCAGTTGTTTTCTAATTAGGGTTTGCCTTGATGTTGAGGTGCATAAGAGTGAAAATACACAAAATTGGATGCAAAACAAGTGCAGCGGGAAGTAATTTAAATCTGCTCTCCAGGTGTCGATTTTTCCTTCAAAACCTCCTCTCTGTTGATCAGAATCACAAACTTCATTCCTTTAGTGTAAGCTTCAGTGTGAGTCTACACCCTCTTCATGTAGATCCCACCTTTGTCTCCATCCATCCCTCCATCTTTCACCTGCCGCTTCCACTCTGCCCATTTATCAAATCTGTAAACAGAACAAGTTTTTTCTTTTCCCATCCAAAAATATAAATTAAACTCTTATCCTATCAGCATCACCTGCACAGGTGTAAACACTGAATTGATGTGCAAAAAGAAGTTAGCTGTTTTCTCTTTACTTTCATACAATTTGAGTTTTCTTGGAGCAGCGCCTAGTGGATCTGAGGGGAACTGCAGCTGAATAAATATCAGTTCTCACAAAAAGAAGAAAGGGGAGAGGCAGTAGTAACACACACACACGCACACATAGTCCCTCTGGGGTTGCCAGGCACCTCTGACCCCTTAGCGACAGGCCTAGCGACTGGGCACGGGTTACTATGGTGACAACAGATTCTCACAGACACACACACACTCCACCAGTGTCCACCAGCTCTGTGACATTAACACCCAGCAGGAGAGAGAGAGAGAAGCTGACAGCCGCAGGAAAAGACGCAGGACGCAGCGTTGATGAGGGGAAACAACCGAGAGAAAAGAAAAAAGAAACTGGAATTAAGTTTATCATCCCGAAGGGGAAAATATTTCTCAGTGAATTACACAGAAGAACAAATGAAGTGACACAAAACACAAGTCACACAACCTCATCACAGCGTTAAGCAGGCCCCACACAGCCAACACACACGAGGAAGATTCACAGAGATGAAGAGTGCGAAGACGAGCTGCACTCAGCGGAGCTGCTGTGACAGAATCAAAGGAAACTCTGGATGCTTTCGAGTCAATGTTGGAAGAGAGTTCACATGACACACGCGTGTTGATGCTGGTCCATACTGTCCGTCCACTGATCTTTACTAACCGGAGAAAGAGATGAAGCACTAAAACCCACAGTCTTCCTCCTCAGGTTGAGCCTGAATGATGCTTCATTCTGATGATCACACTGGAGATGTTTGGAAACTGATTGGATTGATAGCTGATCGAGTTGTGTGTATGTTGAAAGTTGTCTGTTGTAAAGTGTGATTGTTGCGTGTTTATATTAGTCAGACACGTTTGAACATTAAACCCTTCAGTGCTTTTCGTCTCTGCCACACCTCACCTGAACACAGCATCAGGCCGAACCCGAGCCACAGAGGGCAGCTGAGGATGAGCAGTGTAACACACACACACACGCACACACACGCACACATCATTGCGCAGTGCCCGAGTCAACACAGAGAAATCAGAACTAAAGGTGCCAGAACTGTGAAGATGAGTATCACTGATGGAAACCGTCATAGAGGTTTGGTTTTGTAGGGTGTGTGTGTGTGTGTGTGTGTGTGTGTGTGTGTGTGCGCTCTGTTGGGCTCAGCTGGCTGCTTTTAATGGAAAATCGGGGCATTAGACACACACACAACTCTCTTTCTCTCGATTAGTCTTGGTATTCTACATATTTCAGCCATTTGGTCATCACTCTAGCACACACACACACATACACACACACATACACACATACACACACACACACACACACACACACACACACATATACACACACACAACGTACTTACCTATATATAGCCTACTACTACTTTCGTATATACACTAACACATATTTTTAGCTAAAAAAGAAGTCATTCTATGTCATCAGTATTTTTATATTTATGCTTCCTTGCATACAGCGCATACAAGCGCTGACATATGCTTTATTACAGTAAGAGAAATTTTCACAATCAGACAGACTTGATTTTGCATCTTTAATCTTCTGCCTCCATAATTACTTTCAGACTCTGACAGTTAAGTGCTTTATTAGCTTTATTTAGCCAACATGCAGTATATTCAATGACTCCATTTAATTGAGGAGTAACATAAATGCTTATTATGGAGCTGAATCCAGAGTAACGTACAGCAAGATAATTACACCTAACAGGGCAGAAAAATGTCAGCGGTGCCGTTGTGTTTTGTGTTACAAATCACCTGCTTCTCAAAAACTTGTTTTTTCTAAAAACACACTTTGTTTGACACACACACAAACATTTTTTCTCATCGTTTTAGAGTAGAGAAAAAAAAAAGTACCTCTGAGAGTGAGAGAGAGAGAGCGTGTGTGTGTGTGTGTGTGTGTGTGTGTGTGTGTCTGAACCTTCTTCATACCAGTGGAGGGCAGAATTACATTTCATAAATTAGAAGCACCGACTGTAGATTAGATTGCAGGAGGAAAGATGGAGAAAGAAAACAGGAGAGGAGGCAAATGTTTTTTTATCTGAATCAGATGAAAGTGTTTCTTTTTCTTTCCTTTTCTTTCTCGCAGTGTTAGCAAAAGGGAAAATTCAAATATCTGTCCCGTCATACATCCACTCCAAATTTCACATGCCACACCCTTCCACCAACTTTTATAAAAATGAGGCTGGTATTTTTTTCCATTATTATGTTTGCAAGTAGACCAACAAACAAATAAACCAAACTGAACAAACATAGCCTCTTATTTCCTCATTTGGTGTACTAAAGGTTGTTCAACATAAATATATTAAGTCTAAAAACAGTGAAATTAATTTGTAAAATGGTCACCATGCCATAAACTGACACTTCACTGTGCTTAGAATTCTTAAACAGAGCTTCAGCCAGAATTACACACAAAGTCAGTCTTTTCCCACAATGCTTCATCCGTTTCTGTCAGACAAAATCTCAAAGAGACCAATAAGAGTCTGTAAAAAATGTTTTTAAAAAACGATTAAGCATTTGTTTATCAGATTCCTTCAAGTTTTGTGTTGTTTCTTAATTAAAATGTTCTCTTTTTTGGTGCTACACTCTGTCTTTTAATAAACACTAACTATGTCAAAGTGTTAATTAAAGGATAAAAGATGTTAGTGTAAAAACTCAATCTGTAATCTGTTTACAAAATACCCACCATGTGCAAACTATAAAAACAAAACTCCCCTCAGCTCTCTAAAAATCACAAATTCAGAGACTGAGTACCAAAAACTTGCCCTTAGTGGTGTTCATGGCCTTGACCTTGAATTAATGAAAAAACAAAAAGAACAAATTATAAAAATACAAAAAATTGTCGCTGGATGTATACATTTTTTTTTTTTTAGCCACATTTGCACAACTCATCACATCTCACCTGTGTTACAGCAAAAAAAATAAATAAATAAAAAAAAAAATCTACTTGATGTGATCTTTACTAATTTCTTACTAATATCAATAATGGAAAACAGCTATCTGCATTCACATTATCAATGAACTTAATAAAAGGTGTTTTTAACATTAGCGTGCAAGGACAAATCTAAATCATGTAAAGCCCTATTTCAGTACATAAAGCAGAGCACGGTGAAATCTGTGCATTAGCATTAGCTCCGGGTGCTAGTAAATGAGATGCTATGAAAATACATTAGAAATAAGGTCATGCCTCATGCAGGATCTCCTGTGTGTGCAGCCTCCTGGGTGAATGTGTGATTAGCCTAATCCCAGTAGTCACAGCTCTGCTCCCCTGATGTGGATGGAAAGATTCAGACAGTGATACGCTGCCACTGAGAGAAGCCATGTCAGAGCTGCTGGCAAGAAAAAAAAAAGAAGGAAAAAAAAGCTTCCTGTCCTTCACAGAACAGAGACAACTGCAGAAAAGCTTTCGCTTCAAACACTACAATCAGTTTGGAGGGAGAAAAGATCGCTCGCGTTCGTCAGTGGATCACAACTGCTGTTTTTTTGTAAACAAAGGAAATTTCTCCTAATCTGTGTTGTTAAATTTTCAACATTTACCTCTAATATTAGTGCCTGAATGAATTTCAAACCGATAGCTTTTTTGTGGAAACCAGAATTTTTGAAAATGTTAGATTTTAGTTTTAAATGTAGAATTTCTTGTTCTGAAAAGTCGAGATTATCCTTTTACATCCGGACCATCTCTCCTCTGCACTCCAAACAAATTAACTATCAAGGTAAACAGAGAGGCCCCAAAAACGGAAATTCCAGCCCTTAAATTGTCTCTTTCCCCACATCGCCTCGGTCTCTTTCACTTTAACATGAGACTTTCAGGTTATTCAATTTGCATTGGTGACATCACCACTACTGCTGCGGAGCTTTGCCTCTTTATTCTTATTGGCTTATCTGAAAGCAAATAGCAGAGAAACACTCGGTTACATGGTAATAAATAGAATATGCCAATCAAATTAAGAGTGGTGTGTCAGTTTGGACAGTAAGGAGAGTGATCCACTATAGGTGGAGAGCGGCAGGCGGCCATACTTCATTTCATAGGTCATTGGGCTCATTGGAGGCAGAGAGCCTGTGAGGTGGAAAAGGAACGTGGCTCTAAATATTCAAACACAAATGAAATGCAGCTTCATGACACTCTGTTGATTAATTTTGAGGAATTTGGGGACAAGTAGTTCTTAATTTATTTTAAATCTGTATGAAATTGTTACACAGCATAAGTTTTAGATCGAATTTATGTGATTTTTTAAAAAAAATTGGAGTTTAAAGTAAAAATTCTAAAATTAATGTCAATATTCTGAGTTTAAAGTCAGAATGGTTAAAACTTTATAGGCTTTAAAGTCCAAATTAATTTTTAAAAAAGTCAGAATTTGATTTTATTATCAGAATTCTAAATTAAATTTCAGAATCTTAACACATATTCTGCTGGCTTTTGGATTGTTTTTGCAGTTTATCTAATTTTTCCTTTTGTCTCTTTGCATTAATGGAATCATCAAGGATCAGTGTCAAATTTCTCAACAGCAAATTAGTGTAAATAACCACCACCACCTCTAAAATTTGGTTTGCAGAATATTTTTAAAAGTTGCAGGGTTTTTTTTCCCCGAGTTTTTCAGTTCACTCAGTACTTATGAATGTTATGTAGTTGTTATACTGTCTTCTTAATGCCACTTCAAAGCCATGTCCTAACTGCCATGTGTGTGTGTAATTCTGAGGAAGAAAACGATAACTTTAAAAAAAAAAAAGTTTAATTTCTGCACATTTTTAGCCCCGATTCTACTGGATTTACCATGAATACATCCTGGATCTTCATTATAGTTAAATTCACCATGTAAAACAACAACATCTGCAGAACCATCCAAATGTCAAACACCTGGATTATAACTCATCAATAACTGAATTAAATTTTCTTTACCTGAAAAAGTGTCATGATCTCTAGAATGCCAGTGATAATATAATAATACAGAAAAAAAATAGTGTGTGTGTCCTCTTGGGTAGCTACAGCTGTGGACACATGCTGGGAACAACTGCTAATAAGGACAAAACATCACATTTGGTGTCATTTGGAATCTTGCGAGCAGGAAGCTAATAGCGGGCTAATGCTCTGAACTTTAGAACGAGCGATTCTGTGCTGTAGGAGTGCCGTTTAGGAGTTGTGTAGCAGGCCTGGAAATACGTAAAGCAATAAAGACGTGCTTTACCTTCCTCACTCAAAACTCTTTCATTTCTGCAGTAATCAGATTATGCAATCACTTGTTCAGAGAGAAGAGTGATGGCTCTCCCATTTACTGGAAACAAGCTGACCCTTCCTCTGACATAGCAGATCTGCAGATAAGGAGCTAGCTGCTAATGAGACGGTGAGGAAAGCAGAAATAATGGCGAAAATGTCTCTTTCTGTCTGTTTCTGTATTCAGCAGTGACTTTAGCAGAAGCGCCTTCTTAGCACTTGCCAGGCACTTTGTGCTCTTCTCTTATCTGTTACCGCTAAATGGATGACGCCACCGAGGCTTATTTATATGAATATGACAGCATATCTAAAGACAATGCCATCTGTCAAGAGTAATTGAAGAACTGCCTACTTAAAGAAGAAGAGATTCCCTCCTAAATTCTATAAAAACACTTCTTTATGAACCCATCAGCCAGACAAACACTGATTTTTAGATTTTATGACATCAGCAAAACTGACTTAATTATTCAAAACAGAGCAGCTTTTTCATTTTTGGTGCTTCTGTTGAGACATTGATGGAGGTGAGGGGATGATGCATGGTGCATCGCAGTGAACGTGATCCTCGCCACGGACATATGATGACTAATCTCCAGACTCCAACTGGCGTTGGCTCATTAGAAATGCGTTAAGCTCACCGGTTTGGTTTACTCCTTCAAAGACAGGGGGAGGGAGGCTGTGTTTTTGCTCGGAGGCATGTGAAAAATAACAGAAGTGACAGATGAGTTGTGGAACGTGGATGGAAGGAGACAGGCAGCAAAATGGAAAGGGTGGATCTGTAGTCCGGTTATTTTAATGGAGAACAGAGAAATGATTCTTCAGACTGACACCTCAAGTTGGTTTGTTAATTTATCTGAGATGCTCAGACAAGACGACATGAATAAAATCATTCATGTGACACTTCAGTCTGAGGAAGGCAGCTACACCTCCATTTTGACTGCTTGAGAGGTGTGAAGGTGCACTACAAACCTGCAAATCCCAGTAAAACTGAAGTTCAAAAGAAAATGAACTGCATGTTTCCGCTGCAGCTTTTCAGGCATTCTATCCAGATCAAAACTGGATTTTAAGTGCATCTGCAAAAACAGTAACCACAGCCGTCCCCTGTCTTTTGCTAACAGCTAAAAATTAATAAAAATTAATAAATAAAGCAGCTAAAACACAACACAAAAAGAGCCAAAGACTTTTTCGGCGCCCCTCACCTGCGAGCATGTCCTCCAAACAATCAATCCAGAAAAATGGCGTCATTAATGTGATTTTGCATGTTAGCAAGCTGATGAGGTTTCAGCTGCGGCACAGCGAACTGCTGAAAATGTAGCCAAATATCAACCCTGAATGACACACACTGTGTTTCTATCAAATGAGATAGATGGTAAAAATGGAAGGAGTTCATGTTTTTACTTGTTCACTTCACTTCTTTGTTCACTTGACGTGTGACTGCAGTCGAGCGTCTGAGGGTTGAACGCTGTGCACTGGCAGCAGATCCTTCCAAATGTGAGCACCTCTGCTTTTTGACACTTTGTGCTTTTGTCTGTGCTCATTAATTTGAAGAAGTGGTGCTCATTGGAAAAAAGTAATCAAGATATAACAACATTTAAATGGAAATGCAGCTTTTTGTGGACAGGGTTGGAAAGTTACTTTATAAATGTAATAGATTACAGATTACTAGTTACCCTATTTAAAATATAATGAGTAATGTAACTATTTCAATTATTTTATCAAAGTAATGTAACTTATTACATTTCATTATTTTTTGATTACTTATCTAAATTTCTAAGAAATGTTTTCAACTGTAAACCATGTTCAAATGTTTAAAGCAGGCAGTGTTAATGTCAGATGTGAGGCGCTGGGAATTCAAAGAACCAATCAAAAGCATCAAAACAGCATCAAGCTTCACTAAATGGCCTCGACTGGAAATGACAAAAGACGCTGTGCACACCAAAAACATGCAAAGCAGCAAAATTAATGATATTCAACATAAAATCGAAGCTTTTTACAGAAAATATTAAGATGTAATCGTCTTTGTAATCATCAACATTTTCAAAAGTAACTGTAATTTAATTCCACATTTTCTGATTAAAAATAAATGTATTTTGTAATTAAATTACATGATTTTGTTACATGTAACTAGTTACTCCCCAACACTGATTGTGGGTTTTTTGCTCTTGTTGCAGGATCACTTCAGACTGAAACACACCGACACAGGATGAAGCACACTGGTCGAATATTTCAGCGTCAGGCTCCTAAAAAATCACTTTGGTGTTTTTCTCCCTTTAACTTTGATTTGACTTTAATCATTCGATCATTACTGTTTTAAGTTATTAAAATATACCTTCAAAACAAGCACCTGTTAGGTTAGAGGACAAATACCTTGGTGACTTCAGAAAGACTTAAGGTACAAACAAGCCTAACCGAGCTCCAGACTTAAGGAGACACACTCAAAATAGCACAAAAGAGGGCGGTCTCGCACATTTATGATTACCTCATGGCACATTCGCCTTCAAAATTATCCGTATGTGGGATGTGGGGGAACAGTTTGCCCCACAGTGCTGTATGGAACAACGTTTTCAGTGTATCAAAAAATCCAAGTCATCAGCTAATTCCTTGCAAAATTTGTCACAGAACATATCTGACTCCACGAACAAGACATTTGATGGGATTGACCCCCCCGCCCATATTGTACTTTCTGTGGTCAGAGGACTCTGACCCGCAACTTTTGCACATCCAGACACTCACATAAGACAGGGATCAGTGTCCCCAAAGTAGTGAACACGGTGTCTACTCCTGTCGAATAACAGCTTCAGATTTGAGATGTTAAATAGAGAGCGCGAACTTTGGTCAGCTGCTTTTAACAGCAATAAATAAATGACGTTTT
>JAPZDX010000007.1:23295526-23307587 GCA_029783625.1 Naso annulatus | reverse complement strand
GGTCAGAAAAACGGAAAAGCTTAATACTAGCTCTCCTTAAAAAAACAGCCTGTGTTATGTGGAGTTTGCACACATTCAACCATCATTCAGTGGCTCAGAGGAGTGAAAAAAGTCTGCACTGTTACAGACAGCAACAAATGCGCCCAAGTCTGTTCTGTTATCTTCACCATTGTGCAAAAAGAAGGATTTAAATTGTTTTGTGCTTAAAATATCCTCCAAAAACTTGACCTTGGTATGGATTTCTGGATCATAACTGGAAAGAGCCCATCATGTCGGCCCAAAGAGGGACTATGGAAGCTTTCTGATATTCAGCTACAGAAAACCATTCTACGGGCATCCATGCTTCAGTTTATGACTTAAAAAGGTTTATCGTTAAACATTCCAGTTAATTACATTAATAGTAAAGGTTATTTTATAATTATACATTTGTCATTCAACTGATTATAAACTGCTTCGAGGTTTTATACTGAATTATAAAAGACCTAAATTTGAAGGAATATACTGCAGTGGTGGAAATGTACTAAGTACAAGTACTGTACTGTGTGTAAACTTTGGAGCTTCTTTACTTGGGTATTTTCTTTTTAGTATTTGCTATTCAAATTTCTACTCTCCTTCATTTAAAAGGCAAATATTAAACATTTTATTCCATTACATTTTTTCTGATAGTAATTCTTAAATTTTATGAACAACACTGGTCAGTCTCTAAATTATGTTTTTATAGATTTAAAAATCTTTTCAACTAGTCGACAATTCACAACATACCAAAAACCAGTTAACTAGTCTTTCACCTTAACCAGCAATAATAAAAGCAATAGGCCTATACTTTGAAGTGTGATCCAAAATGTGTGAAACTGTTTCTGTTATGCACAAATGAAGCGCTGCACCGTAACGTGCATGCAGCAAGTGCAAGTGATACGTTTCATACGTGGTTCAAGCTTTATCATCAGCAGCATGTGAGTTAAATGGACTTTTGTGACCACTGGTGCATGCAAGTATTGAGCATTTGGGCAGTGCTTGGTTTTGGCTCGTCAGTTTTCAACATGGCAACTTGACTGCAAACAAAAAGGCAACACAGAAACAGAATCTGAAGTTATATTTTATCAGCGCTGCCTAGTTCGACAGTCATGATAAAATGTGATGAAATTCTTTCCAGTGGTGTGCAAAGCTGGGCAGATTTCATTGCATTATAGTTACAGTTTGTAACTTTTGCTAACGAGCTAACAAGCTAAAGTTAGCAGTAGCATGAGACTCGTTGGGAAGACGAAACGGTTGCAGGGAAAGTTGCAGTGGAGTAAACTGGTCCGTCTCAGCTCGAGCTCGAGCCGACTGACGTGTCGCTCGCAGACGCTCTGTTCTCGGCAGAGGCGAGTCAGAGCGTAAAGCACAAACAACTGTCAGCTCGTACCAGCATCACCTGTCGCCAAGAAGCACAGTGTAAACCGGAAAGTCAGCACAGAGAGTGCGGAGAGCGTCACTGATTGGACAAATTGAAAGGGGAAGACAGGATCTTTACCAACCCTGAATGCAGAGGCATGATGGGAAAACACAGAGATCTCATGATGCTCTCAGACCACGTCCCTTTCTCACAGCTGTCTGGTTATCATTGTTATTAATATTGTTATTATTATTAGAATGAGAAATATTAGTGTAATTATCATTATTATAAATCGTATTAGAATTAATTAAATATTAAGCTTATTTATTTAGCTTATTATAGCTCTTTTCCTCTCAGCCCCACTGTCAGATCACTGCCCACCTTGAGTCTTGGATCAGTTCCAAGGTTCCTGCCTGTTAAAGGGAAATTTTTCCTCGCCACTGTTGCCTTGTGCTTGCTAACGGGGGAATTGCTTTCATAATTTTTAAAGCGGTATACGGTCTAGACCTACTATGCAAAGCATCCTTAGATGATGTTGATTTTGCACTATATAAATAAAATTGACTCGCCTTGACTTTTCCCCCAAAGTTACCAACTGCACCTTTAATTAGAGGTTGACTTGTGATTACGCAAGTTGAAATATGGTGACTGCTCCATTACATGTTCGAAATTAATCAATAGTATTCATTAGGGGTGTATTGATACATTGATCACTGTTATTTTAATGTATATTTTGTACTTATACTGGTAAATAGTTATAAATGTTACTCCAGGTCATTCTCAGATGTCCTGAGTCATTTTTTTCTCTATTTTTGACACAAAAAACATTGCTGTATTAATTTCTAGTCATTGAATCGTATCATATTGTATCACTCTAAATGAGCCCATATCGTTCTTGTATCGTATCGCCAACTATGTATCATAATGCGCACAGGTTCCTTGTTAAAACATCTCATTACACCCCTAGTATTCATTGTTTCAGCTTTTGAGCTCTTGGAATGTGTGTTAATTTGTAATTATTGGTGCTGTAGCATTCACATTCCTTTAAACAGAATGTCGTCTGTTGTAAACTTATGTCTCTTGATTCTTTCTAGTAGTTACACTGCTAAAAAACAAAAACAAAACAAACACCAATCGTAGCCAAAAAATCTGACTAGCTGTTCTTTTCCTCACTACCCACTAATTTCTCAGGATGTAACATTAAAGGTCTTTTAACTAATGTTTATCTGTTTGTGGTGATTGAGATAAAAATAACTCAAACATTCTGTAGCCATACTAGACTGTTTCTCTTTTACTAATATTCCTTAAGTGTGAAGTCAACAGCTGCTGCAATTTATTGTGTTCATGTGGTGTGTTTTCAGGCACAAGAGACAAAAGAAACCTCTACAAAGCCGGGCTTTGTTTTCCAGAGAGGCACACACGCACATGTACACACCTGCTCGGAAGGTTGGCGGTTAAATCTGGGAATAGGTTAGAGCTCTGGAGATGGCAGGAGGAGTCAGGGTCCGTCACCGTTAGAGGCAGGTTGACGCCACGGGACAACGCTCAGACCAATAGCAGCACATAACACACTGAATTTCTCGCACTGGTTGTCCCAGAGGATGATCGGTGTAAAAGTCTCTGTGGTTTTAGAACCCACCCACTTGCATCCTTCGCTTCTTCCCTGTGGTGAGCTGGAGGCCTCCATAGGAAAAAAAAGAATGTCGATGGCGTTGGCCGGGTACTTCTGACAGCGAGTGCCTACCTCGGGGGAGGTCAGAAGTCAGCGATTCATACGAGACAAGCTGGCGATGCAGTGTAACCGAAAATGGAAAGCAGATGTTCGTTAATTAGAGGAAATGTGACTGACAAGACTTGAGCGGCGAGGTACATGAGCTCGCCCGCCATCCAGCAGCTGTTGTTACCCGACTTCATTGTCAGTCTTGTGCACGAGTCACAGCTTCCCTGCAGAGCTGGGCCCAGACGCCCAGCACCCACAATTATCAAAATAGAATTAAGCTTGATTGAAACGAGCAGATTTTCTCCTGAATATTTTTGGTGTTTTTGTCTGGGTGTGCTTTTGTGTGAATGAGCAGCTATAGTCACGACACCTTCTGGGCTTTTTTTCTCTTTGGCTTCTTCCTCTCCCTTTTCCGCTCCTCTTTTCCTTCAAGCTCGTCTCAGCTGTGACAACGCACTGCTAGAGATGGATCTACTATGAGTTACAAAATGAAAGAAGATTTCCTATTTGAAAAAATCGTACATTTCCCTGAATTGCTTTCCTGTCTAGTGAGAAGTAGTAAAATTGTTCATATGGAATTGTTGGTAAACAGGAAGCCCATTAACAATTGATTTAAGCTTCTTTGTTTATAGACGTTCTTTTTTAAAGAATATCTGTAAAATTAATACATGGTGTTCACACTGAAAGTCCTTAAGTGGACACATGAGGTGGATTTTTTTTTTCTTTGGAAACGACCCTCAAAAAATCTTTGTCTTTTGATTACAAGAAGAAGCTTTTCAGTGATATGAGTGTATATGGTCTCCATATGTGCGTGTTTGGATGGAAAATGCACAGTGGACCTCCTACACACACACACACACACACACACACACGCACACACACACTCACACACACTCCTGGTCAACAACGTAATCCTGTGAAATTGATGAATGGTTACACATTAGGCCCATTCAAACAACAGCTGTTAATTCACTTCAAATGAGCATTATCAGATCATTTGTGTCAGGCAACAGAATATGAATGACACTGATTATCTCAGATTTGGGGCTTCTGCTGGCAAACCCCACCGTCCTCCGGGCCTCTAGGTAACACTCCAGATAATTGTGAGTGTGTGCGTTCATGTGTCTAAAAGGTGCCATTATGTCGGCATATAAGAAGGATGATATTTGTGCAGAAGGACATGGAGGCCCCTTTGGACATGGAGAATGATGCCTGATGGGAAACAGGGATGGGGCCGCTGCATTCTTACTCATGCAGAGTGCAGCTTGCAGGTGATGTAAGTCACCCTCATGGTGGCCATGTTGGAGACCCACAGCTCTTGTGCAACAGTGGCTTCGAATGTTTTGCATCTCTAAAAATACAAAAATGCACTTCTGGCCTGTGACACACACTTTCACTTCCAGTCTCACACTTTCACACTGCTCAAAAAATGAATTATGGTTCAATTAAAAGTCTACCTACTATAGTTATGCTTAAAGCTGTCAAATGATTACTTTTTCTTTTTCTTTTCCTTCATGATTAATCACATTTTTTATTACATTTAAAATTTATTGTGCATTCCACAACAGTTGTGAGTCCATATTGACAATGTAAAGCAATCCCTGCCAGTACAGCTTCAACTTCATGGGAATCAAATGCTAACTGGAGTACGTCTCTTGTATACGTCTCGTGTGGTAATGAGGATGAGACAGGTAGAGCTTGTCCACGGCTAATTAGCTTAGCGCAAACACTGGTAGTCAATGGGAAGTGCTCGCCTGCCTCCACCTAAAGTCATCAGATAAACTCTAAATGGTCCCGTGTGCTTGTAATGTGTTCATTTACCACATTGTTATTTTTAGACTCAGATCAGCACTTAATGAAATTTTAATTTTTTTTAACAAACATTTTGTTTTGTTGACTACTAACAAGCACACCCAGAGTTCTAAAATTACGTTTAATGCTAATCTGAGTGAGGAAATCAATGGTCTCGCAGAGTGGTGCACAGAGAATAATTTATTGGTCAACGTCAACAAAACCCAACGAGCTGATTGTTGAATTTAGGAAAAAAAAAAAAAAAAAGGTGCAACAATACACTCATCCTTTACATCAGTGGAGCTCAAGTGGAGCAGGTGAATAGTTCTATAGGTTCCTTGGAATCAACATCTCAGAGAATGTGATCCAGACATTATACATCTCCACTCAAGAAAAGGCGACCCAAAAATGTATTTACTTCTTAAGAAAACTACAGAAATCAAAACTGCCATGCCAGGTTTATATGAACTTTTACAGAGGAGCAGCACAAAAAAAATTTGGACTTTGAATATTCAGACCTGTTATGGGATGTTCACAGCCCAGGACAGAACAGCTCTGCAGCCAGTGAATAAAACTGCCCAGAAAATTACAGCCCATCAGTGATGTCACTGCGGTGCCCACACAAAGCCAGAACAAAAGACAAAACTCATCCCAGCTACATCCTGTTCGCCCTGTTGTCATCTGGAAAGAGCAGCGATGCTTTTTTATACTAAAGCTGTGAGACCTCTCAACCTTAGCCTGGTAAACCAGACTAATTTACTTGGTGAATTAATTCATTTTGTGAAAATGGTCTGGTAACCCTCCCATTCACGGCTGTTTCCCCCCGTCCGAAAACTTGACGGGCCAATCACAACCGTTACTTCATATGTGGCGGGCTTTGTGCAATGACTCATTGAAGGAGCCGAGGACGGCAGCTCCACTCTGTGTACCTGGTAGCTGTTGTGTTGTACCCAAGGCTGCTTGAGTCTCATGTCCGCAAAACACAGATCAGTAGAAAGACTCGTACTAAAGGCTCCTCTTCCTCCTCCAAGGTTGTTCTCCGTCTGATAAGAACATTCCTTTTAGTTAATATTGCGTAGTTTTCAATAACGATGGAATTTTCGCTTGCCTGAATTTCCCCTCAAAACAAACAAACATGGTGCTTGTTTACCTGGAGTGCGAGGGGGAAGACGGGTAAACAGCTCTGATTGTTTGTATGTTTATCCAGTTGCATCCAGAGGCAGTTTTGTCTGCGTCCGTTCGTACTGACCCTTGGAAATGAACGGTGAATCGAGAAGCACCAACTAATTCTCACTTGAGAATTGTTTAACTGTGCCAGGATATCTCAACCTATCCGTAACAGTCAAATTGAAAAAGCACTTCCTTTTTTCTTAGTAATTTTTATACTTTCACATAATTTCTGGATTAGTAGTAACATGAGGAAACTACAAATGTATTTCAGTCCACGACCTTGTGTTGTGAAATGAAGATTAAATATGCTTAAATCTTGAGCTTGAATTGAATCACCAACAACAGTCATGTACAACATAAAAACATTTTCATAAAACCTCTGTGCAAATCTTTGCTCTCTCTTTCAGTGAGCACAATATTCTCACAGTGTTCATCAAATTGAATATGAGCGCATCTCTTTTCCATCGTCCCACTGTTCATTGTTCCTTCTTTTGTTTGGGTCAAAGCTGGTCTTGTTTACTCCACACACAGCAGACTTTGGCAGGACTCGGAGTCTTGAACAGCTCAGGTAAAATCATGTCTTCACAGCTGTAGTGAATAAAAGCCTGGCAGGAGTTATTTTTATTCTCTTTCCCGAACCAAAGTGAGGGAAGAACAACCCTCTCCTCAGTTCTACAACAAGCAGCGCTCCCGGAGGGCTACAGCCGAGGCAGCAAAACAAAGTGGAATATTTCAAAAAACATCACATTGAGAATAACTCATAAATTTAAAAGCACGTTGGACTCCAAAGGTAAAGTGTTGCAGTAGCTGCCAACAAGGTGCAGCAATTAGGTCAGGTTATACAGGGAAAAAGTTGTAATTCACTTTTTTTTTCCTTTCACTCCGTGTTTTTCTTTCTGCACAATCTGCCCGTATTTATACAGCCACTTCTTCCATAGCTTTGCCCGCACAGACAGTGCCTGGGTTAATGTTGAGAACACGCTGCTCTCTAAAAGTCTGTGGGCCACGAAATCAAAATGGTTTAAGAAAAGGAGCTAAAAGAGTTGCGGTTATTTTTTAAAATTTTATTTTTTTTTATTTTTTTTGTTTCACATAAAATATTGTCACTCAGTCCACTTTAATATAAAAATAATGACAGTGCAGCTATGAGGCAGAAGGAGGACTAAATCAAGACTGTAATAAATAACATAAATACTTAAATTAATATATAAATGTATACTATAAATTCTGAAATAGTGAAGAGGGACCTTAACTGCAGAGAGAGCTATGACCCCTGCATTTTCATATTTGCTCTCATTAGTATTTATGCTGTTTACTGTTAATGCAATTCAATTTTTCTTCTTCATTTGACTTTTGTCTTGATAAATTCAGCATCTTCAGAACATTCTGTGATGACAAAACAGTCATGTCCAGTAGTCTCAATCATTATTTGATTTGCTGCTCTCAGTTAGTGTCAAGTTACTGTCAGTGAAACTCAACAAAGAACTCAAGCCACGTTAAGAAATGGCCCCTGACTGTTACTCAAGATTTAATCACCCAAAATTGAGTATTAGCTTTTATTTGAGAAGTGCAGTAGGTGATTTTTTTTGTAAAGATTTTTTCAAGATTCTATGTAAATGATGAACGTAAAGGTATTTGATTTATTATTATGTTAACATATTGACTTAACGTCACTTTAATGATGCTGAAACTTGACAATGTTTGATTCTTTGAAGCCACGACAATCTTTACCAAAACATGCTTTCAGTTAGGAACTGTTTTAGTTATCAGAGCCCGTCTCTAAGGTATAAATATAGTGAATAACAAAAAAATGCCACATTTTTAAGATATGCTGTGTTCGTTTTACCATTTAGCTTTTCAAAACTGTTGTTTAGCCAGATGATGATTTTTGTTTGTTGTTTATTGTTTTGTTTTTTTTAAATCTGATTCTGCTTCATGCTAATGCTTTGTTTTCATAGTGTGGAACTACACAAAACCAGCTGGAAATCATTTCAGAAGTGAGTCAGAGCAGCTGATAGTGGTTTTCATTTCATGTTTTCCCCACCCAACAATACAGTAAATCAAATGCAAATCAAAGTGCTTTTTGTACCTGGCTTCTCATCGGCTCACTCACACATATGGGGCAGCGTTGGCCTGATGGTAAGAGAAGCGAGTATTTGCCTGAAGGATTGCAGGATCAAACCCCCAGCCAGCAGGCTTAATGTGGGTGGTGAAAGTGAAAGAGACTGCCACACGTATTCCACCTCTGAGCAAGGCCCCTAACCCTTACTGCCCCGGTGGAGCTGCTCAGTGGCTGCAGTTAGGACTGTTACTGGTGCTGTTCAGCTCCCAGGTGTGAATGTGACCAGGGCGTCCCTGAAAAAGAGAGCTCCCTCTCATTCGAACCCCCACTGCTCTGCTAAATAAATAAAAGTTCAAAAATGATCAAAAAAATAAAAAAATAAAGAAGGACTTCTCAGCTAATTCTTGGTCACTGATCAACAAGGTGTGCTGAATTCTCGGGTCTGGAGCAGCTTTCTCGTTGGCCACTATGACGGGAGCAGAGTTGACTTTATGAGTGTCTGAAGGTGCTGGCTACTCTTACAATCGCCCTTTGGGCCTGAGTGCAGCATAGGGCATGTGCTTGGCCTCATTACACTAGATGTGATAAAATCAGACCACAGAGCAGCTGGATGAAAGTCACATGATACTCTTGGCTGCCCCCCTGCCTTGTCTACACCCCCCCACCCCCTTAGAGTGCTTAGTGAGGTGTCAGGCCACCACTGTGTCCTGAGAAGAGCTGGGTAGGCAGTTTGTTTGGCAGGGGGTGTCCAGTCTCTACGGTCAGGCAGCTGGACACAACACAATGGCGTACAGCATGATGTGTAAAATGGATTTCTTCACAGACGCTGCCTGTATGTGTCTTGGCCTTGCCTTGACCAACCCCAGGCGGTGTCTGTCCGCCCCTCCCACAGCCCTCTTACCCCAGAAAGGCCTGACTTTAATGGGACTAATTGGGTCAGACTCAACAGCGGGACAGCACGTCTTCTGGGACAAGACTCCCTTACACCCATTCAACATCTGCAAAAATACGGTCAGGAAATGCTGATGCTTAATTAGCAACAAGGTCTGATCAATAAGGACAGCTTATTTTTCAGACTGGACAGTAATGGTGTCATGTCTCAGACAGCTATTCACAGCTGCTGGGCGTGTGTGTGTGTGTGTGTGTGTGTGTGTGTGTGTGGTGATGTTATCTTTCCTGACGATCATAAAGACAGAGGCTGACCTTAATTGCAGTAATTTAGTGAGTAGCCATACTTATGTCTCGGCAGCGGGATCACCACCATTAGTCACCATCGAGCGTCCTTCCGACAAAAAGCTGCACTCATTACGCAGAAAAATTGAATTGGTCAGATAAACACTTTCATCAAGTTATCAGAGCAGACGGACAGTGTGAGCAGCCATGCAGTGTCCGGATGATGAGACATGGTGGCTTGATCAGTTCATGGCCCAGAAAAACTGCACGTGCTCGTGAGTCCAGACCAGCACATCCTGCGCTTGTTTCCTTTAGGTGAGATACAGCAAAAGGAGAACCGTGTCCGGCCAAGCAGCTCTGCTGTATCTGAAAGCTCTACAGTCAGATCATATGTAAGCCTCAATATGAAATTTTATACAAAGAGGCACGTTTGGTGCTACCAAGTCTGTGAAAACAGTTGAACAAAATCTGGAGTGGCTTTGTCATGTCTGAAAAAAGACGGTGAGGGTTTCTCAGCTTGGCCTTGGGAACCAGAGTTTGAACAGAGAGCTTGCTTTCCACTAGCGTTGTAGTGCTCAAGATCAATTTGATTTCAAGACTACTGGTTGAGGATCTGGGTATCGTTTCAGAATCGAATGTGTCTTGACTCGGCCTTGTCTCGGTCTCGGACAGAGCGGACTCCGAATTTTGAATCTAGACCGGTCAACAGATTTATTTAACATAATTATCCTAATTGGATGTAAAACTTCTTTCTTCAAATACAGCCAATACCTAAGTCATTTGTAGTTAGGTTTTTGTCACCAACAGAAGCACTGTGGTTGTTTAGGGGCAGGGATGTCCGCCAATTCATCTAAAATTGGCCACTTTAACCACAGAGCATTCAAATGCAAGACAACAGACGAGATAAATCACTGCACGCAGCACTAACTGAGACGCCTGGGACAACATCAAACTTCTATCGCCACCTCAAAATCAGAGTATGGTTGATCCCTCTCACCCCTCCTCTCATGGGAGGTGGTACGTCTTCCTCAAGCTTGGGTCCTCCTCCCCTCTGTGAGTTTAAAGGTTCTACTCCGTATCTTAGCTGTTCCCTGGATTGCACTCTCTGGACAGAGGCCTCAGATGTTGGACCTGGTCTCGACTCAGTCTCTGCACCTTTAAGTTTTGTGTCAAGTGAGCAAAGTTGAGTGTTGAACTTTCTTCTGGAACTGCTGACATATGGACTATCGTCTCTCGAAAGCTCGCTTTGCGCTTTGAACCATCAGGTAGATTTTACCCCTTGCTGAAAGCTGAAGGTCAGTGTAAGTATAGAGTCACAATTGTTGCTTTTAAAAATCATTTTCGTTCATAATATCCTGTGAATAAACACCTTGATTTGTGAATTTTAATTTTCTTTTCACCCCACCCCCCAAAAAAAAACAGTCTCAATAAAGACTGATGAACAAAGACAACTACAAATCTCAAGATCTGTTGCAAAGAAAATTCACCTGTTTTGAGGAAAGAGAAAAGAAAAAACAAAAACAAAACAAAACAAAACAAAAAAACCCCTGACCACTTTGAATTCACACTTTGTGTCAGAGCAGCTCCACAAACATTTTTTTATGGATTCAGTAAAAGTGATGGTTGGCTCTTGTTTGGAACACAGTTATAAAACTTAATAATGAGCTGAATTCAAAGGCACACTTTTCATTGTGCTGCTCTGCTGAATACAACACTGAGCTATAACTGCAGCCAATCAGGCGAACAAACAAACAAGGCCCACACGCAGACCAATAACAAGTTATCTATCTACAATTTTCACTGTCCCGCTTCCATGAGAATGTCTTTTTTCTCCTCTTTTCTTTTCCTCCGGGCAATCTACCTCTCCTCATATACATCTGTACAAATTGATTTCCTCTTTACAAGGGAAGATAATGGCTGTGGCAACAGAAATACCTGTAAGTGAGGGATAATTACACTGCAAGACACCACCTGCTGAGTCCCTTTCTCCAATCTTCCAACAACATGAATTTTAAGCTACAATTAGCACTCAACACCGTCACACCAATGAGGCTGAGATTTGATTAAAATTATAGTTCCTTTTGCTCCTACTTCATCTATTAAGATAAGCACCTTGTTCAGGACATTTTTATATACATATAAAGAGAGGCAGCGATAATTTAACATTTCTACCCTGCTGCTAGACCTGAAAGGGAACACGGTGGGGTCCACTCATCTGTTAGCTACCTGTGCAACGCTCCAGTTGACAATTGTGGGTAATGCAGCTCTACCTCTCTCTCTAACAAAAGGAAAAGAGTCGGCCATGGTCTTGCCGATGAGATGGGAAAACATTGTTTACTCCCATTTATGCTGCACATGAAAAACATCGAGCTCACCAAACTTCAGCAAAGCAATGTTAATGCATGAGTGCAGCTTCTGATATAAAAATGTCATTTCCCGCTTCTGCACAAAAAACACAGCAGACACATTCAATGCAACAACAGTGTGTCCTTACATTTATCTCTACATTATGTTGTCATCTACAGAGATCGAGAGCACACTGCACATACTGCACTGTTCAAAAGTTTTATGTCAAATTGCATCAAACAGCTTTTGTTAAAGAAACTACTCAGCTGGTGTAAAATCAGGCTGCATCCACGTTGCTGAGTCTTAAATTTAAGACGCAGCAGTGCTGCTACATTTGAGCCTTGTGTCCTCACTAACTCAGCATCTTAGCAGGGCAAAGACGGAGCAGTTTAGGGACGATCAAGTCCCCTTTTTATTATAATAT
>JAPZDX010000007.1:23176688-23187182 GCA_029783625.1 Naso annulatus | reverse complement strand
TATGGGACTAAAAGGGCGGCCACAGCTTTGGCTGAAAGACTCTCGTGTCATCATACACAACTTTAGATGGAAAGGAGTTTAAGAGTGAGCATGAAAGAACTGGCTTTGTGTGTGTGTGCGTGAGTGTGTGATTTAGATATTTTTGTCTTACTGTAATATCCCAAGTGGACTATAAAAGTAACGATTCAGTTCAGTTTACTTCATTTTATTTTCGAGCATTTTGCATAAAAAAGAATGCATAGGAACCAATATACAAACTGCAAGGAAGAAAAAAATTTCATTAATGAATTCATAATTGTCAGCGTTCTTTCTTTATACAATCTACAGAAGAAAACAGTCAGACTGCTCTGCTCAGCTCTTCGCAGTAGCTCTGAAATCGCTCGCTCTCTGTCATCCACAGCCGGGTGCTTCTCAGCAAACGCCGTGTGTTCGTTCTGCAGTTTTCTTTCGATATTGTGTTTTTTGTTGTTTGCGAATTTCTTGTCGCAGATCAGGCATACTGGTAAGCTAGCAGCATTGGCTATGGAAGCAAACAAATCTGGCATGCGGTGTTAAATTCTCGATTTTCCTAGAAGACTTTTCTCTTTTTTTTTGTTTTTTGGATTTGAAATCCACTGCCAGCTTAGCCGGAGAGACTCTGGGAGACAGACGAGCCGAATGTAGAGTGAGTTGTGGACAGTCCAGGGCGCAGGCTGTGACGCATATTTTCATTGACCAATTGTTATCAGTATTTTTTTTTTATTATTCTGTGTGTGGGTTACATTTTTAAAATTTATTTATTTTTACAGTCTGGAAATGTAAGAATCACTCCAGGTCTAAACGATAATGTTCAAAATAACATTTATTTCCATATAAATTTTGTTAAAGCCACAGGAAGCCACTGCAGAGGGGCAAAAGAGCCGCACACGTCTCCCGAGCTGCACGCTGCCAACCCCTGCACCAGACGTTTGTCTGGTGAGATCCAAAAAAACTTGCTGTACACGAAACATCAGTGAATCTCTCGGTGTATGTCAGCCACTGCACATGCTGGCGCACACCTGTGAAAACGTTTTGGCAATAACCAGTTGACGGGCTGATCGTGGCCGGTTGGAAATGTTTTAAAATATAGGCCAACCCCAACACACACACACATTGCTTTAGTAGTTTCAGAGAGCTGTTTGGCATAAATAGATATTATCCTATTTCTTAACTTTTTGCTTATTTCAGTTTACTACGCAAGAGGCATCATAGATAGAATTATTCATACAGAACAGCTTAAGGTGGAATCAGTGAATATAAAAACCTGCAGGTTGTTTTGGAGCTCCTGTAAAGGAGCACATGACTTCCTTTTAGTCTGTCTGTTGGTTCAGTGTATTTTGTGGGCTGACCATCATTTCTCTTTGTAACTTCTTGTTGGATTTTATTACGTTAGTTTGTTTGAACTGCTCTGATCTTTTGGTTCATCAAACACCTTTAACTTCTTCTTTTTGACCAGCTTACCACAAAAGTGTGCTCTCCGAAACCACGTACCTGCTTTTTAAATAAATGAAACAAATGTGTACCTCATACGTGTTTACAATAAAATGGATCATGATCAAGAATATTTCCTTTGTGTTTATCTTTTAGGAACTACGGCTCAAGAGGTCGAACTGGTCATTAGCTTATCAGAAGTTTGGTTGTGTGACCCTTGACTCCTCCCATCTATTGACGAAGTGTCCTTAGGCAAGACACTGAACCCCAAACTGCTCTGGATGCCGTTGGTGTGTGAATGTGTGTATGAATGGGTGAATGCTGACGTGTGTTTGAAAGTGCTTTGGGCAGTCCAAAGACTACAATAGCACTATATAAATGTTGTTATTATTATTATTATTTAAATCAAGTCATGTAATTGTAAAACAAAATAAAATAATTCTTCGGTTAGTAGTTGTTACAATATTCATCTCTGGGTCTCCTTTAACTGGTTTGGTGAGTTACTTTGCCCTTAATTTGCAAATTCATTTGCTGCCACTAATATTAACATCAGACTATCGATAGAATATCCATCCTAATTAAAAACATGGCTGCTTTAACTTTGAAAATATAAGATTCATGTTTTCAGCTCACTGTTAGGGATGTCACCCTTAAAAATTCTCTAAACCATGCAAGAAAATCTACCTTCACATAAATTTTTATCCAGTGAGAAGTTCTTTAAAACCTCGTTAATAATGCGTGCATTATTAATCAGTAGATTTGAGTAATTTTAAGGTGAGGGATTAAAGCATTTGTTGAACATAGGAATATAGTTTTTGCATGGTTTTGACAGCAGCTTGTCATGAGAGGATTAAATGAGTTCTGTATGTGCTCTGGCTTCATTAATCACTGTGATGATGGGTAACTTTCAGAGGAATCAGTGTGACTTTCAGGTTGCAAGCCTTTTGACATCACACAGGGGGTGTTGTTGTGTCGTGGTTCTAAATCATTTAAGGCACCAGCTTCACCTACAAGAGAGAGGAAGAGGAAGAAAAGACATCCTGGTTTGAGATAAAAAGGCGACGCTGTCAGATTCGACTGCAGACAGATTTAAACTATTACATTTTATGCAAAACACTGTAAATTGCAAATGTTCACTCTCTTACAGTGAGAAATGATGATGACGAGCAGGCTAACCGGCCACACATATGACCAGGGCTCTTGGTGGAGGCTGGCAGAACTGACAGTGAGTCTTACAGAACGCTGCAGAGTTTTCCACACACACCTCCAGATGTTGTAGATTACAGATATACAGAGGACACACTTTCATGTTCTTTTAGGGCTTATTTTGGATACCAAACTGGAATCAGAATGCATGCAGTGAAATTCTCCGTGGATAATTTGATGAATCAAATAATGTGCAGCATTTCCAGAAAACAAATAACAAATAAACCTGTTGTTGTGCTTTGCAACCTTTAAATAGCTGAGGAGGATCACCAATGGTCCGGTGAATGTAAACACGTTGAAAGTGACAGAAGTGAGAGAGAGAGGCACTGGGTTTTAAAACTCACCTTGTGCCTGGGTTAGCAAAGCGATGTCAAGGCCGATTCAAACTTTCTGCGTGTCTGCAGGGGTCCGCTCTTGCATGCATGAGGTAAAATTCGTCATCTACTCATGTCCGCGAGCATCTGTAAGGGTCCGCGCGGACCCCTCTTCTGCACGCAGCCCAAAATTTGTGCCCGCACAGACTGTCCACTTTGAAGCACACCGACTGTGCATGTTCCTCCAGCCTGTGAAAAGAGCAATGTTTTGACTTAACTAGTTTTACTGTATATACACTGTCTCACAATAACATTTTAAACTGACAGATTTCTCATTTTGTTCTACAAAAAAAAAGAATACAGTACATCCCACTCATGAAAGAATGTGCTCTCCTTCATGTCTGCAGAATCTGTATTTTTGTCTCCTGTTGTCTCTGCCTGGATGACATGAATTAGTTGTAGCTGTAACGTTAGTGATGTTAGTCTGGTTAAAAATAAAATAAAAGAGGTGCAGCCACTAAAACTTCTTCTGTTATCTTTTCTTTATTCTGCTGCACTCGGCGCATATCAGTACGACCAGACTGGTATGGACTTTCGTTTTAGTATGAATGAAACCGCTTTCCCAGCCGGTATGAGCGGACGAATCTGCGGACGCACGATGTGGACAGTATGTTCAGGCCTTAACAATCAAAGATTTCAGTTAATTGAGTTGTTACTAACTAGAGGTGTAAATAACAATGCTAATCAAAAGATCCGTATGCTGTTGTAGTATTGCATCATGTCACACACGGACATGAGGAGCTGAGGAAGTGCATTGTGATCCCCAATCGCCCCGTTTCCTGAACACACACCTCATCCGAAGCACATGCTCGTCACTGCCATAATATTTTTTTTCTGCTATTCCCTTTCTTTTTTTCAATTAGAGTCAATTGACCCTGACAGAAATGCTAGCAATTAAGTGATTTTTGTAATGGTCCTGGGCTAATTTGCCTCGGCTTGTCAGCTGTATTTTATGTGGCTAACCCCCCACCTCGCTTACTCTCTCTGGCACATAATAGCTTATAATTTCAAAATCTTTACCCTCCGCTTCCTTCTCAATAAATCGCAATTACAGGAAGTTGTTAGTGATGCCTAAACTCCCCACCACCATCCCCACCCCCGCTGCTTTACTTTGTGCCATCAGAGATATTTTTATATCCTTTATGCAATTGACAGTGCGGCAGAGAGCAGCAGAGGAAATCTATTTGTTTGCAGAGCCCTGAAGTAATCGCCCTTCATGTGTGTACACTCTCGAGTCCAACGCTCCTGAGCTCCAGCACATGGAAAAGTTTACTCTCTCCGCGCTGCTTATTAAGAATATGATTTTCTGGCAGCTGGTCTTTAGATGGAATATCTTTTCTTTACTCCTGAATGTAGAATTTCAAAGTGTTCTACTTCCATAAGGAAAGGGTGGATTAGACTTTACAATGGCATCATGACCAAAATCATGATAAAAGGGGAGAAGTAAAGGCCATTTGATGGTTAATGCCTCTTTTTGGGGAGTGTTTTATGTTTTGAGGCCTTCGCAGTGGAGGTGGATGAGGCAATTCTCTGCCTCTACTTGCTTCGGTCATCACGGCCCTCTTCACTTCTGTTTGCTCTGTTCTCTGTCATCGAGCTCATACAAGACCACCACACTTCAAGTCCCCTCATAAAGTTTGCAGATAAACTCATTGAAAATACCTTTTTTTCTTGTCCTATCTGAAGTTGAAAGTACTCAGTGTTTTCCACTAGTGCATACAATGTCCAGCTGGTTGAAGCTGGAGTACGGGGTGGAGGGGTGGGGGGTCAACGTGGCTGTACACATATACACAAAGCTGTCGTCTTTCTATATTTTTTTAATAAATATATTTGTGTTATTCTTTATCCTTGGAAGTAAAGATGGTAATTGGAACTGGAACCTGGCCTCCTGTATAAAAATTAATAATACAGTAATATGTAATTTTTAAAAAGCCATCTGCTCTTTGGATTTTTCACTTCTCTTCTGGCTGTCCTCTTATAACATTTGACCTGCTGCTGCAGAATAAAAATTTAAAAACCATCCATTTCTTTTAAATGTTCTCCAACCTTTTAGTCATCTTCCTCATCTGCTTGTCACTCATCCTTCTCCTCCTCCTCCTCATCGTCATCATCATTAAGCATGGTGGCTTAACGGTTAGTACTGCTGCCTCACAGCAAGAAGGTCGTGGGTTTGAATCCAGGTCTGCTCGCCTAACATCAAGAGGGTCCTGGTTTCGTTCTGGCTGGGGTAGAACCTCTCTGTGTGGAGTTTACATGTTCTCTCTGTGTCTGCGTGGGTTTCCTCCACGTTCCTCCCTCCAAACCAAACATCAAAAACACGCATTGGGGAAACATTAGCTTAGGTTGGCCCAATATGGCGGCACGCTCAGTCACAGCGGCTCAGGACAAACCCTTCACTCTAACCTCGCAAGTTCTTTGCACAAGTCATTGTATAATGACAATAAAGCTGCTTTACCTTACCTTACCTTTCACACATACAACTCCAAATGTTTTTGAATAAACTCAGTAATATCTCATTGGAAATAAATCTAAAATGTCAAATGAAATCATATTCCTGACATCTAAAAATTGAGTGAAGTCTAGAGAGAATGAAGAAGATCGTTCAGTCGGCTGTCAGATCCTTCCTCCTCTCCTCCCTGTCTGTCCTCCTGCTGTGAGTCAGCCTGCACGCGACATCAGAGGGAGGGGCTGGTTGTCTCAGTCAGCAGAGTACACAAGAGTTTGTAAGATTTCGTATTCCTGGTAAACGGTGAGACAATACACAGACAGCCTCCTTTTTATCTTGTTTGTAACAATTAGCTGTTAGCTGCTGAGCTAGCGTGCTGTGCCTGTGACTGTGGACAGACGGAGCAGATTAAAATGTCACATTCTACATGTTCACGTTGATGCAGGTTGAACAGGTGCTCTGATAAAGTTTTAACTTTGAACTTGCAGAAGTTTTATTGCACTTTAATTCCAGTAACTACGAGCGTAATGTTAGTTCATGTCAACTCGGCTAACGTTCATCTTCAGACTATCTTACACTGCACAGGTCCACTTTACTGTGACACTTTGTGTGTGTGCAGCACTGACACACACACACACACACACACACACACACACAGTGTAGGGAAGAGATTATGACTAGATGCAGAATTGGGGGAAAATATGTGATTTGTTTAACACTGTCAAAAATAAACAGACCTGATTAAAACAAAAACAAAACAAATCACAATAACACAGTTTCACATGAAAATCAGCGATTCTTTGACAGAGGATGTCAGGCGGAAAAGAGTAGGCAGCTGGAAATGCTTAAATGGCCGGTCATTTGGCTTGTGGCTGGCGCTTGGGGAAAACCCTGGATACTCCATCAGTTCAGTCACACACACACACACACACACACTAACATGCCATTTCCAAAACATATAACAGTCAGTACATTTATACGACGTTAGAGACAATTTATTGTGTGAGTCCGACCGGACTAAAACCCGACTTTTGAAATGCATGTAAACATGTTAGTCCGACCAAAATCGTACGAATTCGAATTTTTCAAAGTTGAGCTAACACACAAAGACAGTGCGATTGGGAATCGAATTGTTCCTGCATGTATACGCCTCAACCACACTCGGACTAGCCTAAACAACCTGCACGATTGATAGTCCTCATAGTGGTCTTTGACCCGGAACCCAAACAGTATAAATTTGTAGAAAAAAAGTCAGTAAGAAAACAAAAATCCTGTAAGCAGAGGGGTAGCATGCAACAAAACTGTAGCAAAAGTAAAGCGTAAACATGAAATGTACAGTGCTGCAAAATTGTCCATGTTTTCACCGTTCAACATGGATTTCAATAGCTGCTTGCTAACTTGTTTGTAGCTTGCTTGGCTAACCAAGAGAAGGTCCAATAGCAACTAGCTAAATAGCACAAGTTGCCACCTACCGTAGTCAGACAGTAAATTGATTCTCCCTCAGCACTTGTACACCGGGACAAGGACGGTAGCCAGATAAAATGGCCCAATCGAGCTATAACCATAGCTTGTCTATCTGTGCATGTAAATGTTCCGTGTGACTCCAGGTGAGTGGAGCAAAATGAGAGAGGATCTAATCCCAGTGACATTAAGCACCGGGGTGTGGCCATCACCCCACTGAGCAAGTTTAGGCGGAGATTTTATTGAGCAGGCGTCAAATCTGTTAACAACTTAGCAAACGCTCATTGATGTACATGACAGGCAGCACAAGAAGTAAAGGACATGAAGCAAACAACGATGGACTTTAACCAACTAGCACAATCCCACACACACAGATACCTGTGTGTGTGTGTGTGTGCATATGTGTGTACAGGAACCCTAAGGGGGGATTGTCATGCTCGCACTCGCCTAACTTTCTCTATCTCTGAGTTGGAGACTTCATGTTATTTTAGTTTTGTTCAGCAGTAGCAGCAGAGGCAGCTGATTGATGGATATTTTGCCACTCGATTACTCTATTTTCTCAAGCAATCTCATTTTAGTAAGCATAAGTATACGGATACTGGGCCCTAATGGCTGTGCGTGCTGTGCTTAACACAGTTTGAAATGAATAACCCCACTAACAGTCTCATAGCTATTACAAGCAGGACTTAAATGATCATTTGGGATGATGAAACCACTGATAGCATTTGTGAAATCATTGTAATATCATTTCCAGTGTTTCCTTAATCATCCTCATGAGATGTGCCACTTAGCGACCATGTTTGAGCTGAAATAAGGCCCTTTATTTCAGCTGTGTCAAACACCCTGGAATGTAAATGGTTGCAGAAATATGGCCGCCCACTGCTAGAATAAGTGGAGTTGGTCTCAGTGTGGGCAAGTTTGTGTGAGCGATTCCATCGATGTCTGTTTACACTGAGCAGCGTTTCTTCAAACCAGCAGATCATTTGTTGTTGTTGTTGCTCTTGATTGAAGCATTTTATTTTCTAAGGGTGCAAGTGCACACACACATGCACACACTCGCAAATGGGCTCAGGAGAGAAAAGGAGATGGATACATACATTCAGCTGGATCAACAAATAAATTATTCAGAGCGATGTGACAGCAGATGTTTGGAAGGCTGTGATTCAGCAGAGGTCTCTGCTGCAACTTTTGATCAGAAATTCAAAAACAGGCCCTGTGTGGCCGACAGACGGCTGGATGGGAATCTGTGCTCCGGTTCCCCTTCACACCCACCACCATCTTCTCATCCCAGATATTTCTAAGGCATTTGCCATTTGTTTGGAAAAGATATTTTTGAAGAGGCTGCAGACCACAGACACATGGTATTAACTTCTCACAAACTATGAGGCCAAACAGTCAGGGATCATATAGTCAGGAGAAAAAAAACATGTTTATTAACAAAGAAAAAGTGAGCCAGATTCATTATTTTCTTTAATGAGGATATAACAAGAAAATCCTAATTAAAAGTTTGCCTGTAACATGAATGGAGGAATTGATTGACATGGATGGACAATTCTCTTTCTGAAACTGATTTTAGCTGTTTACTCTCAGTAGAAAACAACTACTGTAGAAAATCACAGTAGTTAAAGCATTCCTGTAAGAAAAAAAAATCACAGTAGTGGACTACTGTATATACTACTATTCGTAATAACATATTTTGAATAATCTGCATTGTTTCTAGTGGAGCTGATCTTTGGCTGAGTGGTCAGTGGAGTTGTCTAAGGAGATGTGGGTTCAAAACCTGCTGTAAGAGTCTTTCCTTGTGAAAGAGTTTAAAGACCGTATGCTACTGCACAGTGAAGAATCCAGCACTGTAAAAATCACAATAAAGAAGCGAGCAGCGTGAATACAACTTAGACTAAGGAACAGTACTGTAAAGTAATAAGCACTGTAAAAAGAATTACAGTAAACATCCAGTACTGCAAATACATTTTACAATAAACAAACCACTACTGTAAATACAAGTACAGTACTTTACTGTAAATGTAATTACAGTAAGTTACTTGTTAATTGCTACCAGGAAGTTACTGTAAATTTCACAATAATTCTTTTTTACAGTGAAAACAGAAAGAGACAGAGTGAGAGTAAACGATGTCAGATGATGCCTAAAGCATGTGAGTTTTGTCCATGTCAGCCTGCTTTAGCAGGTGGGGTGTGTTCCCAGCTGTGCCCAACAAGGACAAAATTGGTAAAATGTCTTTAGCCGTTACTGTAAACCCCACGGCTGAGCAAACGGGGGTTTGTGCTGTGAAAAGGTAAAACGTGCATGGGTCAATTAGGAGGTGCGCGTGTAGGTGCACCACAGAGGGTCAGCTGGGCAATACATGTCACTTAGTTTCATTAGCTTGCTTTTTTGTTTTTGTTTGTTTTTGGGGATTGTAAATAGATGTTAATTAAATTTTCCCTCCATTGTAGCAACATGTAGTGAATAAATAATAAATGACAGTGAATAAAGAGGCAGTAAAAGAGAGTTTCAAGCAAACCATAAACAGCTGTTTAAACACCGCCCCCTGCAGATTTTAAATGAAGATTGTGATTTTGATTGAATCTGATTAGGTCATGTTATTTTTATTTGATCTGATTTATTTATTTATCACCTTGGCATGTCCAAGCATTTTGAAATATTTCTTAAGCGTTTTATGACTTTTTCTCTCCTTTGATTGACAGGACCAGCACCCTGTCTTTGTGTGGGGTTTTTCTTTTTGTTGCTATTTTTTTGTTTACTTGTTTAAATTTATTGTCTGTGTCCTTAGCTTGTCAATTTCTTTTAAAAACAGCTCACACTTGTATAGTTTACTTTAGTTCAGACCACTGTAATTTTTCACAGATGTTACTAAAAAATAAAAAAAATAGTGCATTTGTTATTTTCAGTGGTGGATTAACACAAATGTAGTATTCCTGAGAGAATTTTGGGCAGCAAGATGGTGGGATTGAAATGTTCAGTGTTTGTGTTCATGGTGTTGAGAACTCTGCCGGCGGAACTGCAGCTCACAGCGTCTTTGAGCGCCGCGGTGGGATTAATACTGAATTCTGAGTGTCAATTATTGCCACGAATTGTTTACGTTGGAGTTAGTTAAAATCCTGCTGTGTCTGATTAAGACACAAAAGGGAAACTTTGTGCATCACAAACTGACGCTGAAGAGCTATGGCCAGAGCCATGTGATTTCATAGTGTTTGTTAAACTGTAGCCATGTTTGAATTTAACGAATTTGGTGCACATTTTGAAATATCGCATTAGAAATGGTAAACGGAAACGGCAAAATTCGGGAAAGGACCAAAAAAAATCTGCTATTTCCCAAAAAAAGTTTTCTCGCTGACTTAAGGTGGTTTTTGCCTTTATCTAAAACAGTTGATGCACAACATGGGAGATGGAAACAGCTGTTTCAAATAAATTGTGATGTAGCAAATAATTATTTGCTGGTTCCGCTTTGTAAAAGAAGTAGTTGTCTAACATTAGTACAAGAAGCTGATTCCACGTCTTTCTGGATATTCCCCAAATGCGCGAAAACAAAGCTGATA
>JAPZDX010000007.1:23115921-23126266 GCA_029783625.1 Naso annulatus | reverse complement strand
TATTCCACGATATTTTGTATTACATATATATATATTTTTAAATTTCTACAACATTTTATTTGTGTGAATATTCATTTATTAAAAATCCATAGAAAATATTCTATTTAATGCATGTCAAGCTCTTTTATTTTTAATTCCACTAGATGGAGCAGAGTGTTTGAAAGGCTTGTAGTTAAACTACTGGGATGTTAGTTGCAACTGTGTGGTAATAGAAAATGTCTTCATATCTTACAGCTCAGGTAGGAGGGCCCCTCATCAGACATACCATCTCTCTGAAAATTATATATGAAATTTACACTCTAATTGTATAATTTTTACCTTATTGGTACATTCATGTTCGTGGCATGAGGGATGTGAGGCCCTCTGCAAACTTGACATTAAAGGCCCTGCTCATAAACACGCATGTGCATGACTCATGGTCACCTGTAAGCCCCTAAATGTTCTGTGTCTGCTGCATGGGTGATCTTGGTTAAACCATTTTGAGGGTTGATCACACTGAGAAGCAATGCGACAGGCGCTGCAGCTTCAAAAATGCTTTGGAAGTGCATCTGCAGTAAAATACAGCCAGTATTAGTTTTTCGTCTGAGTTCATATTGTTTCTGCTTCTGTTCCACCAGCAACAAAACAGGAAGGACTCATAAGTAGTAAAGTCTTCCTCCTGTGGATTTAATTGGCTGCTTCGACCAGTAGTGACACTGATGAGCGGTACAACGCTGCACTTTGAGCTGAAAAATTAAAATTATTTTAACTTTCATGCGCACCCAAAAACTGCCAGAAAACCGCGTCGCGCAGCAGTAAGAGGAGCGCTCGACAGAGGGAAACAATGGATTTGCTGGTGACGCTTCTCAGTGTGACCGGCCCTTTACTCTGTAAAGCACCTTGATTAAGCTCGGTTGTTTTAAATGTGCTATTGACACTGACATGAAAGTACAGTAGAATTACACTACATCATCATTGACACAGTTTCAGCCATGACTTTTATCTGCAAAAGCCTTTAAAGGAAATAAACTGACTGCAAAACTACTGACATTACATCATCAAGTCAGCTTGTTATTTTATTTTATTTCACCCTCCATTGAAAGGATTTCAGGTTTGGTTCAAACTGTATATGTAACCACTGTACTGACATAGCAGCAGCTCCCCTCCCCTTTCTCAATCAGTCCACTCTGCTGCCTGTCACTGGACACTGGCCTTCACCAAGGGCGCAGTGGCAACGAGATCCAGGTCCTTATATCCACCACCCCACCCACAGCCCACTGCCCGGGTCCCAGACAAGCATCCAGGGGCAGAGCTGATCGATAAGGAAAGGCTGGGATATGCCATTACAGGTGAGGCCAGCCCTTGTGCCATCCTAGCTGCTCTCCACTGTAGCTCCCTTCCCATTCAGCAATATCTGCACATATTGGTGAGGCAGTAAAACGAGACGGGTCATTATTCTTCAAGTGTTTTTGAGGTCCTGGAAGGATTAAGGGATCGTTAGGGCATCTACCACATAGCCTTGACATTGTCTGTGGGTTGGTCAAATGAAATTGCCTTTTAAACTCAACAATCCCAGTTTTTTCTCTGCAAATTTGCAGCTACTCCACTGTTAAATCTTTCATTTTTAAATAAAGGGAGAGGGGGGGTGGGGGGGTGGGGGTCTTACTGTGTCAATAGAAAGTGTCAAGATGGATAAAGAGAAAAAAAAATCTCAAAATGATTTTTAGGTTAAAAAAGGTCTTATTGCACTGTCTGTTCTCTCAATAACTGTCCTGCCCACACAAACACCTTCACTGCCTCTTTATTACCATGCCAAGCACCCCCCCCTCCTTTCTTTATGCTCTCCCCATCTTCCTTCTTGACGACCCAAACAGTCGTTGGCTACAGTGTCTGACAAAAATCCCTGTGTCCTTTCAAGTTTGACTCACAATAATGGTATTGACAGGTGACATGCGAGTGCATAGTTATCGCACTTAGGCAAATAATAGCTCTTAATGCCAGCACTAATGGGCAAAAAATAAATTCCTTTTTAATCTAGAAGGAGAGCAGTTAAGGGCACTTGACTAGAGTCCCTGTGCAGTAAAGAGCCCAAACTGGCTGATGCTTGCAGCTAATGGTTGAAGCATCGCTGCTGTTAAGTGGCATCACAGAGCTGAGCTCCATTTTGTTTACACCTGCCAACATGGTTAACATGATGTAAGCATTTGAGGTGGCATAACAGAGCTGTGACAAGTGAAAATTATTAGATTTTTAGTTAGAGAAATTTTAATATGAAAAGGCAGGGTGTATACTGTATGAGAGATACAGCGTATTTGGGTTCTGAACAGAGAATAGACAACATGTTTGTACCAGCAACTGACTTTCTGAAATGCTTGGTGAGTTTTCACTCAAACTTTTCACTTCTGTCTCTGTTAGATACCTGGATTATAATTATGAGGCATTTCAGAGTGAGAAGTACAGAACTATTATGAACTAGTTCCTATGAGATAATGGCATCACGTGTGTTTGTGTGCTACAGCAGGTCTCGAACTTTATGGGATTTTTTGGGGTTGACACCAATAATCGGGAGTAAGAAAATTTTGATATCCAATATACATTGGCTGAATTGTACATCTATAATGTCTGTTGAATGTGGTTATCAAGTACTTGTGACAAAGACATGACACGGAGGCAGGACATCTTACATCTTAAACTTTAAAACTTTTCAAACTTAACTACATGAAAAAAAAGTGAACACTTTACCTATTAGTTATTAAATATGGAGCCACAAACTACATAATCACACCATTTTAAATCACTGGTCCAAGCATTTTTTCCAGGCTGAAAAACCATTTTAAAATTGGCACATGTTGGTGAACTATTTGATGATACTGATATATCTGCGACGGCCCAGTATTGGCCGATAGTATCGGTCAGCGATATATCGATCTTGCCCGAGTGGGTATGTGCGTCTGAGCAGCCCTGTAGTTGTATTATAGTTGTATACCTGTCATCCTATGTGTAAATTTACTTTCTGGTCACGTGATAGGCATTCGATAGATTTTTTTTTTTTTTTTCTTTTTTGATGAGAAAATATTTTGCTTTACAGAACTACAGACTCATTTTCAGCTGGGTATCATATTTAACTTGTTAACTCTTACTCTCCTCAGTGGAGTGTTACATGTCTTGCTGCAGCTTTGGGGAAAATGCATTGTTTTTCTCTTTCAAATTGACTTGGCAGCCAGGGTTAATGTTGCATTTTGCGCCCCACTTTTAACTGGAGTGCTGGCACCATGTCATCACTCCCACATCCCATTATTCCAACCACTCAATGATCCTAAAAAATGCATCATTGGTCGGAGAGCCCATCATTCCAATTATATTAAAAAGGACTAAGTGTTGTATTTCCAGCTTGTGACCAGCTCATTAAACAATATGAAATGTGTGAGAAGATCATGAGTATATATACAACATCAGTGCATTTCCAGGTAACTGTTTTCAAATAAAAAAATTCTTTAAAATTTTACAGCGTCACTCCCTTGTTTCACACGTTTCTTAAAAGATGGCTGATTTTTCTTGTGCCTTTAATAAGATGCAGGAATGATGTGATGATAACTTCCTAGATCTTAAAGTGTCAGAAGCCAAGAAGTTAATCATTGATTTTAGGCAGATTATTGACACACCAAAAGTGAATATTATTCACAGTAAAAATGCTGAAATTGTGGATTCCTACAAGTTTCTTGTCACTGTGTTTGATTCACAGCTAAAGTTCGATGTAAACACAAAACCATTTTTATTTATTTAATGCAGCAGCTCAGTTCTTTGTAATACAGTCCTATGTAACTTTTCTCAGTCTTTTATTTGAAGTCTTTAAACATTTTTTAACCCGCTGATTCAGTGGGTTTGCCATGAGGGACGAGAACAGCCTAAACAGCAAAGTCAGAGTGTGCTCCAAGATTGTTGGAGTTCAGCAGAGGGACTTGAGCTCCCTTTGGAAGAAACAGCTGACCAAGAAAGCTAAAAAACAAAAAAAGAAAAGAAAAATAATAATTTTAGCCAATCAGATCACATACTTTCAACTGAATTCTCCGATGCCCTTAGGTTGATAAAATAATGTGCCTTTGAGAAGACCAAATCGTTACTCTATGTCCTTTATTCCCTCTGCTATTAAGCTGCTAAACACAGACAATACTAACTTTAAATGATTCTTTCTTTAGAGCAATTTATAAGATGCATTTTTTCAAATTTACGGCTTTTATTTATTGTAACTTGTCTGTCCTACTGTCCCATACCAATAACGTGTTTCTTCGGACATTTTAACTTTATCTGGTTGTCTGTTGAGAGTACTGACTGGGAGACCGACAAATGAATGAATTGCCCCTTTGGGAAAAATATAATTGTCTGAATTGAATTGAAGTACTCCGAGCGTCCCTCAAAGACGAGGCTAGACTTTGTTTAGTTTCTTTTGTTTCTTTGACGACGGCAATTCCCACTCCTGTGATTTTTCTCTAGAATAAATGATAAGTATGATCCCACATTTATCAGATTTCGCTTTGTTTGTCAGCAACCACTCTCTCTTCTCCTTCCTGGTCTTCTAGCCAGTACACTTTCCAAGAAATGCAAAAGGCCCTAACTACAGTTTTTAGTGAGTTTGTCTGTTCTGGGTTGCTGTAGAAACATGGCAGTGTAACTTGGTGGCCTCTGTGGAAGGGGCCCCGTTCCCTTTGTAAATATAAAAGACTTATTCTAACGCAACTAAAATGCAAAAGTTCTTACTATCAGGTGATTATACGTTAATTAAAACATAAACATTATATTTCATTTCTATCAAGTCTTTTCTGCTAGATGCCACTAAATACATCCTGTACATGTAATGGAGAACTTTATTCTTTATATTGGGTCCTATTTCTGTGTGTGTGTGTGCGTGTGTGTGTGTGTGTGCAGCTGGCAGCCGAGAATTTTGTGGGCAAATGTGCACCGTTAAAGTTCATCCACTAAAAGTGCTTGTTTGCGCTACTGGCTGATAATAGTGTTAAGTCCTGACAACAGCATGCAAAGCACTTCTCTTACCCTGCACTTGTTTCAGCTGTGTTATAAAATCTCATTCTGAAGTCTGGTCATGGGCTCATCAAACTGTAGGAGCTCCTCGTCCATATACTCGGGCTCAAACAAATATGAGCAGCTAATAAAATTATCCACTCCCAAAGTTGAGTAAATATTCAGCCACGACACTGAAATCAATAAGACAGAACTTCCAACTGCACTCCAAAACGACCAGCTCTGTTATGATCTGCTCTCAGTCATGGCTGCTCTGTTATCTTCCCGCAACACAAAATGCAGCAATACAGAAATGCTTTGCATGACATTGTCTGAGGCTTAACGCTATGGAGCTGAGCCAGTCAGTGTTGAAAACAAGCACTTGTAGTGGAGACACTTTGACGGTGCACATTCGCCCGCAAGAACCACATTCTAGCTCGTTTCTTGGCTACCGGCTGCACCAGCCTCCTTCCATACCTGACCAACATCCAAATAGTCTCCATCAGTCACACAAACACATTAGAAAAAAGAGCCCACGTTTAAAAATACTGAAGTTTTCTTTTTACAATGGAAATGACTCCAATCTGTGCTGACATTGACAGATTGTTTCAAAGTATCCCAACCTGTAAGGTCTGCAGGAAATGAAGGTCAGAGGAATCATGTGGGAGGAGAGAGATTCATTGATTACTGTATTGACAAAAAAGTTACAAATTCACAAATTTTTGTGGGATGCAAAAAAAAAAAACAACAACTGAAAAAGCCGTAGTTTCACCAGGTACGTTTGTACTGAAAATGTAACCTTTAAAATCAAAGACTTGGGTCGGCCACTACTTAAATTTTTGAAATATCAGCCCAAACTTCATTTCCACAAGCTAAAGCTTTTTTCAGATCATAATTTACCTTCATCAGGATATAACATTTGCATGATAAGATCATATTGTTGTGTTGTACTTACCAAAAACTTTAAAGCACAAGAAGTCATTTCCTCAACTGCAATGTAACATGTTAAGAGAATGTTTCGCACAAAGTTTATGGGACGGTGGAATTGAAGATTTGTATTTAGAGGTGCGCACCAGCATGCACAAGAGTTTGCAACATCTTGACATTATGCAAGATATACAGTTATTGTAAAATGCTGCGAGGGCTGACAAGGATGTGTCATGTTTGAGCCAAATTATTGCCGATTTAAAACATCCAAGTTTCCTTTGAATTACCATCATATTGGACTTTATTCATTTCCTAAAATTTCCTGGGCTGAACAAATGTCAGTGAAGGTGATTTCAAACTTTTGAGCTGTAGAGTATAAAGTTTTGTTACATAAATTATTTGCCTATATACGTTATGCCTACAGATTTGTACTTTTTAAAGTATTTTGAATTTTACTCCTGTTTCAAGCACAACCGTCCGCAGCTCGTCACCATAATTTCTATTTTTCAGTATATCAGAAAATCAGTGGTTCGATCACAGACTCCCACAGTCAGCATGTCGGAGTGTCCTTGGGCAAGATACTGAATCACAAATTGCTCCCGATGGCTGTTTCATCTGTGTGTATGTGTGCGTGTGAGTTCCTGATGAGCATGTTGGCACTGTGTAGAAAAACCTCCTGCCATTAGTGTGGGAATGTGTGTAAATGTGTGTGTGAATGCTGACTTGTGTTGTAAAGCACTCTGGGTAGTCGAAAGACTAGAACAGTGCTAACAGTGCTATATAAATGTAGTCCGTTTACCATCTTTTAAATGTCTTCATGCCCAGCCTGCCTCCTCGTGTCCTTGGCTGTCTGGTAACAGAGGACATGTGCAGATCAGGTCAGCTTTCAGGGGCTAGTGACTGGAACTTGAACTTCTAATATTCTTTAGTCGCAGGAGAGCCCCTCAGGGAGGCTCATATCTAAGGGGGAGCTCCTTTTACTCTTCCTTCCCCTTTCATTAAAGTGGATCCCTGCACTCTCCTTCGGAGGGGGTAAAGGAGGGATTACCGAACGGTGGGGAACTGAGGTCTGGTCAAAGTAATCTATAGCAGTGTAAATGATAACATATTCATATAGAGACATGCAGGGTGCAAAATGCTCCATGTTAAATCAATACCAAAGAAATGGGCCAAGGTTAGAAATACTGACCAAGTACAGTATATCCATCTGTGATGTTCTTAACCCAACAATCAGCTCTAAAAATAAAGGCTTTTATCATGTCCTTGGCCCGATGCAAGTGTTCCTGTAGTTAGCCTTTGTGCTTATTTTTTATCATTTTTTGCCTACTCATAATCTTGGTCTTTCTCTATCCTGTCCTCTATCCTTCGTGAGACTTTGAGGCAGTTTGAACTTACTTAGAGATGAATGTTGTTAACGCAAATGTAACTAGTTTTCAAAAACGGATTCCTATTTTTAATTACCCAAAGTATTTCTTTTCCCTAAAGTACTTCTGTGTAAGTCTGTGTCACATTACAGTTGATAAGTTTTCACTCTGAACTTTCTTTTCTGTTTATTTTACTTTTTATTTTTAATTTATTTTGCTTTATGAATAGTAGACTCAGCGGGAGCTGAAGTAACTAGCTGTGTAGTTCCCGACCACAGTCACTGACTGTATGGACTTTTTTGAGGGAAGTTGTGATCATCATGTTCATTTACGATGTCTCATGATGGCTAGATCCTGTGTTTCAATGAGATTACCTATATAAATGAAGTTTAAATCATATTTGCCAACCTTCCTGATTTTCCTGGCAGACTCCCAATTTTTACTGCCCTCTCCCAGTGTCCTCATAGTTTCCCATTTCTCCTGTATTTCTCCGGATTTATTATTATGTCACCAAACCTGTTTTTAACACAGTAACTTGACTCTTGATGCCTACTGTATCCACCCAGATAACTATGCAGATGCACGGGGCACATCACACGACCTCAAAAGAGCACTACTGACTTTCAGCCCACTAGAAGAAAATTCAATAAAAGAGGAAAAACTGGCCATCTTTTCCTCATGCTGGGCGATGAACTCTGCCGCACTGATTTCTCCGTTGATCATGGGAGTCACAGTGACATGAATCACCATCGGGAGACTGAAAGCAGTCACTGTTCATGTGATGATGCATGTGATGTCAGCGGTGTGTAACGTTACAGACACTGACGAGGGGAGGGGTAATGAGCATAATGAATGTATACAGTGTTTACTTGTTTATCCCAAAAAATCATTCACATTCATGCCAGAGAGGCAAATTTATCGGTCTTGCAGTATAATTGTTATTAGTTTGGTATATTGTTACGAATGCTGAAACACAGAGGTAATAATCTACACAAGAGCAAAACAGGGAAACTCACAGAGTTAGAGTTGATTACACAACCGTCCAACTAGAAGCAAATTCACATTAAAACTCTGAGGCAGGAGGATGCCAAACAGCCACCAGAGCAGGGAACCAGAAACCAAGAGGAACAAGGACAGTTTATACCAGAAAATCTGGTCTAAACTCTGGCATAATTTGACCTCTTTGTGCTGGGCACAAGATAGCGAATGCACTGTGACAGGCCCTCATTCTCTGTCAATTCCAGATCTACCACCCACTGGCACAAGTGCATTTGCCATCTTATGAACATGGCAAAAATGGGGGTGAGCTCAATGTTCCCAGGGTCCATGGGCCCTGGGAACGGTGGTGCGCTCCCCAGGGCTTAATGTTCCCTTCTCTATTATGGTTAAGTTTAGGCATGCATCTAAATGGTTAAGGTTAGGGCAAAATTACTGGGTGGGGCATAAAAATCCAGGAAAGCGGTTTAGTTTGGGCAAGTAATCACTGACAGTTATGTTTAGGCATGACAGCCCCAGACTTTCCAGAGGTTTACAGGACTGTCACAACCTCTGGGAACATTGGGCCCAAGGAACATTGATTCACTCCACAAAAATGACATCTGCGCTGGGGGTAAGATAGCAAAAGCACTTGCGCCAGCAGTGCAATGGCTTTGCGCTGGGCATAAGATAAGGCCCATAGTGTCAGATGCCGTGAGATGCTGGAGCCAGCTGCAACCCACAGCCAACTGTGAGCAACAAATAAAATTGGGCTTTGCAGTTTCCTTTATAAACTGATCTGTATTCTGAAATATGGAGCAAAGACTGAAACACTGGGAAAAGATACATTGCTCAATTCAAGCAAAAGGGGGGCAAACTACACTCAAACTTGTGTTAGCGCTGGCATATGATTAATGCTTGTCTGCCTTAAAAAATATGGATACATATCCAGCGTTGTGCAGTTTTCAGCTGCATCCTCAAACCTTTTTTTTTTATTTAAATTTCTCCCTCCGCTGCTTGTTTGGCATGGTTGCTGCTGAAGAAAAACAAATGTAATGTTAGTGTTGCAGTTGACGAGGCCAGGCAACTTACTGGTTTTACCCTGCCGGACATAAAAACATCATCTAACTAGCAAGAGTTTTAGCTAATGTTAACATTTCTAACGTTAACGTAATGTCACAAAAGTATAAAAAAGTATAAAGGTCTTTAACTTCACATAAGTGTTAAAAAACAGCATTTGAAACAGTCACTAATAGGTTATAATAAAACTTAAGTGCAAAGTCTCTTAGAAAGCAGTTTTAGTCAGAACTCTCACTCTGTTAACCCTGACTTAACTCTACTTAGTAACTTAGTGAAGCTAACCTGGTCAAGAGTGGGTTTTCTTCCATAAAGCTCAAGTTTCTCTGTCTCCCCACTCTTACAGAAGAAACAGAAACAGTTTCCTTTCCTCATTCATTCATTCAGTTGATATTGAAGCACATTAATTTGCAGAATTTTGTGTCTATAAAAACATTGTAATCCCCGTGTATTTTTCTGTTTTGTTTTCCAACATGAATGCCTGCAGTGAGTCATTTAAATTACTGCAGCTATAGCTGTTTAATTCAAACAAATCTGCATGAAGCTTTAGATGCACAGGACACTGATCAGTCGACAATATGCTGTCATGTAAAGTCACGGTCGCACCAAGGAAACATTGATATCATGTTATCAAATCATTCCATGAATATTTACAGGTGATTAAGGTGAATTTAGTGCAGCTTAAAAGACTTCAAGGCTGTTTGACTGGACTGTATGTAGTTTAAATTAAGTTTATAGTATGTGTTATGAGAGTTTTGGTGAATTGAGTTTAAATTTTCAAGCATTAAACTGCTGACAATAAAGGCTGTTGTCCTAGATTTTTAAATGTGAAAATATATTTGCCACTAGCTCACAAAAGCATTGCATTAAAATGTCTCTAATTGAAATGGCCGTCATATAAACAGGTGAAGAAATCTTAAACCACTTCACTGGGGATGAACAAGTATCTGGTGTGCACTATGCACTTTTTACGAGCACGAGCATCTGACAAGTAAAACGTGTCAATG
>JAPZDX010000007.1:23039992-23050437 GCA_029783625.1 Naso annulatus | reverse complement strand
ACTCGTATCATGCTCGTACTCGTCAAAAATGCTTTATCCGTACCGGATACTCGTCTGAAACGAGTATCCGGCTCAACCCTAATACAGACATAGCAGTGAAGGAAAGGGAATATAGCCCTATACGATGAAACGGCAAGTGGATAAAGCTTGTTCCAGAATAAGAGTGAATCTCGGTTTGGCTTTCACCTGCTTTGAACGGCGACACAGAGTTGAGGTGCTCTCTGTTGGACAGGTAGATACCAAACAATGGCAGTTAACTTGTAATATTCCTACATAGCGGTGTAAAGTTGGGTAAGCAGTATAACAGTACACGTAGTACACGCTAAGTTAACATACTTCTGATGCTTGAACCGGGAGGAGAGGCCCAATTTGAATGTTGTTTACAAACCACAACGAACAAATCATACTGATTCTACCTTTAACCTCTGAACGCACATGCTAAATTTGGGCTATTTTTGACAACTTAGTATCATTTTATTTAATGCCTTATAACTCCAGAAGTAAACATCCCAGGATCATGGATGATGGCTTAAATCAAAGAAGACCCTTGTACCATTAAATGTATTAACTTAAATCACTGAGTTGAGCTATTCCATTGATGTTGTGGACAGTGATAACACACCTTTTCTGAGAAAAAGAAAATGGTGTTGTAAAGCTTATGTTTACAGTAGATTTCTCAAAATCCTATGTGTAAAACAGGTCAAACTTCACATTTTTTGGTGCACACACTCCTTGCCACCATGTGTACCAAAGTTTTATACAGCAATTACAACACAATGTAACATGGTGTCCTTTTTTGAACCAAACCTATTTAAAATGTCTAAAACTGGCTAAAATGCACTTAGCAATATTTCAGTGAGATTTTTTTTTTCTTTCAACAAATAACCTCTTGGGGCCTATTACAAAGGGCAGGAAGCAGCTTTCATCTGTGACAAAAGTTAGAAAACACGAGAAAGCCATATGATGAACAGATATAGGCTATAGCTTATATGTGCTTTTTTGTATTATATTAGCTTTTTTTGTAGGCTATAGCGTTTATGCTAGTGCAAAGAAATCATTTTCGCCAGAACCCCATTAGCCAGCACAACTACTAAAGAAAATAATGACTTCAAGGACTAATACGCTATACAGCTTTGTGGGTATGTGCTGTTACCACCTCCTATGACATGGACAAGGAATCGGACTTTGGGAGGCAAAAAATTTGAACACATGAACGGGAAAAAACTTGATCACGCTGGAAAAACTGGGAACTTTTGAAAAATACACTTGAAAAACCATGATGAAAATGGTAAAAACAGCTCTTTACAAGTTCATTTGTCTGTCAAGACGGACACCTGGCTGAAATTTCAGTCCTTTAAAGTGCCTGACTGCTCCTGATGTCATGCCACTCTGTGAAACAGAGAGGCACATCACAAGACCTACACTTGAAAATGGTCTTGTTCCTCTTGCCCTGAGCACTGCAGTGAGCACAGTGCTTTCTACCAGCGGTGGCCTTGTTGTGAGGATTTGTGGCATTCACATCTGTGACAGGTACTTTAGCCTGTCTTCGGCAGCTGCCTCCTGTGGCCTCCTGCCCCTGAGTGGTCTTCCCCCTGAAGTCAGCCAGCTCCAAACATAGGGCCACCCTGAAGTGCACCTCAACAAGCTGCCATCATGGTTCTTCCTGCACACTGTCTCCGCTGTGGGCCTTGTGAATTGTAGACCACACGGTTACATCCCTTGTGTCCTTGCATTTCACATAGAGAAGGGGACCCTCCCGGATGCACCTCATGTCCCCTCGCACTGCTGTCCTCGGGAGAGCATTACACCTGTCCTTCAGGAAACCAGTCCTATTTTCCCTTACAGAGCCACAAGCCCCACAGTGGATCTGGTGGCGATGGTGAAAGAGAGCTGTGCTGGTGCACAATTTGTCAACATGTACATTGTAGCCTGTCCCAAGGAAGGGCACCTGGAGCAGGTTCACAACAGCATCATAGCTCAGACCACTGCTGCTAGGGTTGAGTGCTTTCCCCTGGTACACACTGAAGTTGCATGTGTAGCCTAACTTGCTGTCAGCCAGTACAAACAGTTTGAAACCCCACTTCGTTGGCTTGTCCTTCATGTACTGTGTCGTTTCATATGCCTAGCTTTTGTGGCTACCATGCGCTCATCAATAGAGATGTTCTGGTAGGGATCATAATAAGCCCTACATGCCGTCAGAATCTGGTCTTGAAATGGCTTCAGGTGAAATAGGGAGTCATAACCAGGCTGGCCTCTAAACTGGTCATTCAAAAGATCGACTGCTGGGTCACTCATGTGCAGCAGTGCTGCAATGAGCTCAAACCTGTAGCCTGCCATTGCACTGGAGGCAAAGGGGTGGCTGTGCAGGTGGTCTGTCCTCCACGGGTCTCTCATGGCAGAGGGCTTCACCATATAGGTTACGACGGACAGGTATTTCATCATGGCCTCAGTGTCCACGGGCTTCCATGCATTCTGGTTCGTATGATGGCCGAGAACCTTCAGACCATCTTTACTGGAGAACAGCATGAAAAGTTCAGAAGGGCTGTAGTCCGTCTGACTGTCCAGCTGCACTCCGCAAGTCCTCTGCGGACAGAGGAAGAACCGATAACGGAGCTCATCCTCATCATCAACACCAACTGCGCAGTCTGACAAAAAATGATATTAGCAGTGGTGATAAGGGGAGAAATGACAACATTACAGATTATCTGGCCACAATTAATAAAACTGAACCATGGAATATTGTATGGCACATATTTAGCTTCAGAATGAGGGTAAGCTTGTGAATTTATTCCATATTTGAGGGGGGGGTTCACTGAAGAATGTACGTGTTTTTTTTTTTTAATGTACTTTTTTTATACTTAGCAGGCTTGTTGAAAACTTATTGAGACATAAATTGTATTTATATACACATTTATATGTTTAAATCACCTTTGTTCTTGACGTCCCGTCACTTCTGGGCTGCAGCCATCTACTGTTGTTGTGAGACCCTTCAGTAACTACACAAAAAAAGCACCTAGACACTTAAAATTTTTTGTGCATGTTGCTATAAATACAAAAACATATATGTCAGGATTTTAATTACACCATGCCTAGTTTTGTTATATAAATGATGCATTTCATATATTAATTAATTTGGGACACTGGTGATTTGAAAGGCATCCATTTTACAGATGTTTGTTTGTTTTGTGAAGCAGCTGAAAGAGCCAGTTTTAGTTATATATTAATGTATAGCTTCGTGTTTTAGTGTCGGTACATGAGAAAACACCACTAAACATTTGGGGCTCATTTTTGGTGAATCTGGGTGCTGCGCAGTTGCAGGTCTAAGTTCTAGGTGCAGGGAGTGAAAGTAGGTGTGTTAATCTTTTTTGGTAATTTCGCGAGCAGAGACGCAGGCACGCCTGTGGCGCAGTTGAAAAGTGGGAGGAATAGACATCAAGGATTTTCCAAAATTCACTGAATATTTTTATCAAACGACAAGTTCTACTTCAACACATTTTGTTGGCGTTTTCCCTCAAGAAAAATAAAAAAAACATGACATTTTCACTGCCATCTCAAAGTTTATTGCACTCCCAAGTTGACTGATTGACAGAGACCAGAGAAACGACAGTATAGAAAACTGGTGAAAAGTTTATTTGAACATGGAAAAAATAACCAAAATGATAAACTGAATGCAAAATTTTCAATCATAAAAAATACTGACTCTTGTTTATTAAATACAGGTACTTGTATGTCAGCTCCTGCCTTATATCCAGCTGCATTCGACTTACTGAGAGCTGCTGCATCATGACGTGAATCAACTGCCTTATTCACATCCAATTCAACAGACAAGAGTCAGCTTATTTTTTTACATTTTTAACTGAAATAGAAGGTTCCATTCAAAAGTTACATTTTGATTATTTATGTAGCCTAAAGAAACTCAAAGGACATCCACCAAACTTGCCAGTAAGATTCTGGATAATAATAATAATGATAAACTTTATTTATAGAGCACCTTTCAAAACAAATGTTACAAAGTGCTTTACAACAGAATAAGACATCAATCACAGCAAAGTAAAATATCAACCATATCATGGGGGGCCTAGTAAGGTTTTAGCACCAGCTTGGCGAATAAAACCAATAATAAAAATTAAAACAAGACATATATAAAATTAAATAAAATCAGGAAAAGCTCTCCAATAAAAATATGTTTTAAGGACTGTTTTAAGGATAGGACTGGCCATGTGCGCAAGAAAGTCACGAAAACAGCACGCTGCCAGCTGCACTGCACTTTAGACCTGGTTTGGGATGGTGAGAAGTGTAGTGCAAATTTACCACCAAAATGACACCAAAAACGCACTGCAACAGACCCACCCTTTGGTTTGCTGCTCCACCCAGCTCGGCACAGCCTAGTTCACAAAAACTGTGACTTGGCACAGGTGGGGAAAACAGCCAATTGCTCTGCACGAAATTATAAATACACCTAGACCTGTGCTTTGACAAACTTCGTGCTGGCATGAAAATAGAGCCCTTGGTGAGTTTCATGTTTTTTAAAATGAACATTTATTGTGTTTTTTGACCGATTGTGTGAGTGCACAAGCTCGAATCTTTTGTCAAACAAGGCTTCGTGCTGAGAGACACAGGTGATGAGCTTGTCAGCCATTGTTGTTTATGTTGTTGTTACGGGATACGGATGTGACGTCCGCTCTGCACAGCCATTGTGATTGGCTGATGCGTTTGTTCACAGGGCGAATGTTCAGAAAAATCTACCTCGATCCGAAAATAAAAGGTTCGCTTTTTCGCCGTGTAATATTTATGTTCTGTGCGGATTTACTAATAACACAAACAGCAGTTCGAAAAGTATATTTTTGTCTTAATTAATTGCGGAAAAAAACCCAACCCTGGAGTGTAACGGCCTTAATGCTGTAGAACATTGTATATATTCATGGATAAAGCCTAATGTGCAAAAAACCAAACTTCTCCTTTCATACAGCTGCAGGCTGTGAAGAACATTTATGTGTGTTTCACTTTACTTCATATAACTTTATATGGAATGTTTTTATGTGGTTTGTTTTGTTGTGTCGTGGACCCCAGGAAGAGCAGCTACAGCCATGTGCTAAAGCTGATGGGGATCCTAATAAAACAATAAACAACAATAAGTTCAAAAATAACAACAATTCTGACATGTTGTAGTGTTTTGGGGGAGAATTTCTCTGATCAAATTATAGGTCATTTTAAATTCTTTCAATCTTATTATTATTACTTTTTTCTTTAAAGGGACAGCTCTAATAAAAACTATTATTAATGTTATACCTCAAAAATCCAAAATTTGTACTAGGGAGGAACATAGTTTAAGAGTTTTCGGCAACAGTCACTACGCTGCTCAGGAGAAATTTTCTGTAGGGTTCTGCTATACAAGTTTATCGTGCTAACCAGCAAATTTAGGAGAATGAACACAACAAAACAAAATTCAACCAAGCATTACAATCTTATCTACTGGCTTATGTTTGACCCAGCAGTCAGATACTGTAGGCTATGCATTGTTCACGATGATGTATTTAAATGGTGTTGTGTTATACTACAAAAATCTGTTAACAAGAAGCTCTTACATCTTTTGAGTGTGAAAACAGAACAATCCATTTAACACCTGTTTGCCCCAAACACCACAAATGCCTATTACATGTACAAGTTCTTTGGTGAAAGTGGCATCTTCAAGGTAACACGTAAAGGGCAGTTGGCATCTTCACAAACCCCTAAATGTCATCAATTCCTGCAGACTGACAAAAAAATATTCACCCATTGCTGTGTGCCTGCGGATGAAAACAGAAAGGAAAAAAAAACATAAAGGGAAGGACGCAGGGTGCATTTGGGCTTTTTTCCCCCTCTCTTTTTAATCAGAGGAGAAAGACTGGCATGTCCAATCATAACAAAACATCAGCTGGTAAATGGGCCTTTGCAATCACTGTCAGCCAGCCTCCATTAGAAAGACACCCTTTCCTGGACATCAATCAAAGCTCGATGGACTGATTCCTTCATTCATTATTTAATTAAAGCTATTTCTTTATTTATTTAAACACTGAAGACTTTTTTTGTGAGGCCTAATCACTTGTTTGTTGGCAATCACAGTTTACGTCTTCTTTGTCATTCTTTTCCTTTAGTCTTCTTTAGTAATAACTTGGTTCCTCTGTTCTGTCCCCAGTGAACAAAAGATGAAAGAGAAGAGCAGTGCTCGTCCTCTCGTCACTTACTACAACTAATAGTTCAAATTGGGAAAAAAGGAAACTGGACAAGGCAAAGTGTCAGACGTGATCAACTTTAGACACACCAAAAGACTTCATTCTGCTTTATAATTTCACTACATTCAATTACAACACAAAATAACCTTCCCCAAAAGTGTCAACCCCTCTGCAGAAATCACGTGCAAAATACCCAACTGTGGAAATTTGGAATTATTTCCTGAAATTAAGCCAATTAGCCGTGAAATTATTTGCTTTCATTTAAGACACCATGCAATCCAATTGAGATGACACACATGTGCTACATCTCTTACAATTCCCACTGATCCAGTGGAACGGAACATCCACAGAAGACTCAGCTTGGGTCACCTGAGTATGGAAATAAGGTATATATCCTTTAGAAATTCAGATTGGAACGGGTGATTAGCAAGGCTTTATCATGATATTTATTCAAACTGCGGCAGAACACCAGCAGCAAGCACAATTTTCCACCAGTTTACAGCAAGATTTTACAGAGACACGAAGCAGAATGTTAGTATCACATGATGGAAACATTTTAACAGATTCACCAAATATATACTACTTTCCTTTCCTGCCTTTTACATAAAAAATAGGGTAAAGATCCACTGCCACACTATTCTCTAAATTTCGGTGTTTTATGTTAATTGTGTTATTTAGATTACAGTTTGGATTACAGTTGTGACAAAACAAAGAAGGAGTGTTTCAAGGAGGAACTGTTTAATTTTGCCCCTAAGGATTGTGTGATTGCCTTATTTGACAATCTTGCAGTCTTTCTGCGACTCATGGGTGAGTCCATTATGTGAACTTGGCAACAAAGTGCATATATGTTGCCACCCTGGCCTAGAGGGTATCAGGCAAGGTGTGGTCATATACCTGCTGCTGCTGTCTGTATGTGTAAACAAAGAGGCAGACACTTAAGCTTACGTTTAGCACAACTGCAGGATTAATTCTCCAATAACATATAACATAAATTTAGTGTCAAAAATGACAAAAACATTTGATGCCCATGGGCAAGTGACAAATGTTTATTACAGCCTCCATCAGCTGTAACAGATATCACAATATCTCCAGAAAATAACACCAGTAACCACCATGTTACAGCCTCTTTAAGGTTAAACATAGGCTCTAGAGGCCAAACATATAAAAGGGACACCACAACAGAAATCAGAGTTATCAAAAGGTTTATGTGAAAAAAAAAAACTTAACTTGAATTTAGACTCACAAGTCATTTTCTAGATGCTTCGCTTAACTAGAGACTGATGACATGCCCCCAACTTTCATCGCTAAACTTGATGGAGACAATTACAAAGTAAAAAAACAAACAAGCCTTGCATTGCACAACCAATGTGGATGTGTGTCGTGATTGCGGCAAAACATTTTCATCGGTTAAAAACAAACATAAACTTTTATTAGGTCATGATTCATCCATCTGGCTGGACTATGCACTGGCTTTGGAGGACTTTACAGGACAAGTTACACACGGAGACTGACTACCCAAAGCGGTATGTGGGAGCTGTCACACGCTTTCGCAACGTTATGAATGTAGCAAAGCTGATGTGGAGCTAACTAATTGCACCAATCTTGTAGACTGCGCGCACATTCGATAAAACAGGATCAAGTAATCTAACGTTGTTCTGGGCCTCCGTGTTACAGAGTGGCTCACTGTATCTCTTGTCTAGAGGAGAAAGGGGGAGCGCACCATTTCCGGGAAGGCATCTCCTTTTCAAAAATGCTTTGTTAGTGGCAGTTCCTGCCGCCGTCCCAGCAACTGCCTTGCATTTTGACATCCCCAGACGATCAGTGGGCGGAGATCTCCGACTGTCTGGACTAACTTGAATCAAGAAAACAAATACAAACAAAAAGGGACAGGAGATCCCGGCCAAGAAGAACAAAGAGGGGGTGGGGACTGTGCCAGCCATGCCGTTGACTGTCGTCTTACTCCGTCCCCGGTAAACCTATCTAATGAAGAAACTTACCTAAACAGAACCAAAGCCCAGCACACTAAACCATTTATGAGAACTGAAAACAAGAACTAAGGAAAATGACTCCCCAGTACTGTGCTGCTGGTGTCTTCGATCTTCCCCGCACTCTGATCCTGATTTCCTTAAATAGGTTGCCTCCTGCAACCTGATTGTCTTCAGGTGTACCCGCGAGTCAGACAGATGGAGGAGGAGCAGGTGAGACAGAGGGAGCGCAGGAGGAAAGAACAACAAAACACCATGCGTCCTGAGACATGTTCAGGGACAACATGGTCAACACCTGGTTGACATGTAGCACACCGCAAATGGAGGCAAGGATTGTGTATGACAGACTTATCAGCATCAGGAAAAGATGTGTGGGATTTATAGAGTGCACCCAACTGCAGGAAGATCTCTGCTTATGACATCCAGCGACAAGCAAGTCAGATCAGCTAGACCAGGCGTCACAGAAAGCAATGCACCCGCCACAGAGAAAGAAGAACAGAGAGATGGCATCAGAGATGGACCTAAAGATGTCCATTCGGCAAGCTCTCCTATGTCAAATGCACAATTGCAGGAAAATGGGACTGAGATATCACTCGGGCTCACTCAGCAGTGGGAGATCAGAGACTGTTGTGCACATATCAGCTACAGTACAATATTCAATACAACAATGGTAAAAATGCAGTTATCCTACATCAATAACAATTTTTGCTTGTGTGAAATAACATTGTTAATTTAGACAAAGTCAACTTAACTGAGAGATAAGAGACCGTCTTACCCTAATAGGTCGGCTGGCAGTGCATCAACTCACTGGTCCACGTAACCTTGTCAATGACCTTGTCAGTGCCAAGTCCCATGAGTAATTTCTTCTCTGTTGACATCAGCATAAAAGCCTCCTGGGTCATGGAAGTCCTGAGTTGTTTTTTTTATCAAATTTCAGTTTGGAAAAGGGCCTCTCAGTTTCACTTGTGTGACAGCAAGGTCAGTAAGAACTTGTGTCTGAGACCACTGACATGGCAGGCATCTGTAAGCAAGTTGTAATGAGGCAAGATGAGATAAACGCATATGGGGCAGTTTTTACATGAGGAACAACTTTTGCTCTCAAACTCCTGGCCCTCCTCGGGATGCTCAATACTCTTCAGACAGGCCACCAACTGTTGCTGTTACTGTTTCCTGACTTTATAGCCATCCAAAGGTGACATCTTTTGTGTCTCCCATTGATTTGCAAGACTCAATAGGAGACACTGCCTGCAAGGTCTCACTGTAGCATGCTTATCAAATTTCAGCAGACATTTATTAAGCTCCTCCAGAGCCACTCTCTGTAGGCCTTTACCTCTCAATCAGAGAAGTTTTCTGAATCCATACACACAAAGTCTGAGAAGATCACTGCACTGTTTGCATACCGATGATGGAGGCTGCCTGTGACAGTGTCAAGGACGACATTATGTACTTTGATCTTGTAGTTTCTCTCAGCATCTGACACAGGCACGTCCTGCCCCACTTCACCTGGCATGGCTTTCATTTTCTGTGCTTGTTTCTCTGGGAGGGCAGCCTGAATTTTACATCACGCTCATCCTGCTCCTTTGGAATGTCATTTGTCCACTCCACAAAGTCATTTGCTACTTTCTTAACACCATCAAAGTCCTTGGAAGATTTTCTCAGGCTGTCGTCAGTTCCCATCACCAAGTGATTGATTGTGTGAGTTAGATTGTCCATACCACTGATGTGAAGATACTTTCAAAGGGCGGACATCTGTTCGAATATACTGAGGGAAACCTGTGCTATAAGTGTGGTTTCCTCTGGCTTTGATTCTAACACCAGGCTTCACTATGTCATCTTGCTCTATCCTTGCCATGGTTATCACCGAGTCAATAAAATGTGCATGGCCAGAATTTTGGAAACAGTAAAATACTCTGCTTAAGGGGATAGTTCACCCCAAAATGAAAATTCAGTCATAGTCTAATCACCCTCATGCTGATCGAAGGTTGGGTGAATTTTTTTACTCCACAAAACACTGCTGGAGTTTAACAGGAGAAAGGGGTTGCAGTATTCTCCCAAACAATTGAAGTGAATGGTGACCAGGATTCAAACATAAATAAACAGTAAAATGCCTCCAAACTGCTTGCCTGAAGTAATTCAAGTGTCCTGAAGTCTCGACATGCTAAGTCGTTTTGAAAAACGCCACTGATGCCATGTTTTTAGCCTCTGTGTTCACTGTAGCCTGTAGCTCCAAAGCAGGGAGCACGTATGT
>JAPZDX010000007.1:23024887-23036838 GCA_029783625.1 Naso annulatus | reverse complement strand
CACTTGACGCAGGCGCATTGAGGGAAAACTGATGTCGGTGAATCAAGTTATTGCTCTGCTTCAACTGTGTGAGAGCCTGAGTCGGCTTACCAGAATTTCTGATATTTTAGAAAATATCTGTCTGATGGTCATTCCATAGCAGATAATCGGGGATCACTCCCCCCTGTACACTGCACAGAAATGACGTCCAACAAAGCCAAAATTCCGCTCGATTCGATGCGATTCAATAATTGAGTCAAAAACGGGCTTAAATCACACATTGTATGGCCAGCTTTACTTGTGAGCAGAACCGCACTTAATCAAATTGAGCCCAGTGACAGTCTGATGAAGATTTACTTGCTGGGGAAAACTGACAGTGGAAGTGAGGCAGAGACTGAGACATGTGATAGCTTCTTTTATGGAACGAGCCAGAAAACAGGCGTGCCAATCAATTGGACAGGGACAAGGCTGCTGATGTTAATAATTACCAGCCATATCTGGGGACCCCTCTCTGATTGGCCATGAAACCTCTGCCATAATTAAATGCCCCAGCTCAAGCGTTTCTATCCCTTTCCTCCGAGCTTTGCCTGCTGACATAGTGACACCTTCTCTTCTGACCCCAGGTACTCCAAACACCCTCCACCTCCCTCCTTCACTCCTCTGCCATCCAGTGATGGAGGAACCTCGCGGGGGGATTTTGTCAGAGAGAATAGCCGCGTTGATCTTGAAGGCTTAAAACCCTACTGTACCTGTCAACAGTGTGGCTTTGCCGTTGACGACCAGCGGCTTAAGTCATTTGAAGTAGCTTCTTTTTTTAATGAGGAGAGGAGGAGGCGCAGCAAGCGCTGACAGCCAGTCATGGGCTTGAAATAATTCCATACCTCTGAATAACCAGAGGTGTCTGTCTGACTTAATCCAACCAACACACACACACACACACACACACGCACACACAGACTTTAAAGGTAGAGGAAATGAAAGCAAGTTGCAGGGCTAATGATGAGAAAGTGGTTTTAGAGAGGAAGAGGACATTGTGCTGTTCTACCGCAGCACTCTGGATTGTGGCTGTAAATCCAATAAACAAATCAAATAATTCATAAAAATGAAAACATGATTGCAGCTCATAATATAATAACCATCAACGAAAATGTATAACATCTATTAGTGCTGATCATTAACAGTGTTGGAGAGTAACTAGTTACATGTAACACAATTATGTAATTTAATTACAAAATAAATGTAACTGTAATAAGTTACAGTTACTGAGAAAGAATGTGTAATTAAATTACAGTTACTTATGGAAATGTTAATGATTACAAAAGGCATTACATGAGAATATTTTTGGCAAAAAGTTTAGGCTGTATATTGAATAATGTTAATTTTATTGCTTTTGTCATTTCCAGTCAAGGCCGTCTAGTAAAGTTTGATGCTGTTCTGATGCTTTTGATTGGTTCTCTTGTTTGAATTTGCAGCGCCTCACATCTGCCATTAACGCTGCCTGGTTTAAACATTTGAAAATGGTAAACAGTTGAAAATATTTGTTAGAAATTTAGAAAAGTAATCAAATGTAATAATAGTACTTTGACAAAGTAATTGAAATAGGTATATGACTTATTACATTTTAAATAGGGTAACTAGTAATCTGTACCTATTACATTTCCAAAGTAACCTTCCCACCCTAGGCATTTATTGTTTGGTCTGAAAATCGTCAGAAAAGAGACATAACTTGTCCAACCAGCCGTCCAAATAACAAAGGCAAACAGTTTACTGTGGAAGGCTAAGAAAATTAGGGAACATTCATGTTTAGATCCAAAAGTCAAGCTGCACTCAGGGAATTTACTGTTTTGCTTTTTTTTAAAAAAGAAAAAAAGCTTGCTTTCCCAACCTCTGAGATTTGTGCGTGGGCTGTTTTACCAGCAGTTCAGTTCTATCCACGTTTCATTGTTTCAGCAATTTTGAAATGAATTGCTTATAATTTTTAATCTCTTTTTAGGTTTCATTTCTAGCTTTTCTAGTTTCTCCTCTCCCCCTCTTATTGGGTCTCATTACTTCACTCTCACTTTCTTTCTCTCGGCTCAGATAATCCCCCCTGTAGATGACTTCAAAGTGCAGGTTGGACATGGAGAAGCCTTAATCACCCATTTGCCTTTGAAACTTAAGCGAAATCACAACTTGCCCCGGTTCGTCCGGCTCTGTGCTCCCGACTCACTTGGACTAATTGTGGGTTTGGATTATTTTGGGTTTTTTTGTCGTCCACTGTGGAAATTTAGAGTGAATTTAAATCAAAATGAGAGAGAAAAAAATCTGAAATGTTGAAACAGATGATGAGGGAGATAGTCACATTATTTTAGGGCAATGATTTGCCTCAATGTGTGCCCTTAAATTTAATAATGCAAACAATGATTGTCTTTGAGAGTGTGCTAAGATCAATATATATTATTTTTATTAGATTGTTGTATATATTGTTATATGTATTTTTTATTTTCACTGTTAAAAAACAAAAACAATACATTTTCTTTTCTGTTAATTGTTGCTTTTATCAGAAAAGCCAGACATCAGCTGACCAAAGACTTATCCGAACAATTATAATCTCATTCATTGTTGTCATTTAAATATACTGAGCTCCATGGAGTGATGGCTTGATTAAAAATTTTCACAAGTAGCAATGCAACCTCTGAAATGGCGCTCTCTGTTTGACGGAGGCTGTCAGTTAGTGCCGCCAACAACAGAAAAGACAGCCACAGCGATTTTAAATTAGCTAAATTAACTGAAGAGTTCCAAATGTTTTAGTGAGGGGTTCACACTAAATTCTGAACACGTGATTGGAATTAAATTTCAATGACTGAAAAATAGTACGGCCACTAATAGCTTAGCAGGAAATTTTGAGTTGCTGAAGTCTGCTCTAACTTTCTGCTAAATAAACAGTTTTAGTACTGTTTTGTCTGAGTTTTTCAGGTGTAATTGGAGCTCTCCAAAAGTAAATAAAAGATAGAAGCATTTTAGGAAAGCATTCTTTGAGTGGTGTCTGTAAGAGCAGGGTCAATAAGGACAAGAGAGTTAATTCCAGTCTGTGCAAGTCTTCTGCACATGGTTCAAGCTGGTAGAAAAACTGTCCTGTAATGCACTTCTCAACAGCGGCTTAAATCAGAATAATAACAACCATAAAAACTGTATGTCACTCTACAATCTAGTGTTTTAAAATTAGGATTAGAAATCTTGAATTAATGGTCATTAATTGTTTTGTATTGACGTTCATTGTACTGGTCACTATCTGATAAACAAACATAGCATGTAATATTTTCACTGAATCAAAGTAGCCCGGCTTACTTGTATTGTATGTATAAACATGTTTTGTTCATGGCTACACTGTTGATGTATAAGAATTTTATTTCAGATATTATCAAAAATGAGGAAATGATATAGTACTTTTCTTGTCTTGTCAACGCTCTGTACAATAAGTCAGTATCTACCCATTCACACACACACACACACACACACTCATGGCAGGCACCTCCTCTAAGTGCCAACCAGTGGTCTGAAACTAAGTACATTTACTTAAGCACTGTACGTAATTACAAATTCAAGTACTTGTACTTTACTTGAATGTTTCCATTATGTGCAATTTTTTACTTCTCTACTACATTTCAGAGGCAAATATTTGTTCCTTTTACTCCACTTCATTTATTTGACTGTTTAAGTTACTAGTTACTTTTTTAGATTACAGTTTTTAATATAATTTCAGCCCAGTGGAAAGCTTCACAAACTTTTCAAAAACCCTCTTGAATTACCTGCAATGTGCATAATCACGAAGCTGTGAACAGGTCGTTTTTTCTTGTAGAGACACACAGTTCTCCGATACAAGCATATGATGATCTTGTAGAATGTTATGCATTGCTTTGGATTAAACAATATAAAGTAGTTAAAATTATCTTAACTTTAAAAATCTACAGCAGTAAAATGCAACATGTGCAACAATTCAGCGGTAATTTAATCCAAAAACATGAGATATAACAATGAGACAATGACAGGGCACATTTTACTGCAACATGAGAACTTTTCTTTTGATACTTTAACTACACTTTTGCTGATTATATTAACATACTTTTACTCAAGTAATGCTTTGAATTAATCATTTTTACTTGTAGTGGAGTATTTTCACAGTGTAGAACTGATACTTTTACTGAAGTATAGAATCTAAATACTTCATTTACCACTTTTGCCAACCAATCAGGAACTCCTACACATACATTCACGCACCAATGAAAAGCCATTGGGAGCAATTTGGGGTTCAGTGTCTTGCCCATGGACATACTAAAGGCCAGTTTATACTTTCCGTGTCTGCGTGCCCACAGGGGTCCGCTGACATAGAAATCGTTGTCCACCCATGTCAGCGAGGGTCTGTGCAGACCCTGTGCAGACTGTCTGTGTGCAGCCCAAAATTTGTGACTCTGTGGATTGTCTGCATTAAAATCGCGCCGACGGTACATGCTCTTTCAGCCTGTGAATAGAGCAACGTTTTGACTTAACTAGTTTTACATACACTGATTCACGGCAGCATTTTAAACTGAAAGATTTTTCATTTCATTCTACAAAAAAGAAGAATATAATACGTCCCACTCAGGTAAGAATGTGCTCTCCTTTATGTCTGCAGAACTTTTAATTTTTCTCCTGTTGGTTTAGTTGTAGCATTACTAACATTAGTCGGGCTAAAAAAGATAAAACAAGTGCAGTCACTAAACTTCTTTTGTTATCTTTTGATTATTCTGCTGCAGTCTGCGCACTGCATATCACGTATAGCCAGACTGGAGCGGACCTTTGTTTTAGCATGAATGAAACCGCTTTCCCAGTCTGCACGGGCGAACGAGTCCGCAGAAGCGCAATGTGGAAAGTGTGTTCAGGCCTTAACTGTCAAACTGGTAAATAGATGACAGGCTCTACCTCCTGAGCCCCAGATGTCTGACTGAAAATATGAATATGCGTATACCTATATTCTTAATATTAAGTGTATATGTATATGTATTCTGCTATTGACAACACCATGCAGGAATGCAGTGTAGTCGTAAAAAGGATTATGGATAGAGCAGTTTATTCTACTGTGTTGACTGGTCAACATTATCTGAAGTAGGCCTTCTTAACGGACTATTATTTCCGAGCATTTATGCTCTTCTAATGCATAACTTTGTCGTGCAGTGCACTTTAAAGAAACAGAAGAATGCAGAAGGCGGTTGAAAGTCATGTTTACTGTCAGCAGCAAAGGTTGTCCACTCGCCGCACATTAGTGACATCATGGAGAACTCAAGTTGCAGCCTGTAAGAGTAAGTTCATGTATTTAAATGAAGTGCAAGAACAAAGAGCTTTACATCCCTACTCCATGAAAGCTGTATATATTTTTTAGTTTTTAATTTCTTTTTTAATAGAAATTTGGTACATAAGGGAGCCATTAAAAACAGGAAAGGTCAAAGTATAAGGAATTGGCTGACAATAAAAGTCTGTCAAAATGATTTATTGCAACTTTACTGGAAAAGTTTCTGCTTTTTTTATAGAGGTGCTGTTATTATATTCAGACACTTTCCAGGTAACATTAAAGGTTTAGAAATTTTCAAAAAGTTTTTAAAAAAGCAAAGAATTGGCATAAATACTAGTGCTAGGCAAAAGTCAGGTGGTTTTCTTCTCTGTCATGTTAGTGTTCATATGATGGTTGGGTTTTGTGGTCAGTGTCAGCAGCCACGCAAGTGTTTTTATTCAAAATGTAGTCTATAACTACAGAAATCTATTAAAGTACGCCTGAAGTATTTAAGCATGTGTGGACAATATCTGTGGTTATGTTTCAGGGTGTGTTTCTGTGGCCCCCTTCTGTCCAACAAGCTTAAAGAACAAAATAAGACAAACAGGCAGATGGTAAAGAATTATAACAGCTTGTATTTGTGCTCTGTTCTCATGCTGAAAAAATATGAACGGGAGGGATGTGCCTGAAAAATTGACATGGCGGTCACAAAGGTCAAACACAATACCCACCCCCAACCCCACCTCCACACAAAGGGAGTCACTACTAATGCCAGTTAGAAATCACATCAAGATAAAAAAACAAACAAACAAAAAAACATTAAACAAAATGAAAACAGCATAGTAATAGAAAACTATGTACAACCAATGACGTGGTAAACAAAACATGGACTTGTGATTTGTCGCTAAAAGGCTGTAGCACATCCTATTGATCCCCTCCTGTACAATGTGATTTGTTACTACAGCATGAATTCATCAGGTTATTTGTCCTGCAATATGAGGGGAAAATTCATTTTGGGAGCCTGTGACTTGTGTCTTGTCATTGGAATTAGGTCACTCTCCTCTGCACATGACAAAGGAGCAAGACATCCCGTGGTACTTACAGTACGCTGTTTACGCTAGGATGCAAATAACAGCCTACAATTTAAAAAAACAACCTGCTCAGGAAAGGCACAAAGTGCCAACATCATTTCAAACCATGTATGACAAATTATCAGAAGTTAAATTCAAATAAGTCAGGATACTTCTTTTTGTTTGTTTGTTTTGTTTTGTTTTCGGGAAAGCTAAACCATCTGTCTGTATGGGGAGAAAACCGTGATCTGCTAATGGACGACCCATCTACCCACCCCAACAGCCATTGCACCACCAATTCAAGTTTGTTACAGCTCAGTCATTTTTTAAATTTGTTTAATTCTTATTTAATTACACCCAAGGCAGAATAAAAAAGCTAAAACTTAAGACTTTTACAGTAACAGTGACAAAAAACAGTTTAAGAGACCCACAATTTAAATTTGACTGCAAAATAAAAGATTGAAAAACAAAACAAAAGACTGTTTTTCTATTTTTGTACAGTAAAATGCCCAGGCATTCTCCAATATTACAAATACTGGTATACTTTTACAGTAAACAAGAAAAATGTAATATATATTCATATATATTTATATATATACTAAAACCCCTTCACCAAATATAAAAAGAAGAAAAGAAATTATACACAGTGCCACTATGGCAGAAAACCTGAAAAAAAAACAAAAAAACAAACAAAACTTCTTTCGTTTTTAAACACACATTCACACAAATATTATTTTACCCTTTTACTTATTTCAATACTGTAAACTTATTTTTAAGACAGAGTGCATTAAACTTTTATGTTTAATTTCTGCATTTCCTGAATTTTGTCGCATCTTTTTCTTAGTGTTTTGCGTGGCTCTTTTCCACTCCTCAAATTATGTTACTGATTCTTGCCTTTACAAGTGAGGAATTTGATATATTTCTGTATCTACTTTTGTGCCTTTATATGTACATATGCATACATAAATACACACACAGACACACTGATATTGTGCTGGTAACTCCTAAGCCCAAAGTTAGCATTGTCTCATGAGTATCAATTGAAATATTTCTTCAGAAATGTCAACTAACAGTTTTTTTCTTGTTCATGTTCAATCTTATTCACAAAAAGTGTTGCATTTGTCCAAGACAATAAAGAGGAAGATCATTATTCAAGGCACACTCATGTCGAATTTAATTATTATTATTTTTAACTTTATAGTGCCAGCATTGGGAAAGCCTTGCCTATCAACCCTGGACACTTAGCATCAGGAGATCCCAAGCTCTAGACCATTCAGTACCTTTCAGTTCAGTTGTGTATGTGTTTGTATGTGTGTGTGTGTGTGTGTGTGTGTGTGTGTGTGTGTGTGTGTGTGTGTGTGTGTGTTGGATGGAAAAAAAATAATAAAATGTGGGTCAGATGTTGAAGGCTCTAAATTTATTAACAGCATTCATATCAAATCTGATTTAAATACAACAATGGAAGGACAAAGGTGGATGTGGCCCAAACTTCGTGTTACGATATTTTACAAAGTAAAGGGAATGAAGCAAACTGATGCTGCTCGTCTTACTACGGTGAAATTTTCAACAATTCCTATTTCTGGAGAGGTGACTTTATTAATCAGATTATTACTATAACCTAACAGTGTAAGTCAAAATTGACTTTTTAACAATGTCTAAGTAATTTAGGACAAAAAATGCATAGGGATTGGCGTATAATCTGAGAATCGCATTTTATGCAGAGGGTAAGAAGGTAAAAGAATTAATGTTACAATCAGACGCTATGTCTGAAAATATGAATGAGTAACTGTGAAAGAAGGCTAAAAGTAGGCTGGGCAGTGGGGGATACCATAGAGGATACAACTGTCCCTTTTATTTCAACATAATGTAATTGAAATTTGAAATGAATCATTTAAATAAAAGTAGTATAGCTCACCCTGAGATGTTCCTGTGCTAACTCTCATGTCTTGTTCTTATATCCAGCTTGTCTTTCATGGCTTCATGCTCAGTTTACTTCTAATAAATATTGCCTAGATCATACAGCTAGTGCAAAATTGAACACATAGGAGTATGAATATAGGCAATATAGTTGTAAATTGGGGGGTTGAGGGGTGGACTGGTGGAAAGCAGAAAAAATGTGGGATTGTTGTAGTACAGTTGTTGGGACTCGGTACTACATACCAGTTCGCAGCTGCCTTTATCAGGAATCTGTTTCATCTGGCTTGTAATGATGGAGGAAAATAATCAGAGGCTTTCAAAACCTTGGGATCCTCATTAATATTAGATTTACTGTCACATATGACACTCAGTGCTACATATCTAATCATATTGACATGTTTTAGAATCAGTTCATGCTACAATGCCAAAGGATTGTTGTCCGCGTATCTTCATCATACAAAATATTTCTAGCATTCTCAATTAACACAACTTTCATATTTAAGATTGAATTCAGCTTCTCATGAAAAAAATCAAACGTTTAGCTTAATATACAATTTCTTAAAAGCAGCAGCCAAGAAAATTACTTAAAATTGACTTCTGTGTTTCTAAAAAACTCTCAGGTTATTGTGTGGGATTTAATAAACAAAGAAACACAAATTAAAAGAACATTTTTTCATAAAATGTAGAAATAAAAATGTACCTGCACATGCCAAAATACAAAATCCAATAAATACAGAAATTATTGCACAGTCAAAGGCTCCACAAATGGTATAACGCAACTGACTGATTGTTTAAAAATGATTCCAAAAGAGGCAGTTTAGACAGCTTCAATTCATGTTAAGATCTCTGTTTTCCCTTTTTTTTTCTTACTTGGCAGTTTCTTAAAAACATACAATTAAATCAAAATTAATATTTCAGAAATAGAGTATCCAGCTACCCCATTATGTTTATTTTTTTAAGTCAATGTATGGAAACAGAAAACCTCATTTAGGTTCTCTCTGCTTGTTCAATTTTGACCTCATTGGTCATCAAATGTTCTCCATGCCACTTTTTCATATGTTTCTCTAGAGTGCTATACACGCTGAAGGGCATTTGGCAAATATCACAGCGATAGACCTCCTTACCAAGCTGGCCATGTGTCTTCATGTGGCGCGTAAGCTTGGAGCTTTGGGCACAGGCGTAGTTGCACAGCTCACACTTGTAGGGCCTTTCGCCTGTGTGGCTGCGTCGGTGCACAGTCAGGTTGCTACAGTTCTTGAACACCTTGCCACAGAACTCACAGGTGTCGCACCTCCTGCTGTCCTTGGAGCTGGGTCGGCCAGGACCGGGGCCTCCACCCAGATGAGGCGTGCTGCCTCCACTGGCAGTGCCACTGCGGCCTGACAGGCCACCATCCAGCAGGTCCCCTGGAGGCGTTGAGAACCGCAAGCTACCATTCTCAGACGAGTGCTCAGAGGAGGTGGCAAAGGGCGATTGTCTGGAGTCAGTGAAGCTTAGGAAAGGGTCTTTGATGAAGTGGCGTGATGCAGCATAGCCTACTAACCACTGGGAGTAGACGTTTTCAGAGGGGATGTGCGGTGTTGGGGGAATGTCTAAGTCCTTCTCAATCTTGATCCTCTTATTTGAGGAGATGGACAGGCTAGGGCTGGTGATGGGGGTGGGCTTTCGGGGAAACAGGCCTGAGAAAGAGTCACCAGAGCCACAGTTTCGGCCATTAATGGTCATCCTTTCTTCCCGCTGGTGGTGATCCATCTCCTCAGCCACTGAGTCATCATCCCCTGTGTCCCTCTGGCCATCTGAGCACCTTTTGGACAATGGCATCCTTTTACGATTATCAACTATCAAATTATTGTACTGCTGTATAGAATTGAGCCCCTCACCTTCCACCATCTTCTCAAGGGCAAATGATGACTTCTCCTCTGAGGGAAGTTTAGAGCCATTCTCTCTGTTCCTGTAGAACTCAGACTCCATGCTAAAGTTGGATTCTGGTCGACTCTCATTTTCAAGTTCTTCTTCTTCCTCCTCCTCTTCTTCCTCCTCATTGCCTTCCCCCTGGAAGTCCCCATCACGATTCTTCATGCCCTCACCTGTGATATCGCTGGTGCCAGGCTCTGGGGAGCTAGTGGTTGATAATCCATCATCTGAGCGCCCTGTCAGGGATCCAGCCTTGTGCATGTGGGTCTTCATGTGGCGCTTGAGCTTACTTGCCTGAGAGCAGGCGTGGTCACACAGCTGGCACTTGTATGGTTTTTCTCCAGTATGGCTGCGCCGATGCACCACCAAGTTGCTCTGGAACTTGAAGGTCTTACCGCAAAATTCACAGGACTTGATCTTGTTCTGTGCCTGGGGAGGGGTAGTGCTGTTTGGGGGCATTGGCGGTAATGGAGGTGTACTCAAAAATGGTGACTTTGGCCCAGGCTGAAAGGGGTTGGTATTTAGTATTCGGTGCATAGGGTTGGCCCTACTGGGTGACAACGGTGGTGTGGTGCTGTTGGTGTTCCCTGCCAACTCACGCAACCGCCTGGAGAAGTCCATGGACTGGGACTCCAAGGCCATTGGCGTTAGTCGCATCACCCTCTCAAAGGCACTGGGGTGCTGGGAGATGAGGCCCATTTCCTCTGCGCTAAGGCGTTCCAGCCGATGGGTGTCCAAATGGTGGCGAGGAGGTGGGCTGACAAATGGAGGTGTGTTAGGTAGGCGGTTCTCCATGAAGCCTGGGGGAGGTTCCCGGAGCAGGGGGCCCGTCATCCTCAGAAGGTGGAAGGGGTTGTTGTCCCCAAGAAAGTTGGTGAGAGGGGACTGTGGGATAGAGTCACTGCCCATTGGGGGAGGCATAGTGATGCGTGGGGTGAGGGCTGTGCTGGAGGAGTTAGACTCCAGATATATGCGAATGCCGTGGTTGTTCTGGGCATGCTGCAGCAGGAACCAGGCACTGGGAAAGGGCTGCTTACATGTGGTACATATATAGCTGGAAGGCTCATCCCTGCCACCTGCAACACACAAAGAGAGCAATGTTGTAAATACTTCAACTAAAATCCTACTCACTTATATCACACTCTCAGAACCTCTTTTATAGATGGACAACCATATCTGAAATGACAAGCATTTTCAAAAAGAAAACAAAGCTTTAATTACTTTTTAAAGAACTTACGAAATCAAAGAACAATCTACTTCTTGAATCAATTTATCATTAATATTTCTTTTTGAATAACATCCTAACTTTTCTTGGCTAAAGACAGTGAGATGCAATAAGTGTGTTTGCTCTGCATTTCACTTACTACTTATAGCTGCTGTGAAAGCCTGTGTTCATCATGTCAACACATTAATGCTACATACTTTTCACATTTTCAAAAAACACATTTTCACAGACACACTGAATTGGCCCAAAGAAGATACATGTATTAAGTGCAGCTACAGAGTGAATCTCTCTCCACAACAAACTGCTGAATTATTACTATTATCTGGGCTTACATGTACAGTAACCTTGTAAGTAGATGTATGTAAGTGTGCATGCATGTGTGTGTGGACTGAATCATTTAAAAAAGTAAAGGGACCCTTTCAGGCAGAGAGTCTGTAATGTTTGCCATAGATGAGATGCAAAACTCATAACAGTACAGATTAGGAATTTTGAACCACAAGAGTTGGAAGACTAATCACACATCAGTGAATAAAGGTCTCCACTTTCGTAGGCAGTTAAGTTA